>JAYKAV010000223.1:5136491-5215881 GCA_035582835.1 Phoebastria nigripes
AAAAAAAAAAAAAAAAAAAATCACACTCACATATTGCCCTCTGCTTCCCCAGAACAAACCACTCTGGGGAAGCCAATGCAAAACCATATTCTTGGGTGCAAACTTTCTTCCTCTGCTAGACTGTTATCCCAGGGCTCAGATTTGAGTCACAGGGTCTTGTCACAAGTTTATGGCATGCTGGGAGAAATACTGTTCTTACCCCCTTCCCACTCCCATTCTCAGTTAACTACAGCATATCCTAATTCTTGCACAATTGGTGCTGCATAAGTGAAAAAGGCTTCCTGTAAAGTACTAGGAAAAGTGATGAAAGCAATGTAATTGGTCTATGTAGATTAATGGTCCCAGCACATACAGCACATTTTATACTAAGTCACAGAGCTAAGTTTATACAGTACCTGGGAACAATTTGCAAGCAGACGTAACACCCAGATTTTATCTAACACTTTCAACTACCTTGTATTTTATCACTGACATTGACTTCAGGTTACTGCTGAGAGATGGGCAGATATGGCGAGAGCAGGAGATTAGGCATGAGATACCACTAAAGCCGGCACAGATGTACTGCATCCCAAATCCTGCCCTTGCAAACTGAGTGTGTCCTGATGGAGCAAAGAACACAGAGAGAAGTCTGGCTAAATGTGCAGATCTCCTCCAGCCACCCACTAGAGTAACACCTGAAACACAACCGCAACACTCCCAACACTGTATGCAATCGTATCAGATGCAAGGTTTAACAGTTGGCTAGTTAGGATAAGAGCAAGCAACAACAACAACAAATTTTACTTCCTTCTCTATAATCAAAGGTTTTCTCAGACCCCTTGTGTTATTCTTCCCCTAGCGAAAGCATTCAGAGCTATGCTGGAGTAATAGAGGATAGACAGCCTGTAGCTCTCATATAATTATCAGTTGTCATCTCATCTGAAAGACAACCCAGAAAGGCTCCTGCTGCGTCAGATGTACAATTAACTTGTTCTTCTCTAGCAAGGGCACTGCAGGAGTGAAATGGTTTGGGGGCTCTTCTTTCTCCCAACAAACACATGACAAAGCTATGCTCTCAGTTCAAACCTGCAAATGGCTCTAACTGTTTTTACTTTGTCTCAGTCCTTCAGTATTGCTGTCATTGATTTGCATGGAAAATCAGTTATTAGCCTATAGCCTTAGACTACAGTTAGTGCTGCAGCTCTAAGGGTCCTGCTCTGTGGATGGTATTTACACATACTTCAACCCAGGACACAGGTAGGCTGTGCAGGGTAAATTGCACTATGCTTCTCCTGATACACAGTATGTGGATGGTCCACTCAGATTCACAGTACTCCATTCACAAGAAAATATGTTCAAACACACACAGAAGCTTCAAATCATGCAGTCAGAAATGCTGGCATTACAAAATTTCATTTTATTTAATCTCACCATGGCATACAATAAACATACTTTGGCTTATACRATACAGCAAACACTATCTCTGCTCTTGCAGCTGATCGGATCTGTGCTGTCATTTCACAGGCTCCTGAAAAGTGCCTGTGAGCTTTGATCTCACTGGGTGCTCAACAGTGGCTCTCCAGAGAATCACACTGCGTGGCAGATTAACGCCCCATACTTATCCAAAACATTAGACCAACATCCACAGGCAGCATCTGGACTGTCCAGTGGAAGCTATGTGCCCTGCATATGGGCTCAGCACTGATGTGGATTTTGCCCTTTACAGCTTTTGGAAATAAGACAGGGAAGCAGAGGCACAGGATATTGCAAACTCATGGCCTGTTTGGAGGAAATAATGAAGGGTGAAGTGTAAGAACCCGAGGAGAATGGAATATTCAGAGGGTCAGGTGGCAGCAATAAAACATCACACTTCACATTACTATTGAATAGAACAATTTATCAGATACTCTCAGTAAAATGTAATACTGGTTCCACTTCCCCAAGCCAGAAATAAACTTGTGTTACATACCAATTGCTGAGCAGATAGGTATCTACAGGCAGTGCAGCCCAGTGACAAAGCTACCATACATCAACTACTCCTGGTCTTCAAAAGGACAAAATTTACACACTAGACAATGTTGAGATAAAGCACTGATTAAATAAAACAGAAAGTCACTGCAAATTCTGCTTTGCATTTTTCACTTCATAAAGAGAATGGAACAAACTCAGGACCTGCCAAAAGAAGAAAGGAAATATGCCAAAGAAATCACCACCTAGCACATAGCATACAGCCAGTAAGTTCAAATTCTGACAGCAGAAAAAAGGCAGCAGCAAATCCTGTGCAAATAACTCACCAGTAAAGATTTGGAATGAGGGAAAAGGCTTTAAGCATGGGCCACTGAAGTTGAGCACAGACAGGGATCAGTGACACTAAAATCATGGAACTAATGTAAAATATTTACTCTCAGAAGTGGAAAAAAAATGACACAGAGCTTTAAAAGTGCTGTATATTTCTAAAGCACTGGACTGCTCATGCAGTCTGAATATTGGGCGAGCAAGGACAGACCATACCTGTCTGTCACTGTCCCTTAACCAGATGTTACTGCTCCCGCTCATCCATCAGAGGAGCTGATCACAGCAGTGCTCTCACTCTCCATTGCAGCCCAGAGAAGCATATTCTGATTTTTAAGTCTAGAAGTCTGTGGACAGCCAGTGAGCTGCAATGTGCACAGAAAAGCTCTTCCAGAAATGATGTTAGTATGGCAGTTCATCAGCCTTCCACCCCCGGCACTGGAGTCCAAACTCCATGTTTAGCAGGGTGTGTCTGGAGTTCACAAAGGATGGGAGAAAGCACACTGGGCATACCTGGGAAGATGTTCCCTGCAGCTGCTCTTCTTTGGCTCTGCTACTTTCACRCATAGCCAGAAACACAAGAGTATGAATGAAGTGAAGCTCTGGACCCACAGTTAGGGAGGAGGTGGACCAGGATGTGACCAAAACGATACTGATTACTAAAGGTTTCCAAAGGATGGCTGACACRCACTGCTTTTTCCTGCGCAGGGCTGTGAGGCTGGAGGCAGCTGCTTAAGGACTTCTGCACAGCACAGCAGCTCTCAGCTGGGCTGGCATCCACCCCTTTGACTGTCTCCTGTGCACAAAAAGGGAGAAATTCCTGGTCAGGCAGAGAGCTTGGGCAGTTTTCCCACAAYGGCTGTTTATACCTGATTCTCTAAGAAGCAAGATAAAGAGACCTGTAAATATTTAAAACAGCATTTATTAATCACCTCCTTGTTTCTTCTGTATAATTGTTACGTAACAGCTTTGAGAATAGGGCTCCTGAGTTTTAAGCATGAACTGGCACAGCTCCTTTTGCTCTAACAGAACCATTACAGGCCCTATTCCAATCTCAGAGTGGCATCAATTGTAATTTCATTAAAGCTCAGACAGTTACACCAATGCTAGAGTAATGGAGAACAGAGTTAGACCCTCAAAGTGTCCTTCAATCTAAGGGAATAAAAATCCTAAACAGAATTTGCTCATCTAATAACATGAATTTTTTCCAGGTGGTTTTCCATGAGGTCACTAAAACCTCTGTTTTCTTTTTTTGTGCTCCTAGTGTTCTCAAGAGTGTCAGAGAACAGACAGGTTCTCCCCGTTGTTATCTCTCTTATGCCAATAAAAAAAAGAGTATGAAGCTTCTGGGATTTTCAGCAGTAAAGACCAAAGACAGTCAGTCTAATATGAAACATCTTTGCTTTTGTTCGAAATGATCAGTGAAATCTTACCACAAGGACAAAGACACTGAAAAGATTTAAACAAGTGCTCGGTTTGCATTTAAAAGTTTTAATTCAGAGCTCACAGGCATTTTGGTCCAGGTTTGGCTGAGCCCAGGTTAGACAAAATTATGAATCTTGCATATAATCAGAATTGTATCTCCCCTTGCTGCCACAGACACATCTACTCTTTCTGTAAAGATCTGTCTACTCTTTCTGTAGACATGAGCTAGGAGTAAGTTTTTGTTCTTCCTGAGCAAGAAATAAAAGCAGGAACAAGAAGATCTGGGTTTTAAGCAGTCAGTAGCAGTTACAAACCACATTGGTAAGAAAAAGTGAACACTGCAGAAGGACGTCTACAACAAATGCAGTGGTCACATGTGTGTTCAGCCACTGCTCATTAGTCTTCTGCATTTAGTACTGCAGAGAAATCTGCTGATACCCTTTGAGACAGTATTTGCATCCTTCTCCCTTCTGCGTTCACTACAACTCACTCACTAGCACTTCTGCGTAGTGCCCTTTAGCTGATTTGAAAGTGTCAGGACTGGTTGTTTGCTGAGTCTGTCCCATAATTTCAAAATCCAGGTCAATTTTAAACATACTGAACAGACACCAGGAAAGGTACCTTATTCTCTTCCACTCTATCCCAATGATTCTGAGGCTTATTAATGTTCTTTACACCAATTTTTAGCTCTGTTCTAATCACCATGGCCCTTGATAGAGGATGCTCTTCTAAATATATGGCTGATCCTCTTCCCCTCCTCTTCAAGGTACTTGTAGAAAATAAGTTAGGCTCTGATCTGGCCATCCTCTGTGGACACAGGGAGCCCTCCTAAAGTCAATGGAGCTCCACAAAGGTGCAAAGCGATGCAAGGTTTTGCAATTTCATTGTTACTTCCATTTGTTTGAGGAAATTTCCTACTGGCCACCTCAATAGACTAGTAGACTTTTCAAGCATTCAGAGAAGAGTCCATGCAGAACAAGCCAACACTCAGGTACATCTAAACTTCACCACCTGACTTACATGTGCTGATGGACTAGATTGTGTCATACTCGGCCACATTCATACATGCTCAATCTTTCCTTGGAAAGCAAACACRAACTTAACCCTGAACTGCAGTGTAGGATATGGTCTGACTCCACGTAATGGTTGGGTTTGCTCTCTTTGGCATGAGCAACATACTCATAAAGAGTAATAGGGAAGACTGTGGCGGATGACCACCCCATCTTTTTCTAACATTACAGGCTGGTTTCCAGGCAATTGGTCAACCTCTGTTCATGAACACTCAGACCAGACAGCGAAATGGAAAAGCAACTTTATATCCACTTCAGCAATGTACGTTCAGTCTTTTTATAACAGGAGAAAATGAGAAGCCACATCTCAGGCTCTAGCTTCTGAAAACACCCCATCTTCGATTTAGGAAGAAGATGGGATGAGGAAAATGCATATAAGAAAAAACTATTTAAAGACAGCAAGAGTCATAAGAGTTGCAGGTAATTTGGCCAATTTCCTGCCAGATACAGATATGACACTTTCACATAACATGCTGTTGTGCTGACTAAGGCATCACTGCAACAAACTGTCAAAATATGTTGACAGACCTTCACGTAGTGAATAGGAACCTGTTTATTTTATTGTTAATCCTCCTACTGTAATTCAGCTTGATGGAATTGCGTATGTCCTTTTGTTCCCAACGCACAGATTATCCAACATGCAGCTAAGGCCCCAATTCGAGGATGCTGTCTAGATGAAATCCCACAGAAGACGGGAACTTCACTAACAGTTCCAAACCTACACTAGCTAGGAAAGATTTAAGGGCAGAAAGGTGTATGACAACAGTCACTGGAAAGAGTGCTGTCCCTGCAAGAAAGACAGAACATAAATTCGGGCCTCAAAGTAGGGCTRTAGGTAGCAAAAGAAAAAGAAGAGACCGACACAGGAGTAGAAAACAGACAGGAGAGGAAACAAAACATGAAGGAAAAGATCAGCAACCTGTTTAGCATGTGCTTTTCACTAAGGGTGTGAACAGTTGCACAGACACCAGTGAGATTGCTCAGTTTTAGGTCTCTGCCCTTAAAATCTGCAAGACTTTACTACAAAAGTAGTGCACGCAATCTGTATACTTGGGTGAGCCAGCAGAGAATTTCCTGCATATATTTTCCTTTTTCTCAGTTATTTTGATTAACTTGATTGCTCTTTACTGCAAAGAGCAGACTCTCAGGAAACCAGGAAGTTATCTATGAAGCTCATCTTAGGTGTGATGTATTCAAGCACCTTTTCTGCACCTGGGTTATTTTAAAAGGTCAGATATAATTGCAAACTGTAGATGGAGGGTACCTGTATCAAAAATCTTCTCTTACATATTTTATTTTGTGGTATGTGTATGTAAGCTTCCTCACTGCTGTCTGTGATTAAGGTGGATCTCAGAGAGCCTTAATAAAGCTATAAAGCTGTTTATTTTTCCAAATAAAAAGATGATTCCTATCTTGCACTTGAATTTATTTAATTTATATATTCAAATGTTTTATGCCAAACAAGAGGAGTCAATGGCTTGAGTCACAGCGGCTAGCATTGGACTGCTGGCAACCAGAGCCCCCAGTCTAATCAGAAATCACTGCCAAGGAACAGACAGTGTTTGTTTCCAGACCAAGTAGGTTGTCAGAATATTTTGTGTTATCATTTAGTCTGACAGCATTATCTCAAAGTGTTGACTCAGACCTGCCTTGAAGATATACTTTGGAACATCTTGATCAGCGAGCTAATTTCCTTCCCAGCCCTGCTCTGCTATTCAGGATCTCACCTTGCAGAAATGCTGAGCAGCCTAGCCCCAATTCAGCACAACCGCAGAGCGTGTGCTTCAAAGGAAGAAGCATGATCTCAGGGTGTTCCTACCTATTCCTAACTGCCCAACAGGACAGTTTTCTGAAACAGGCCACAAATAGTCCTGTTGAAGTCAGGACTACTCATGCACACAGCCAAGCATGCGCTTAAGTGCCAGTTCAAAATTTTGCAGGTTCAAATCCTCTGTCTGTCAAGACAAGTTTCTGGTTCTCCATTTTCTGTTTCCTAGCCTTATTCCCTTAGAGTTATCTCTTAAAGAGGTAGCCCTTGGTTCATCAGGAATATTATGCTATAGCTTTGGAAGACTGATTTCATAATATCTCAGCATTCCTGACAGGTGTCTAGCCTAGCCTTAAAGATCTTAAAAATTTTACAACTACTCTCAGCAGCTTCTTCCACTGCTTAGCTCTCCTTACAGATAATAAAACAGAATCAAATAATAAATTAACCTCCTTCTGGAAAAACCCTGTGGCAGTGAATGGAAATGATAGATTTCTACTCTGCTTGTAGAATTTAATAATGAAATGTACTTTTGCTGTGCAATTCTATAGCACGATTAAAACCTTAGAAAGCTGTCAGTTTTTACACCCCTTGTGTTTTCAGATTAATTTCTAGACAATCCTGTTAAAATGGATGTCCCTAATCACGCGGGACTTCTTGAGGGGAAAAAATAAGCCTTAAATTCAACAAATCACTGCTGTATGCATTCAACTTGAACCTTTTATTCCCGTTCAACAGAAACCATCAATGCTTTTATCCTCATAGACCTAGACCCTACTAACATCACTGGGATCTGAGCACACACCTAAGTGCTTGGCACAACTGAAGCCTATGTTTTTTCCTCTCATTCATTGCCTTTATCAATGGTACAAATTCTGCCACAGGTATCAGGCTATCCATCAGGGTCTGACTATACTTATGCAGAGGAGGAGCAGTTGTGCAGGCTGTACATGACTTCCTTGCAACAATGCTGCTGTTAAAGAGATCTTCCCCTGCCTTTTAGAAACCTAACACCTTTTATTTTTGCTTTTCTTTGTATTGACAGATTTTCAGCACAAGTAACGGAGCTTCTTATCAAGATTGTAGCATCATCAACTCTGGAACTCCAGCACTGTAGTATCAGTGAAACATCAGAAGCTCTTGGTTGCACATGGATCATCAGCTCAGCTTTGATAACAAATGTGTTTCTCATTTTTCCCTGATCTAGGAGGTGTTGACCATCAGCAGCATTCCTGGGGCCAGCCATATACTAAGTTGCAGTGGCAGGCTAATGCATTTTACATCTAAACCAGACATATTCCAGATCAGCTCTGTCACCTCTTTGACTTCATTATCAGCTACGATTCAGTCTTGGCACATGCAAGGCAGTGAAAGGCTGTACCACGGAGAACTCTGCTGAGGTGCTGTATAGACCCTTTTTGATTAAAGATTTTCACAGCGCTGCCAAATCCTTCTCTCTTATGCAGCTACCTTGAACTCAGATTTTCAAACTAATTCTATGGAGGGCTTTGGCAAGAAATCTCTATTGCAAGCAAAAATAAACTATCAAACTTAAAACACTTCACAGCCATGTTGTAGGCAATTCTTAACATGGGTAACTTTGCACAGCATCTTTATTTCCCTTCCCCTCTACTCTTGTGAATAGTATTTCAAAAAGTAACAAATTAGGAATTAATACAAGATGCTGAGTCACTCAACAGAGCCCAGGAAAGTCTGATGCATTTCTTGACTGCTTCCTGCATGAGCATGGGCTCTACCATGCAAATCAATGCCATGACTCTCACCGATACAGGTTTTTACCACCTCAAAGTGTGTATCCATTCGTAAGAACCCAGGGGAGCTATTGTCTTTGGCATGAGCTTAGTTGGTAAGTGTTCCACTAAATACTTCTTGTTACTGCACAGATTTCAGGATTGGGGAACCTTGACCAGAATCAAAGACCATCTCTTTTGCAAGAAAGCAAAAAAATGTCTGCAGGAGACAGTTCCCCTGGAAACAACGTGGGCTTATCGTTTATTATTTGCCCTGTGTTTGTGCCAAGAGGTTCTAGAGTACGGTCCACCCCAGGCTGTACAAACGCAGAACAAAGTTCCTCGCGCCCTGAAGAACCCATAACCCAACTCATATACAGGAAGACTATACCCAAGAGGAGACAAAATCCTGAGTTTATTGAGTTTCTCAGAAGTCATTTGCAGTTTTGGGTATGCTGAACAAGACATTTAAGGGAACTGAGTTTCAGGATTGCTGAGCATTTTACCCTAAAAGAAAAATGGAGTCTGGAGCTGCCTCTCTGCCTACAGGGCTGGGGTGAGTAATTTCTCCCAGATTCTTCTGCAAGCCACTGAGAGATTTCAAATCCCCTTCTCTGACACCTGTGCAACTCCATTCGATGTCTACAAATAATGCTAAGAGGACAACACGCTCTGAGTATCAATACAGCATGATAAAACCTGTCTTCTAGAGCCACCAGTTAGTGTATCGCACTGTTGCATTCCTATTAGCAACAGCAAAGAGGAAAAAAAAGAGGGATCAGAGCAGCACTGCTATCTACCACTCCAAGACACTCTCTTGTAACAACACTTGCTGAGTGAGAGCCAAGGCTGTAGGAATCTAAGCCTTCGTTTTAGAGCTCCTACCATGTGGCAGACCCTGAATATTCATTACCTATTAAAAGCTTTGAAAGTGTAAATTCATCCCACAATCAAGTGAACTGATTTTTTCACACAGCTGAGTCACACTCATTTACAGCCTGTGACCTAAATCTATTAATCTGGCACACACACATTAAAAAAAAAAAAAAAAAAAAAAAAAAAAAAAAAAAAAAAAAAAAAAAGCCTTTTTTATTTTGGTAATATTAGTTGAACAAAGGTGAATATTTTAAAACTCTGTGTGTGGCATTTCTTTCAAGCAGTGACTGACACATGGCTCAGCACTGTACTAAGCCTGCCTTCCTTGCTGGTCCCAAGAAGTCGTGCAGATATTGCTTCTGTTATCTGGCATGTAGTGACCCATTTAACGAAGACTTCACAAAATCTTCATGGGAATCACATCAGCTCTTTAATAAGAGTCTCTGAAGTGCCAAGCAGCAAATATCATGGAAACCTCACCTAAAGGGAACAATAACTCCTTCATTAATAACAGAAAGCACAATAGCCAGTTCCAACAGTGGGGAAAATTGCTCTGTTGAGAACAATGTGTTATTAGGTCTAGCACCTCCTGAGTCTCTTCCTAGGGCCAAGGTAAAATTTTGATAAGCCTCTGCTGTACTTGGGAAATAAAAATCACAATTTCAAAAATGACTGGAGCTTTCCAGAGTCACTGACTTTCAGCAGAATTAGAGAAGCATCAAATACAGTTTGGGGGTTTACATTTAAAATACCATCAAAATTTACTCTTTTGATAGCTTCTCCTTTCCTCCCCATCTGATAGCCTATGGCATTCCCTGAGTTCATTGCTGATATCATAAATAGCCCCATGAGCTCCTGAAGGAAGAATGAATTTTTGAAAGGTTAGTTAAAGTTCAGTCCTGTGCTGAGATAGCCATCACAATCTAATTACAGTGTGCACTGAGCACACACTTTGGGTCTTAAAATCAATTTCCATTCCAGGCTGGCAGTTTACTCCTAGAAATCAGTTCTTGCATGTGGGTATTAAGATATACACACATACATATTCAAACAGTGTAAACACTGATGCCCTGTTCCACAGCCTTGTGCATTTCACCTGTATTTCCTTTGTATTCATTCACTGCTGTCCATCTGTTTGCAATCTATCCGTTTGAACAGAATATCCTTCTTCCCCCTTCCCATCGGCATCCTTCTGCCCAATTCATTTAGAGAAACCACAGGTTGGTGTTGATGATGGCACACAATCAGCATTATTGACAGCAGGTTCACCAAAATTAAGCAGGCATAATGACTAACAGACCAATTGTAAAATGGGTAAGTTTCTATCAGTAGCAAGAGTGGGAGAGAAAATACAGAAAAAAAGAGAAATTAAAGTTAAAATGGTATTTGGTTAATTACAGAAATACCTTCTGTGGCTGGCACACCTGCTATTCAGTGAATGACACAAGCTCCTAAAACACTGTGAGCTTTAAAATAGTTATACAGTGTGAAAAGGGAAAGAAAGGTACCAGTGTACCAGCTCAATGAGGTCAGATCACACAGGCACTTTCAAAGGACTCCGAGAGCACCCTTCTGGAGTCTCACTTCTTCATACAAAATCCCCCAAATAAAAGGCCTTTGCCTCTGCAGAAGCTGCTGCAGAGGATGCTCTGCTTGGTGTCCTTGTGGGCTCAGGAACCATCTCTGGTGAAGCCAACAACAGTGAATGCAAGTGTCCCTTCAACCATCCTGTGCCATACAGAAGACTGGAAGATGAACCTGATTCTCCTATCTCATCACAGAACAAAGTAAAAGAGAGGGGGGAAAGAAATCAGACCCAATGTTTCACAGCTATTATCCATGGCAACCCTTCCTCCTGTAAAAAAGGTATTTGAAATGTGTCTCTTCACACTTCTTCCCCAAAATAGAGACACTAGCAATTTCTTGCTATGAGAGGAGAGTCTACACTCCTACTCTCTTCACCCTGTACTGTAAATCCAGGGAATCAGTGCTACAGAACAGTGCAACATCTACAAAATGCAAGCAATGGCAAGCACTGAATTAGGAGAAGTGCCATTGAAGAGAACTTACTGCTAAAGAGCTGCTGCAGCAGCCAACTGCAATAAACCCAAAGGTAATTTATAGCCACATTATTCCACCAACTCAATCAAGCAAGCTTTTCACCTGAAATGTTGTGTAAATCATTCGTGTTTATAACCACTTAGACCAACTCCTCCAAAGCTCCATTCCCTTCCAAACAGGTGCTAATTTGCTGTAACACAGCTAGACCTAACTGACCACCATCATTTAAACAGGAGCCACCCACCAAAAAGCACAAGCAATGACGAGCCCAAAACTGAAGCTGTCCCTGAAGAAGGAAGGAATAAAGTGGGAGAATAACATAGTGAGGCCAGAACATCATGCATTACTTCAAATAGTCTCCAGCAAAAAACGGCACCCAGACAGAGCTGTGATGCTGTGGAATGACAGTGGTGATTACAGTCCGTTCATGATGCGTCCCTTGAGGCATCATTGATTCTCATGCATTAAATATCCCTGCTGCATGGCGCCCTCCTCCTCCTCCTCCCATTCTGTGGCCCCAGGCAGCAGACTGAGAACAGCAATTTGGCCCAGCATGTGCCAGTGCACAGAATATTCCGTGCCCACCCCAAAGGAACAGCTGATACAGAAGATCACCAACCTCTACCAGCTGCTCCACCCGCGCAGGGAGCTGCATGGTTCATTCGCGCCGAGCACAAGCCAGAAGTACCAAGAGGATGCTTCCACACACCAGGATTGTCAAGTTTCTGAAATTGTATTTAGAATGCCATGGGGGAAAGAAAACTATTGCTGGGAAAAGAAATGTAGTTCACAACAGTCATACCAGGTTTACAAGAAAAATACAATAAGAGAAATCACATGGGCCTACGTACAAAGAAAAAGCAACCTGTGTGTTGTACTTTTGGCAAAATGGAAGTAGTTTGTGAGTATTTTACCTTTTCCGAGGTTACCTGGGTGACTACCTAAATCAAGAAACAAATGATCTGCATCTGCCAGCATTTGCACCAGGACAGTAACTTGACCTATGCCGAATTCACTGTACATAGCAAACTATCTTTTTGTCCATTGGAAAGACATCATGAGCTTGGTTAGAGCCAAAGCTTCCAATCCAGCTGACAGATAAGAAGAAAAATCTTCTAGATTACAGTAGAGTCATCTGGCAAGGTGACTGCTAGGACAGTTGTGAGGTGGTAGATTATTGATAAAGATAGTAATCTGTCACCCCCAAAGTAGCACTGGCAGTTATAGATGTATTACACCTCCAAATTCAGACTTTCCCAAATGATAGCTGTCAACAGCAGACTGTTCAAACCAATTTCATTCTCTACACAAGACACATTGGACTGTCTGATCGGGAGCAAATATCACAGCGCTTTCCAGTAAATGCGTCCAACTGCGCAGAATAGCTTGCATTTGGCAAAGGGCACGCAATTCCCAGGTGAGAAGACAAGATGCAGTTTTCCTCAGTGGAAACTTCCATGCCTTGTAATTGCTCAGTAAGAAAAGCAAAACTGACATTATCAAAGCTCCTTTGAAGATGTGTCCCAAAACACTCCTCAATTCTTTATTTTCAAACAATCCCAAAGAGAACTGAGGAATGAAGCATACAACTCACTCTTCACACTGGAGGCTAAAATTCACAAGTTTCACCTATGTCTGGCTGCAGTAAATCAAGTCAGACTTCATTTGCTCAAAACCAGGGAATGATCAGGCAACTGTGATCACCAGCTGTGAAAACCAATAGCCAAAGAAACAAATACTCATGAGCCAAAATCCTATGTCCTCTTGGACACCACTCTTTAAAGCTGTTCCTGCTTCCTGCACAAACTCACTGATTTTCTTTTCCTAAAGATTACGTTCTTCTAGTCTCTTACACAGCTTGGCATTATCCATGGTTTTGCTTTACCTATTGCTCTATTTTCCCCACAGCTCTGGATAACTGGAAGTTGAACATAACTCCAATTAGGCAGAGGAGAGATGTACTGAATAGCATATTTTCTCTTCCTCCTACATCCACAAAGTCTCTGCACTTGCTTGATACATAACTTGCTAAATAACTGATTTTACAGCTTACTCGCCAAGTAAAGGAAATCAAAACAATTTTTTTCTTTTTCATGTTTCTCAGAAGAAAACAGAAAAAAATGCTTTGTGTTGAGCAAAATCTTATGTTTTGGAGCATTTTCACTTCTTGTTTGCCAAATATTTCAATTTAAATTTTGTCAATAAAAAGCTAGCTTCAAATGGAAACAATCAAGATAGCACACTTAAAAAAAAAACCAAAAGGTGAAGTTAATTACATTCCTACTGTTTCAAGGCAAAAATAATTTGCCAAACTCATCTGAAATTTTAGGAGGTGGTTTTTTTTTTTTCACTCTTCAGACACAAACCAGACTCGGGGTCTATACATTACTTGCCAAAAGAAGAGGGTAAGAAAACATCAGCTTCAGCTGAGACACTGTTACACTGTTCTGTACTGCTGAGATGCTGACACACTCCAAATGAGCCGACACTTTGAGTTTCCCAGCACTGAATAAACACATAATTAATTGTCCACATCCTACCATAACAATTTTATGTTGTCAACAGATATGTCTGTTGTCAGATATGTCTGACAACAGGAAGGAACACACAGGTTTGAAGTGAGTTGCCAACCTCTATCGAGTATGCCTGTGGCAGAGTTAGGATACTCTGATTTGGAACAGCTTAGTCTACAATGTTTTTTCATTATGAAAATGGATTACCTGATGGAAAAAATCCYGAAGACACCCATTCAGAAAAGGAGAAACACTATTCAACATTGCAGTTCTTTTTAGATCAAGACAAGCACACTGCTTCAGAGCACTCTCATCAATGCGATATCTTTAGCCCTCCCAGCAGCACTAGGTTCCCCCAATAAAATCAGTAGGCCAGTATAGTAGTTCTTTGGCACTGTTTTTCCCTGAGATTCCCCTCTAACAACAAATGCAAAACACTTTTCCTTCTGTTCTACAAAGCTATCTAAGCTGCTGACTCTGCTAACAAATGTTAATTTACTGCATCATGAGAACATCAGTATTTACTTAAAGTTGCTGTGCACATACCTGAAGAACAGTTAAGTTCAAGATCCAATCGTTATTACACACATGCCTCAGATTGAATCCCCAAATCAATGCCCTCGCTCTGTACAGCGCTTCAATCAGCCTCTGAAGTTGAGGGTCCTATCTCGAAGTTGCTGCTCAGGGCTGTCCCTCCACTCACTGAGCACAGCTCTCCTGTGGACAGAATCAGTCTATCGAATTAGCACTCTTTGCCCAGGCACAACTGGACCTGGTGGCWCATGGATCCAGAAGAAAGCACAAGGTTATATAGCAATTGTTATGGAGAATGCAAAAAGCCTGAAATAGTACTGTATAAAAATTACACTCCCACGAAATACATTTTTATGTGATACAAGACGGCTTTGCTCCCATTCCAACACATCTGCTCTCATGACCCTCACAGTTCAAACAGGCTGGCCCAGCAGCCAACGGGAGGCCATCCCAGCTTGACAAGGCTGCCAGCTAGCTCATGGCCACATTACATGCCCGGATGCATCACTGAACACAACAGCTGCCATGTTGGCCAACCAACCCAGCCAGTGAACCAGGGCCCTCAAGAACAAAATGTTCTTAAAAACTGAATGAAAGCAGCCACAACACCTCGACAGGGTGACTACAGGCTCCCATCTTCTCCAAGCCGGATGCAAAGGGGGTCTGTTCCATACCACTGGCCGCAAGCTAGTGCTTGGTCTGTTGCATGATGAACATCAAAACCAAATAAAGAACCAGCAAGAGAAACAGCAACAGAGCTAGTCTTTACTACAAGGCTGCAAATCCTATGGTCAATCCTTATTCCCTTACAGCATACAATGGTCACACCGCTAAATGCAATGGGACCAGGATTCCTTGCGTCAAAATGCCAAACCTCCTCTCACTGACGCTGCTTGTAGTCCCAGCAAGGACAGCAGAATCTCTCTCTTACTACATCCCCTCTCCTTTATTAGCACCCCCCATCCCTAGGAGCATGCRGCCTTCCACGGCTGCCTTTAACCCTCTTCCGAGCAGACTCTATTGTATTTTGACACAATACCACACCAACCCAGCACAGAAGAGACTCCTGCAACAAAATTCTTCTAATGAGAGTCCTACAGCTTTCTACTGTTCCCAACAGCTAACAACACTGAGAAAGGTGGCCTTAGCRCCATTACTGGAGGATTCTATACTACTTTATGGTGACGGAATATACTATTGCACAGGGACAAAAGGGTAAGTACCAACAATTACAAATGGTCTCTGTGTTGACATCTCTGTGGCATTTCACTTTCTGAATTGCTGTTAGCTACTGTATCCTAACATATACATCATATGGTTTAATTGGGTAAAATATGTTCAACTGATCATATAGTCACTTGCTACAAAAACAGTGAAATCACCAATATTTTGGGACAGTTTCTCAAATCTATTAATACCATGCAAACATATGGACAAAGCTGTTTGTATCTGCACATTTGTTTGGGTTTTTTATCACAACAACAGAAGCACCATTGGAAAAGAGTATCATCCCATGTTCCGAAAGCCATCTGGATCCCACTGGGGAGGGTCAGTTCATCAGGAGGTGATGGAACAACACCAGAATGTCTTCATTGACCCAGTGCAAATCTTCACAATAAACCAGGCACTGAGGATGCCCATCGGGAATCGTATTTCCACACATAGGGAAAATGTGAAGCATGCTTTATCAGCAAATTTGCAGCTGGTGTACCAGAAACGTGCCCCAGTTTGGAACATCACAAAACACTGCCACAGGCTGAAGATCCCCTATAGAAAAGGGCTCCTTGCAAGCTTCCTATCCAAGGACTGCTTGCAGGAGTGCTGTACCATGACCCTGCTTCCCTGTTGGAGGCCAGTGTGACAGAGCCTGCTGTGCAGCAGCAGGGAATGGCTCTGTTCTCTGAAGAGCAGCCCTGAACCGAGAGGGAAAAGAAGAATTGGACAATGCAGGCGTATGTGTGATGTTATGGAACACTTGAGAAGACATGTATTTGAGCATCGAAATGTAGACAATTTTAAAACTGACACCACTCTAGGGGAAGAAATTGGTTTGGCTGACACCCCTCATTCCACCAGGCTAACAGCCTCTCCATCCCAGAACAGACGATTACAGTACCCTTCCTTCTAATTTCAGGAAACCCAACAGAGAAAGTCTCTACCATTTCTAAACTTTTCACTTGACTCCCTAAAACCATAACACTGTACCCAAACTAAATTGTCAAAGCAGCTTTAAAATCCGAAGAGTACATTGTAATTTTTCCAGGTCTGTGCCCTGTGCACTGATCCCGTAGCCCTTGCAGTATTTTGACCCCACAGTTCACTCCTGTCACTCACTCTGGGGCCGAACATACTGCAGAACTGAATTGGACGTAAGGCTTAGGAAGGAGCCCTACTATTTTTCGTTTTAACTGCACACAAAATGTGAAAACAGTATTCATAGTTATATAGAAACACTTGCATTCTCTCCAAGTGAGGCTCTTCAATTATATCTTGAATAAAAAGGAACTGAGATGTATTATACAGTGTTCTGTTTACACTCACACTGCTGTTGTAAAACCATATGTAATAGTACTAGTGATCGTGTCTGACGCTCTCTTTTATCATTCATGTACTTAATCACACCCTGCACTGAGTTAGCTACATTCAGTGCACGGATGGGTATTTGTTCAGTAGCCTATGCAAGTATCTAGGTCTGAGATCACGTGTGTCTCCTGAAATACTGAATATTTTAAGAACTGTTAGAACTTCATCTCTAGCTCTTGAGCAGTCTGATTCAAAAATCAAATCAGGGATTTTAAAATATTTGTGAATATTAGCATTAAAATCAGATAAAGTTAATAGGAAACAATATTGTCAACTACACAGAGAATAAAAACAATCACATTTACTTATTTAAACATTATAAGGCAATTGATTTTTTCCCACTTTGTTGCTATAAAAGCACTGCTGCTGAGCATGAGTCAATTGTGATAAATTGTAGGTAACAATGCAATTTAGAAACCAAGAAAATTTCTGTATTGGGGATCACCCCCACAAATACTATGTGGCAGTGGCTTGATCCCCTCCAAGACTTACCCTCCCTTGCTGCAATTTTGTATAAGTCACTTTTCAAAGCTTAATCATATTAGAGGAATAAAATCAGTACGTGCTAGAAATCTGAAATCCTTCCTAGGATTTGCAAGAGCAAATTTCTGGAGAACATGCAGACACGTCACAGATGAAGAATACCAATTTTACAACTTAACACAATGGATTGAATCAGTCATGGAGAGGGGGGAAGAGGGAGAAAAATTTACATAGAAAATATCTGGTCTTGCTAGGCAGCTGAATGTTTTAACTTCACCAGTTACATATGCTACCTTCCATACTGTACACAAAAGATGCAGTACTGTCTTCTATGCTTGATCCATATGCTAACTTTTTTCTTTACTTTTGCATTTAATGATAAGACAACACAATACCACTGTACCTGCACTAAATGCAAACACTGAGGTAGTTATAAAACAGTCATTTAAATATCAAGAATTGCTATCAAAATTGTTTGCCTTTCCTTTAGGCATTAAGAATTTACTATTTCACATCACTGACTTGTATTGCAAAACACAGCAACAACCAATTCTTAACTATACTTTTATACGTATAAATGTACCTCAAAGCTCTTACCTTTGAAATGCAAACATATTACACAACGAATTAAACTCATGAGTGCACAGCAAACCTACAGCTTCTCTTCGTAACAGTGCTTCAGAAAATGTTTGATTAACAGTAAGTACTAAGCTTGCTTTATGTCAGCTGTTTAGAAATACGGGCTTAGTTTCAGTATATACCAAAAGGCTATTTTAAACATATTCACTGCTAGTTTGTATTGAATTAGGAAGGCTACAGTGACTGTACCTTGACTAATCCATAAACTAAGTACCCCACTGTGCCATTTCAGAACTGCATTTTTTCCAAGTCACTGTAAATGATATGAAATATCTGGGTCATTAGCAAATATAGTTTTAAGGAGTCTAAATGTGTGCTAGCCTTGCTGTTACCTAGAGGACACCATCACATAGGAGAGCTCTTTGCATCCTCATTACATCTAGGCAAATATTTTATTTTTTCTTTCAGTAATTATTTCCAGGAAAAGCAGAGAAGAAAGAAGTCATAACTCTTTTCYGCCTCCATTATGAGAATGGCAGTATCGCTTGGTAACACCCTAATGCTTTTCTTTCAATGTCTCAGTACCAAAGTCTCTTTTTCTCATGGCTGCAGGTAAGTCCAGAGCATACTGCACATTATCAAGAAGGTATGAACTAGTCTCTGTCATCATGCACATTGATGTAAATTTGCAGTGGTTCCATTAATTTCTGGGTGCAACTTTGAACTGCAACACTACGGCTAGGAGCCTGAAATTCACCCAGACAATTCAGAAAGATTCCATGTCGTCATGCAGTGAAATTACACTCCTGCTCTTTACCGGACAAGCTAGTTATGGAGTGGTCACAATAGAAGGGCTGTGTTTAGAGCGTGACTCCATCAGGTGTCCCTGGGAGACATCTGAGAGCAAGTCAAAATGGAGCATCAGGACTGTCATTAAACTCAGCCAGCAGCCACAATCTACTACCCGGGCAGCACCTGAAGTTGATGCCTTTAATTTCAGCCCAGAATGGGGATGAAAGGAAGTGACTAAAATTAGCAACAAACATCTCCCTATTTCAATAGTTTCTTTTGGCCAGAAAGTTTCATTTGTTTGTGTGAAATACGTGAACTTGTTTTCAGCTACTTCTGTTCTACACCACTAGTAAACCACTGACTTCAAGTGAATTACTGTCCACTCACAAGAATAATTGATATTGGCCTACAGATTTTATTAGCTGCTCAAGTTCCCTCTCAGGTGTGACACTGCTTCAAGTTGGTGAGCATAAGTTGATCTTACCATGACAAAGATCACTGTCTAAGCACCTGTATGGTTTGCACATCTCCAAAAGGTGATTACGTATCTCAAAAAGAAGTCGTCAACATGTTCAGCATGTTTCACTTGTTGCTGAAAACTGAATGTAGAGTTTAAATAGAATCTGGCATAATGAAACATCAACTGGCACTATCCTGAAATACACATTCACACAATCCACTGCCAGAACCGGGGCTTGCTGAACATGTCACTCACAACGCTCATAGACACTCGGCTGCTAGTGCAACTATCTTCCCAGTGAAAGGGAACCAGATGGCGAGCGACTATTGGCATTTTTCAATGTTATGTGAAGTGTTTCTTCAGCTAGTGAGTACATGCCATCCAGCCAAGTCCCTTTGGAAACAGGCCTTCACGTCTGTCTTCAGATTTCTCCACAAATGGCAAACAGACCATTCAACAGGAAAGCAAGGCCCAAGCCTGCTACTTTTAAGCACTGAACCAAAAGGCTCAGCAAAGAATTTCTGTTGTCAGTGGAGATAAAGAAGCACCTCTGAAGGATTTATTTCATCCTTGGGTCCTGTTACACCCTCTCAGTGTTCAATTGCTCATCAGTGACCATGGAGGAAGATTAATTTAGACAACTCAGTTAAATGCCTACAGTCAGAGGGACGAACAGAGGCCAAAATGCCAAACTGCTTAAAAGCGTAAGTTCCACAACTATTTGTACAGGCAAGCAATGCTCAACAGCTAGCGTGGGCTGCTGTTAATTCAGGCAGCATAGCAGGAATTTAGAGACATTATTCTGTTCCTGGCTCTGCCAAATTAACATGGCCAAGTCATTTCTTCCTCTAGTTGAGCCACATGCCTTGTAGGGCAAAGCAAAGGTTTGCAAGCAAACTTGCTAGAAGTGCTTCCACAGCCAAAACACCTTACCTAAACGGCTGCTCTCAGGCAATCGCTATTCTGCTGCAGTAGACTGTCAATGACTGCATGGCAAGAAGAGGATTTCAGTGTGCATAGGAAAGGCAGAAGGGACTGGGGTACAGTAGTGATGGTGCAGTCTTAAAGAAGAAAAGCATCAAGCCATTAGAAGCAGAGGCCTCAAAAGCCCACTAAAAGTAAAATAGTAAAAAAGTTAATCAGAAATGTTAAAGTTTATTATTTTGACTGAGCAGGTAAGGACTGCTTTGCTTGAACAGAAAGTTGCTGCCTTGCTGCAAAATTTTGCCTTGGGGCAGTTTTCAGGGAGTTGTTATCTTTCAGGAATAAATTTTAGCATGTTGACCACACACAGACACAAAGAAGAAAGAAAAAAGAAATGGAAAGGAAAAGAAAAAACAGAAAAGGCTAAATGCCCTACACAGTCCAAGCCACAAGCCCTACTGAAGTTGGTATTAAGAATTTATAGACTCCAAACTTTGGATAGCGGTAGTTCCGAGGGGGTAGAGAAGAGGTGGAAAGCTGTGTGTATCAGGTTCGCACAACTGAAGGGACAGATACTCTCTCATTTCATAAACATGACCCAGGGCTACTGTTGGTAAGAGTCAGAATTATTCAGGCCACAATGCTACCAGATAGGATCCTTCCTGTGGTCAGATGAATTACGTAAACAGAAGGAGCAAATAACTTACACATGAGGGCAAATCAATCTTTCACTGGTACCAATGGAAAGATTTCTTTTCAATGTAAAAGGAGCTGAAGTGGATCAGGCCCAAGAAGTGTAGCATGTTCAAATGTATAATTAATTTTCAATGACAGTAAATATGTTCTAATGTGTTAAAGGGAACGGCTCTCTAGCGGTGTCTCCTCAGTTTAATTTCATGAGATGCATTCCTGCACAGAGCTTATTAGGTTCCTGCAGATGCAAGGTTGAAAGCACTGTGGTATATGGGAGATTAGATTCTCACCGTCTCCAAACATCAACTGTGATTCATCACACATAAAGTTCATTTTTAACGAGGCTTAAAACCAGACTAGCTCACCTACAGTGGTTGTTCTACACTAAATCTGCACTTGGAAAATTGAGTCTGTATTTCCCTAGCAAGCCTCTTTTGGTGATTTACAAATCCCATTTACTCAGCTGACACATGGTCCTTTGAAGTCAAGGGACTGCTAGCCAATGACTACAATAGACACAGGGAAGCAAACTGGAACAAGTTATATTATAACCCTGATAGATATATAGATAAGACTTCTCTGTCCTAGTTTTGCAAATATCTTGTTCGAACACTGCCAGTTACAACTGAACAAAATACAAAGGATGCATTGCTCATCACTGGTAATCTCTGACAACTGCTACTTTTCTACTGCCGTCATTGTTGAGATTTCCAGTTTTCTCTTCCTTTCCATTCCATTTAAATATTTGCCAACTAATATACTCCAATTCACTCTAAGCTTATGAGATCACTACCTGAATCCTCCTTTGCATCTTACAGAACCTGCTCCCCCCTCACAACCTTAGAGATTTCTAAGACCAAAAAGGATTGTTATGATCATCAATGCCATCCCGCTGCAAAACAGCCGGTGGAACTTGACCAGTCTTCCTCAGTGCTGAAAGAGAAAGCCACTGATCTGCCTCCAAATAAATGCAGTAGTGCAAAAAGCAACTCTAAYGCAGTGTATCTGGGAGTAAGGATTTAAAAATACTTCTGTTAGTTTACATAAAATTATACAACTTACCAAGAGACAAATAAAACCAGAAATCAATAAAGCTCTCTACTATTACTCATTTCTCCTCCTCATTTTGCTGGTTAAAAGAAGAAATTCCAGCTTCTCATTAAGAAAATGTTTAACAGGCCTGTGACTATCTGCAAGCAATAAGTCTTCTGTCTCCTGGTCTTCTGATTTCATTCACAAGCTGTGTTTCATTACCAGCGGTAAGCCAAAAATAAGTAATTAGCTCCAACAATTACTGTGAATTCACTCTGGTTTTGCTGCCTCTTTGGCATCCCTTTATACACCACCATTTTATTGGCTCCTCAYGTTAATTTGTTTTATTGTACTTTAAAAGGTCAGCTGATACTGGTTTTCTGAGTCCTATCCTAGTCCCAGCTCCACTCCCCTGCCCTGGCACCCAAAACTGCTGGGGCATATTGTGAAGCATCGAACAGTTAAGTGCAATATCCTGAGAGTTCTCCTAGGGAAAGCAAGTGTTTCTTGCTTCAAACCAAACGCATGTCACTACCCTCACAGACACTGGCCTGAATCCCACTCCCATTTACACTGATGTCATGGATTTACAGTGGTCCCACTGACGCAACGGCTCCACTGAGACCAGTGGCGCGACTCCAGATTTACGCTGTGTCACTGAAGGGCTGGATGGGGTCCTCGCTTCCAACCGATCACCTGGAGGTTTTAGGGTGCACCTGGGCTGGTGCTCCCCTGGCTGTTCAGACTGCCGCACTCCACCTGCCCGCGGGCAGGCCGGGGCTTTGCTCCCAATACCCCACGGAGCCTGGTACCCTGGTGAGGACGCAGCTCAGCCAGGACAGAGAAAACCCGTGTTGTCACCAGAATAAATACACCTCCCCGAAAGGTACAGCGACCCCCGAGCGCTCCCGGCACTGGGACGGCCCTGGGGAGGGGACCGGTCCCTCCACCTCAGGGGACCGGCAGACAGGTCAGCCCGGGGGGTCTGGGCCGCCCTGAGGAAAGAGGGAGGCTCCGGGACCCCCTGAGGGAAGGAGGGATCTGGGCTGTCTTTGGGGAGGACTCTGCGGGAAAGGGGGAGGGCGACTGGGTGGCCCTGAGGGAAGGGGGCTCCAGGCCGCCATGGGGGGGGCTCTGGGACCCCCTGAGGGACGGGGGGAATCCGGGCCGCGATGAGGGAAGGTAGGTGACGGGGGGGGGTGGGGTGGGGTGCGGGTGGTCCTGGCGGGGTCTGGCTAGGCAGAGCCGTGGCCCGCTCCCGCATAGCGGGAGCAGCAGGTGAAAGTTGCGCGGCTGCCAGCGGCCGGGCCAGCGAGCCGAGCCGGGCCGGGCGTGGGGGCCGGGCGGGACCGAGGGTCGCCCCACTCACCTCATCCCCTTGGCCGAACTGCAGCCCCAGGGCGACGAAGTGCTCCACCCGGATGAAGCCGTCCGCATCCTCGTCGCACACGTCGAAAACCTCCTTGAGCTTCCGCAGGAACCGCAGCAGGCTCGTCGGCTCCATCGCGGGCATTAGCTGGAGGCCGGCGGCACGGCCGCGGCCGCAGCAGCCATGATCGCCCGCGCCTTCAGCGGGTGCGTGACATCAGCTCCGAGGAGCGGGGCGGGAGGGACAGCAAGAAGGAGGAGGGAGGGATGGAGGAGAGCGGCGGGAGGACGCGAGCCCCGGGCGGAGGGAGTGAGCGAGGGAAGGGAGAACAATAGGGCAGAGCTGGAGGATGGGGAGGGAGAGGGAGGGGGCGGTGGGACTCCGCGCTCGGCAGGGGCGGGGCCGCCGCCAGGGGGCGCCGCGGTGGGGGGAGAGGCGCCGCTGGGGCCGGGCGGGACGCGGGGCGGGAGGGCAGCGTGGTGGCCGGGGAGCGAGGGGCCGCGGCAGCCGGGCGGGGAGAGGTGTGAGAGCGAAGATAAACGCGATGGGGGACAGGGACAGTTTGGGGGCAGCAGCGAAGGGGAGTTTCCCTGGGAAGGAAAATCGCCACGGGCAGGAGGGAATGGGGCAGGGGGAGCGAGGGAGGCAGGATGGAGAAGAGCACGCTCCCCTCCAGCAGCTGGGGACCAGCAGGCCTGGCATCCTCTGGGCTCCTTTCCCTGCTGTCACAGACCCATTCGCAGTCCCTTCACTGCTCCACACCCCAGTCCTCCTCCCTGCCGCCCCAAATGAAACACCAGTCACACTACAATTTCTCCTGAGAAAAAGCCATTGATCCTGGTCTGAAGAGGTCCAGGCTAGGGGGAGAAAAGCAGAGTAGAGAGTTAAGGGGCAATTAAGGAAAAGGAGGACAAGCAGAGCTTCCTATGCTCCATTGTGCTTAAGTGACCAGGCAGAGCCATGCAGAGGCACTCCTCATGGCTGGGTTTGGCTTAGGATGGACACTGTTTACCCACGCTTTAATGAGACATGAGTGACAACGAAGGGATGTCCCTGCCTTTGCAGGATTCCTCATTAAAGCCTTCCGCAACTGCTGTGCTCCATGGCTGGGTTTTAATTTGATCTCTCTGCTCTGTCCCTTTTCTTTCTCAGAGTTTTTTGGACTGTTTTTTAAGCCCACAGCCGTGAGCTACCAGAGGGAAGACCAGGAATGGTTCTGGTTCCTGCATTGTGTCTCAGGCCAGGAATGACGGGGCAACATCTTGGGGAGAAAGGAGCACTGGCTGAGTCAGGCTCAGGTATTTACTGCCTCTGCCAGCACTTCTTTCCCACTGTGGTTGCTGAGCACAGGTGACCATCCATCACTGAGTGATGTCCTGTAGGTGATTGATAAAGCTGTCCATCTAAAATGACCATGAAAGTGCAGCAGGTTTTGAATTGAGACAGTATCCATTCGTTTGCTTCTTGCAATAAGAGAGGTCCATATGGCCCTTAGCAACCCTGAAAATCCCATGATTAGAGCAAGCTAGTCAAATTCATCTCTTTTCTAGGAACCAATAGGAGTGTTCTCCTCAGGAAGTTTTGTTTCTTGGAGCACGAGTGTCTCATCCCTTTTATGTGCAAATTCAGGGTTTGGGAAGAGGCTGACTTGACAGCCCTGTAGGCTGTAAGTCAGCTGTCAGTCAACAACACAGTGACAGCACACACCGCACTAGCAATACAGTTCCCCACATATCCACCCTCTGAGACAGATAAGGAGCTGGTTCCAGAGCCCCTTCCACCTTGACCTTCCTTTAGTTTTGCAATACAGAAGAGTTCTCCTGTTCCCTTACTGATGTACAAAAGGGTCTTTCCAGACTGTAAAAAAATCAAAGTGCAGAGATCAGATACAACCCTTGGGAAGCAAAGAATTTATAATGAGATGTGAGGAGATCTGAAAGAGAAAACGGAAGCAAAATATTTGATCAGTAAACTTCTCTGAAGTTGTCTAGTTAGAGCAGGATTCTTAAGATGTGGGGACGTTTAGCTTTTATCTCAGGACCCTTGAACTCATCTTCAGGTTACGCGGGGATTGAGCTTAGCACACCCCTCAGGGACACCTATTCAAAGTATTCAAAAATCTGTGAGCTGGTTCCCCTCAGAGTTGTGGAAAGCACACCTATGTGGAATCAGCTACTGTTAGTCTGTCCTGGTTTTGGCTGGGATAGAGCTAATTTTCTTCCTAGTAGCTGGTATAGTGCTGTGTTTTGGGTATTTTAGTTGTTGCTAAGTAGTGCTTATACTAAATCAAGGGCTTTTCAGCTTCTCATGCTCTACCGACTGAGAAGGCTGGAGATGCACAAGAAGCTGGGAGGGGGCACAGCCAGGACAGCTGACACAAAGGGATATTCCAAACCATATGACGCCATCCTCAGAATATAAACCAGGGGAAAGCTGGCCAGGGGACTGCTGCTCGGGGACTGGCTGGGCATCACTTGCTTTGTATATTCCATTATTATTATTACTACTATTTTATTTCAATTATTAAACTGTCTTTATCTCAACCCACGAGTTTTTTCACTTTTACTCTACCGATTCTCTCCCCTATCCTACTGGGCAGGGGAGTGAGTGAGCAGTTGTGTGGTGCTCAGTCGCCGGCTGGGGTTAAACCACAACATAGTCTAACTGCTCTGAAGTGGAGTTCAACCTCTTCAAAGCTTCAGAGCACATCTGTGTCATTGTCCCACCTCGTTTGCTGAGATTGCCTCAGAGTGCATCCTTGCACCATCTGACTCACCTCTCTGTGTGCAGGTGGGCAGCTGTACCATACCAGACAGGGAAGTGGAGTCACACGTAGCATTGTGGGGAAAAAAAAAGGAATGGACTTATCCCTGTTTGCCACGACCAGAGGAGGAATTCCTGCACCTCAGAGGGGTCACACCCTGTCTTGTGGAATCCAGTTAATTTCCATTGGCTGTTCTTTATCTTCTGCTGGAGGAAGAAGGAACTTGGTCCAATATGCATGTAGGTGGCAACATAGATTTAAACCAAATCTGTCAGCATTAAAATATGTGTCATTCTTGCATTAATTTGTAAGGGGGCAGGAGGGAAGAGGAAAAAAAATGCTTCAGGTATAGACACTACAGTTTGGGGAATTAGTACTGAAGTCTGAGAACTGCCACAGACAGCTTGAGTGCCAGAGAGCACTGGAATCAAGCTGGTAAGAGAGCTGACAAGGCTGTAGAAGCTGTCATTGTAGACAGCTGAATATTTTCAGCAATGATCTGACAGTTGGGAGATGATTTGACAGCACTGAACACAGGAGAATTGGGATGTGAGATGCTGTCAATAAAGGTCCAGGATCTGAAAGGTGGGTGTGCCCCAAGTGTGCTGAAGTCAGAACACTGAGCTGAACACATGCCATACACTTGCTGGGCATCTGCACTGGCAAGATGCAGTTTGTAAGGCTAAATCAAGGAGGAGGTCAATTTTTATTGCCAGTGGATGTAGCTGGCGTTACTCCTTGCTGATCTTCGGTTCTCCAGTTCTAGGTAGAACATGTCTGCTAGTACCAGTGGGCTATTTTTCCTTATCAGTATATCAAAATACTTGTTTAATCAGAGATGTTTGGCAACTTCTTCATTTGACTTGTGCGCTATGTGGAATAAATATTTTACATGCTGCAAATCTAGTTTTCTGAACTTGAAATATGAGTAGTGGTGGTGCTACCATATTTGCCTGTTAAGAATAAATAGTTCAAGAGGAAACATTTCATTGAATGCCACAGGCTATGGCTGTAATTTGCAGGATTTCTTTACAATCAGCTGCTTTTCCATCAATGTCACTTCCACTTACATAGCAAATTGTAGTCTGGTGTCAGAAACAGCATCTAAGGACTGCATTCCCCAAGGCTGATGACCTTATCTACAATTCTGGTTGTGTTCCAGCATATAGTAGCAACATCTTGAGGCCCAGCCCCTCAGAATAGCTTCATAGCACAATTTCTCTTTATAGTATGCATAATGTAACCCTCATTGAATATTTGGCTTCTAATAGTCTTACTGTATTTTGAATCAAATCCTGTTTCCCATTGACTACTGTAGCTCTGATTAGCACCATAACAGATGTGCTTCATCACTTGGATATTTTCGTTAATTTTAAGTGTCATAAAGAACAGGTAACAGGCAGCAAGAACTAGCTTATTAATACTCTTGCCCTGCCTGAGAACTTAAAAATATTACTTAAGAGGTAATGGAGTCTTCTCAGGCTAGCTTTAGGTATGGCACAGAAGCAAGCTACTTGATTTTTTTACTGCCATTTTCTCTAATCTTTTTTTTATTATAAGAAGTTAAACAACAACAAAGAAACCTTACAAATTTGGGGGAAATGTTTCAACAAGCAAGGATCTTCCTTTGAAATTTTCTAGTTGCTAAAGAACCTCACCTTGTAAAAGTTTTAGTGGTTTAATTTTACATGGTATGAATGCTCTTGCTCAATTTCAACAGCACTCTTACCAGATTATGAATTAGCTATGTGCATAACTCTGCTAGATGAGCCTAGATAGGCAGCTAACTGCAGTTACCTCAGCAAACACACCAATGCCTTACTTGTTTCTTCTTACAAGACACATACTACCCTAGAGACATTCATCAAAAAGTTTTAAGGATAGGCAGGGAATACACCATTTGAAAAAGAGCATGCCTAAATACAAATCACAACATTGAATGGTATGTTCTGGTTAAAGCAGGCTAATTCAGCTGTTATTTGCAGCTATAAAGCCTCATTGTAGTTGGGGTTGTGCTCACAAAGACCAAAATATCTGTTCTCATGAAGTTATTGCTAAAATTAAATAATCCTCTGTAACGGTTCACATAAAACCATTTCCACTGTGAATTCATAGGATCAAACTCATGTTTCCAAGTGCTGACCAGGTTATTTCCAGGGACGGCAGCAGAGGCGTAGCGTAACACCAGCATGTTCCCATGGTATTTGAAGGTCTCCTTACTCCACCAAGTGGCCAGCCATTTCACTGCACTTTTGTCACCAGCCAAGAGAATCCATCGCTGGCCACCTTGCGTAGGGCAGCAAGGTGAGGCTACTGTGGTTGGAAGATAAATCATATGTAAAACAGAGGTGAATGAATAGTATGGGATAAAGCAAGCTTTCTTCCTGTTCCAAGAAGTCCCATAGTCCTCCAAATGGCCTGGGATTAAACCTCTCTTTCTGGTACGTTCCAGAAGCCTCCCTGCTGCCTTCTCTTAGGGAAAGGACAGTACCTGTCAGCTTTTCTCCGAAGAGCTCTAAGCAGTTGCGGAGACTTAAATTTGCCTCAGATTATAACGTGCAATGGCATCTGGCAACCTCCTGAAAGCATTAATGGTGCTAGAAAGCATCTGACAGCTGCCAGGCCACTAGGTCATTTCTGTCTCTCTGTGCTTCAGGAAGAGATTTCCTTCACAGGAGATTCTGGGTACAATGAAATGTTTAAGACTCCAAGACAACTGTGTAAAAAGGAGAGGTAGTGTAGTAGCTACAGTCAAGTTATTTTCAATTTCTACCCCCAAAAGAGCTGTCAAGAAACAAACAAACATTCCTCTCTGGCTCTAACAAGCAAACGACATTAACAGAACTAAGCCCCAGACTCTTGAAGGGGATGACTCCCCCCCTCCCTTTCCCTCCCTCAATTTATTAAAAAAAAAAAAAAAAAAAAAATCTAGCAAATCATCTAGCAGCTGTTAAAGACTGAGGGTGCACCAGCCAGTGTATTTTCTTTAAGCTAACTCACCCATAACACAGCATATGAACTGCTCAGTAAGTTATCCCTTACTGCTTCAAATAAAGTTTCTAAAATTTTGCTTATTTTGTCCTATTCAAGATGGACTACACAACATCTGAATAAATATGTTCCATCTGCAGTTTTATTACAGCTGACTACAAGAATGTAATTCCCAGATATTGCTGTATTTAGCAACGAGATCTGGGACAGAATAATAAAATTAGAACATGATATACCATACTGATGCTAAAGCCAAACGGTGATTACTTGTTGTGTCTCGAAGCAGATTGTGTGAGCTGAGTCCAAGTTGGCTGACTAATAGGAAATAAAGGACAGAACAAAAATATTTATGCAAGAGAATGTAGGTGTGGCATCATTACTGCTGTGACCATCAATGGACCAAATTGGCTGTGGGGCTAATGGTGATGAGCACAGTCAGACTGTTTCAAAGACAGACTGCAACCAGCTTGCTTGTAGAGAAACAGTCCTGAAAAGGACATTTTAGTAACAGAGAAGCAATTAGAACAGCAGCTTAACCAGGCTGGTTCTAGCAGCCTTTATAATTGCCTTCAAAAATGACTGTGGTAGGCATTATCAAATCTACTGACTACAGCTTGCAGATGGAATTATTCCAGCTGTCTCTTATGCTTAGATGATTCACAGCATTTTAAAACTGATACAGCCCTATTCATCACAGTATCTACCTATAAATTTTGGTATTGAGACTGAGGATAAAAAAGAGGGGAGAACAGAAATGAGCTCCTGGATTTGAATCAACTTCAGCAAAAGTATGATTTTTGCCTCCCTGCCGTACAGTCACGCTGGCCTTATTTGTTCAAGTCCCCTGTGAATCTGTAGTTGCTTTTGCCTACGTGACATCCAAGTGAATGTTCTGGATGAGTGAGTTCTACATCCTAAAACCCTGCCTTACCACAAGAGTACTTTGGATTCAGATTTGTGCAATACATTAGATGGAAATACTGATCAGCAGAGCCACAGTGAGACATTTGCTGGAACTGGATATTATCTGGATGGTTTTGGTCTTCTGAGACACCCCAACCTCCTTCCTGCAGTATTATAGCCACAGAATAAACAGAAAACCAAAACTCTGGACYACAATAGTACTTAGGTGGAAAGCCCCCTTTCCGAGCTGAGGCCTGATACACTAATCTCAAGGTAGACTGTTTGCAGTGCTTGCCCAGTCCCCGGAACAGCGGGCAAGGAGGGGTTATTGTCTGGCTCGCTGTTCCAGAGGTCCCTGTAATAGGAGAAATCTTTCACAGTCCATCTCTCGCTTCCCAGTTTGTGGGAGCACCCAACACCGACAGCTAGCTATGATAAATTAGCACRATGCCATGCCCTTTTAGTGCTTTGTTTTTCAATGTCCAGTAGGTTAGGGGGAGGGGAAAAAAAAAAAAAAAAGGCATCAAAGTATGCTTTAGAATATGTCCTGAAGACTAACCATTTAGGACTATTTCAGACCAAGGCTGGAAATTCTGAAGTCCCCTATGGGACATGGCCTGCCAATATTCCCATCTGTTTTAGACCATTGGTATAGTTAGTGCATCAATTCTGCAAATACTCTGCTAATGCTAGCCACTGAATTACATTACTTATCAGAGACAAGTGAAGAGTAATGGCCAATACATGAAATTTGTAAGGGTGCTTTGCTTTCCTTGGAAATATTTTAGGTGAGGGGTTTGTAAACTGGAGATAGGTTGAAAACCACTGCATTAGGCCATTCATACTAACACACCTCTACTCCTGCAGATATATCCAACATAGTTCCCTACTACCTCAATCACCAGCCACAGTTAGAAAAAAACAATAAAAAAAATCCCCCCCAAACAGTGACCAGAATGGTACATTTGTTCCTCCACAAGAGCTAAAGCTACTCCTTAACTACCAAATCTATTATATAGCAAATGCCAAAACCAGTTTTCAGAGAAACCTTGTGAGGGTGAACTGTGCTCTACTCAAATTCTTACTATTCCTTCATCACTGTCTGTGGGTCAGATAAATTACTACTCCTTTCCTGAATCCCTTCTGGAAAAACATGAACATACCCCAGAGTTCATAAGTGACACACACAAATTGTGCTGCCATACAGCAGAATGTTTACAGGATAATAGACATAATATGACAATGAAGAAGTGCTCCAAGATTTCAATCTTGCCTCAGTACACAGATGTTCTTCTTTTGTTGTGGCTTTGAATTCCGAGATAAGCAGATGTTGCAACATTTCAAAATGTTCATCTTCTGAAAAAAAGATAACTCAACACACAGCTACACGCCCACCGTTAAGCCTCAAACTTTAAAGACATAAAATCAATGAGCATTATGTGCCAAATTCCCTTTAGAAATAGCTTATGTGATTCACTCTTCATATGGCAAAAATATTCCATGCCAGATTAGTTACATTAGACACAAATATCGTGCCTGCACATACCCCTATGGCGGCAAATGGGGCAGATCTCTTGCCTCCTGCGTTCATCTGTCCACAACGGCCTCAACCTCTACTGCATAGGAACAGCTRTAAAAGCCAGACCAAAGGTCCATCTGTCCCGTATCCTCTGTGTACCAGTGACCATGAGACACTGGTACACATTGGTTTAAGGCACAGTGGATGCATCAAGGGACCCTTCCCCATTAGATCCTCCCAGACCCAGCAAAATAGAAAGGAAAAAGACAAAGACACCTGTTTATCACATAGTGGATAACTTTTAGGTTTCCTTCTCTGGCTTAGAAAAGGTAGAGAGTTAGAGAAAGCCAAAATTGTTCATGCTGAAGAGGCAGTGCTGAATTACTGATTTTTAACAGTTAGATTTGTTTCTATGAAAATTATCCTCAACTGATGGTGAGCAAAATAAGTCAGTGGCTCTCAGGCTACTTATGCAATCAAAGCCTGCAGCTGCAGAGGATGAAATACAAACGTTGGGCTGTTTTCTTTTGACTGGTCCAGCATCTGTAAAAAATCTTATTAATATTTAGAACGATTCATTCTAATGGATTTGCCAAGTGACAGCCCTTATCTGGAAATAGCATACTGCATGAAATAAAAATGGACAAAGCATGTCACTGCTAATCAGATACACAGCGGGACTTGAACTCCTTTCAAAGCAACCGATTTCTTACAGCATCTGCTGGACAGGTCACCTACCTTTGTGATGATCTAGAGCTGTGACACACCAGTTACAAAGCCTTTGGTGAAATAAAAGGAAGAAATCTTCCTTGATATTAAAGGATTGCTGCTTTTGTGTTGTTTTTATTTAAATGGACACTATTTAAGGCCCTGTCTCCATGGGCAAGTATTTTTATTCTAACATGTTTAAATTTAGCATAGCCCCTAAAACCAATAAATCATTACCACCAGCCTTCTTGAAACCATCTTTTTTCCTCATAAGCCATCTCTTTGCCAACAGAAAAACCTGCAGAAGCTAAAACAAAGCAGGACAAGAAACAGATGTCTCAGGCCTATCACTGAGCATAAGCTCTACGCAACGTGAATGAATGTCCCATTTGATAAAGAAGCATAAGAACAGCAGTAAATGCTGCTTTCTGGAGTACCATCTTTTCAATTCTTTCCCTCTATCAAGCCCTGCAGTATTAGTTGTTTAGGCATAATGCAAAGTATTGTATATAACAGGATTCAGGACTACAAGCCAACTCAAACTGCCTCAGATGTACTTATTTGCTTRGCGAGTTATTTTAAAATATTCCAAGAATGCAGATAGGGAGATTTACACACCCCTAGGACCCTCCTCTTATTCTTGTTCATCTAATGTTCAACAAGACAGAGAATAGAAACAGTTGCTGGTTTGATCCTGCCTAGCCATTCTGGGTTGCCCTTCATGCTCCAAAGGAGTGCATTTTGTGGAAAGGATGGGAGGGGCTGCGGTCCCCAGTGCACGTGCTCCTCATCATGTGGTGCAGTCATGGGGGASAGCACAGTCCTGTACCCTTCCCTCTCAAGTGTGACTGTATCTGCTCCCATTGGCAGGGGCTTTACACTGAAAAGCCAAACCAGAAAAGATGTGATTTTCAAGCAGTGAAATCAATGTGATGCCGAAGAGAGATGAATTAGACCTACTGCATTTATTGAAAAATGTGKKTTTTTAAAAAAAAAAAAAAAAAAAAAAAAATCTGGATTTGCATTGATAAAGTTCTCAAGAATACAGTTCAAGCAAAGAACACAAAGAAGGAAAGCAATTATTAGGTGCCAATACTCCAGATGCTGGGTGATTGCATATGTGTTTACATAGCATTATGCCTCAGTCCTTGCTAAGCCAACACTATCAGACATTTCATGACAGTTTCAGTTGCTGGAGTAATTGAGGGGTTGCTATTTATTTAGGATTCTGACAACTGGAACAAGCTGTTGTGCCTCCTATCAGACATCAATAAACACCAGTCACTTTGTGCTCCATAGCAGAAGACAAATGATGTCTGACCAAGTCTCCTCTTGACTGTGTACTATATAAAAAAAATGTTGTTTCAAAATAATAGGTCTCTGAAAGACTTAAAAAAAGCTCTAGAAAAATATGGATCAAGATATTAGTTCTAGCTTGTATATCCTTCTTTTAAGCACTGCTATTATCTTTCAGAATTACGCTATTATTGCTCAAATAATGCTCTCCTTTCCACTCTCCAGGCTAAGCTCAGAAGGTTTTAACAGGCTTCTGTCCATTAGGACTCTCCTCTGTACAAGAAGAGGGTATTAACAGGGCTCCTGCTTCAGCATACAGGAAAGCAGGAATTCCTGCTGGATGTTCTTTAGGTGTTAAGGCTAAAGGCAAAGTTTGAGTAACGGACATTAAAGAGAATGAAAACAAGAAACAAATGGTCAGATGAAAAAGGTCAAATCCTCCTCTCAGGGGGTTTTCTCTCTCCATAGCACAGGAAGCCTGAAGAATCTTGGATCCTAACTCAGGCACCTCAGCAAGATGAGATGGACTGTAATTCCTGTAGGGCAGGTCATCTATCCTGGCATCTCCATGTCTTCAGCTTGTAATCCAGCCAGGTGACTCAAGCAGARGCCTGAGGACAAAAGAACATTCCATGGCCTCATGAAACAGGTTAGCTCTCCGAGAGGAACAAATAGCAAATCTGTCAGGACTCAAATCAGTTTTAGTCTTGGTGTGTGAACAGACAAGAGAGCATTCAGGGAAGGGCAGCTTTTTACAAAAGCACAAAATCCTTTCAAGTCAAAGGCAAATGCTCAGAGCTAGTTATTTATAACAGTGGACTTCCCTCTGGAAGAGTCATTACGAACAGTGTTAAGACAGCAAATCACAGCTTGCAGCAACTCATTCAAGGAAAAAAATGCCTTTCCGCAAGTGTTTGCACACATGATCAGCAAGATCAGAGAGGCTATGTGTCCACAGCCATTGTTCCTCCTGTGGCTTATTATTTTGGACTCGCATTCTGCAAGAGCACTGACATTTGGCAGGAAGCCATACCAGCTGGCCTCCCCTTCCCTAGTGCTGCTGTTGGGTCACCATCCTGACCATTTTCAGTGCCATCTCTCCTTGATCAGACGGTACCTAGCACAGAGATGAGAGCACATGGTAAGCAGCTGCTATAAGGAAGCAGACAGAAAGCATATATGTATCTTCAGTTTTCTTGCTGATAATGCATCAGCATTGCATCCCACCCCAAGAAGTATATTATTTACCATGTGCCCAGCCTTAAGAATCCAGAAGAAAGCGAAGTTCTCATAGGCCTTGTGGAAAGCAGCTGTCTCAGTGGATTCTGGAGACACATAGAGTGCCTTCCACCTTCGCTGGTTAAACTGGTCCAAATTAGGCCATTTCAGTTTCCGGATCCATGCCTCCTGGCCTGTTAGAGATAAGAGATATGCTTGATTACCGACACTGACATAGCAACCTGGGAGTCCCAGTTCAGCTGGATGCCCACTGTACTAGATACCAATACAGCAGAGTTAGCGGAAAGTCTCTGTGTGCTCAGATTCTAAAAACCATTTTGCTATGCCTAGGAAAATGACCAAGGCTGTGTTCAGGACAAGCTAAAACAAACCAATGGAGGGAGAAGGGAAAAAGCAAACAGTGAAGATGTATGTGAAATGGACTTATGATTGCACAAGTTGAACATGTGCCTCTTAGAGGCTCTGCTGCCCTAGCAATTCTGACATATTTTGCTTTATTCCTCAAACACCTTGAATGTCCTGCCATGGAGAAAGATCAGCCACACCAAGTCCCCCTCTTGGAAATCAGAAGGGACACTACTTCTCTGTTTGTTACAGTCACTCATCAAGAAGAACCTGGAAAGGTTTTCCGTTTTCAGGTGCCTGCTAGGGAAGGTGGAGGTCAAGACAGCAAAAAGATCAATTCCAGGACTCCAAGGGGGACAAAGCTTTAGCCTACCTCTGAACTACTGGAAGAATTTACATGTTAACTGCAGCTCAATTTTACCTCAAAATGTGATCAACTGGAGAGCCACTAACTGCTCATCTGTTCTGACAGCCTAAATACTCTGTTTCCTGATTTATTGATTGCTATGTTGTTCATGAAGGGCATCTGAATATTTAAGTGGCAGAGACAGACAAAGGAGAAAGCCTTTCACAACACAGGAAGACGTTTGCGCAGTCTGTGACTGCAGATTATTTAAATCAGTAAGAAAAGGTGAATGGAAGACAGCACGGCGGTCTCGCAGCCTAAGGCATTCCAGCAACACTTTGGCCTGGCTCCCAAACTGCCACTTGATCAAGCCTGCATCTTGCAAGCAGCAAGGGACAAACAAAGCCCTTGAGTGGCCAAGACATGCAGGAGCCTACACGTTACTGAGCAGCAGGTGTGATCACTCTTCAATTGCACCCTCCCTGATYAATTACCAACACCCTTGTCCCGTCTCACCTGGCACCATGCTCTCTGCTGCAGGCCACTCAGTGAAGGCTGACCTGTATTGTGCACAAATCTGCAGCAAGATATGGCCTTTACCCCAGAGAATAGGATCTTCAAGGCAGAGCAGGAGAAGAGAGGATAATCTCCATATATTTATTCATCTGTCCTCATTCTTCATTTATGAATGAGCATACATACATACATATATATGTGTCTATCCAGAAGAATTAAGTTAATTATTAGCTACCTACTTACTTACGGGCTTCACTGAAACAAGCAATTATTGACRTTGCAGATCCATTTCCCAACAGTATAATGGAGGTAAAGGAATTGCCTCTCTCAGAGGGATGTAAACAAAACATACTAAGAGCTGCTCACTTATGACTGCAGTATTTAAGCATTGCCAGTTAGATAGGAGATTTGCACAGAAGACTGGAGAGATCCAGGTACCAATATTATTGGCAACTTCACGTTCTACTCGTCACGTGTTCTGTTCCCAACCCCAGTCAAGAAGTCCCTTACCCATGGTGTCAACAATGAGATCCAGCTGCCCATTATAGACTGTAACATTGACGTTGGCTGCCAAAAGCTGATCAACAATATCAATGACAGGTTTCATGAAGTCCTCAGCCATGTTCTCAAAGACATCTTTGGACTGACCTGGTTGGAACCAGAAAGATGAAAAATTTTAACTGATGAAGAATGTCATCCCCAAGCTGGGACAGAAGCAACAGGCTAAGGGTCCTAAAGTGCAGTTCACAGCTGCATAAAGAACAGCCCTAGCCCAAAGCAGCAGCCAGTGATTTATCAGTCCGAGGAACTAAAGAGAACCAGAAAGCAGCCATGCTCCCACTGGAGCTCACACACAGCATTGTAGCTTCTGGCTCCTGTTATACACATACAGGGTGCTGGCATCAGTCCTTTAAGCCTTCCTTTCTGTTTTATGCCCTCCCCTCCACACCATGTAGCATTACATGATACCAGATTTCTGGCAGAGAAAAAAACTGACAGGAATTTCAGCAAGATTGCATGAAAGACAGAAATCAGCTGCTGAAACACGGAGGATCTTCTTCCTCCCCCTGTATTTTTAGCTGCTTGACTAAAGATAGATACAAGCAGCAGAGTCAGAAGCAGAACCACATCTGCTCCCACAGCCCTGCCCCATTACATATTCATTTCTGAGAATAAGTCCTCTTCTTCGGCCCAAGGATAGTGACAATTTAATGTGACTGCTTACTACAGTAAAGTATCTTCCTACAGACTGCAATACTGTAAAAGGCAATAATGCAAGAGGCAATAATGCACTCATAAGATCCACACTAGCAGACAGGAAAGTACCTCCCCATTTCACACAGTCAGGAATAATTTTTAGCTTCTTTCTGATGGGTCCATTCATCAATTCATTTAGGCTGTCCTTATGCATATTTTTGACATGGCGCTGGTAAAGTCCTACTGAAAAAGACACGCTTTGATTAGTGGCACATTTAAGACAGTCATCCTGCATAGATAACAATTTTCTGAGTTACAGCATGGCCAACAAACTCTTTTCTAATGAAAATGCAAGACCACCGAGAGAGAGATTTGCTTACTTTTACTAGAAACCACTGAAGTCAACCCTTATTTAGGTCAGAGGATGATATGGGAAGAACCCAACCATCCATTTCCACTTTTGGCTAACAGCACTTTTTCAGGGGACCAGGTTCTGCTTTAGCCGCTTGGTACAGACACAATTTCTTCTCCTAAAAAGACCAGTTATTTCTGAGCTGCAACACTTTACTTTTAGGATTAACTGTGCCATTCACCTTCCCTGCTGAAGCCAACAGAAAGAGATAAAGAGCTTGGAAGAAACTCTATACATGTGATTTTCACATTGATGCATAAACATCATGGAGCAAAAGAGTCTAATCAGACTGTTTATATTGATGAGACATTTTTGTGTCCTAGCTTGAAGACAGAAATGAAAAACATTAAGAGGAAGTAACTTAAAGGTCATAAAACTATGTCGCAATTCCACTGACTACTTCCTTGGAATAATTTGCACAGGATGTATAGGTGGAGGTGTAATCTATAGAAGGGTTGTTCCACATTCCTATTTATCCCTATTTATGCAAGAGCAAACAAGTTCTGCTCAGGAGAATATCAATATCCTTTAGATCTGAAGGCCCCACTTTAAGGATGTGCTAAATTGAGGTTGTTCCCACTATCACAGTTGAAGGTACGCAAATGCAAACACAGGGCCTCAGAAGCTGAAGTACTTAAATACAACTTACTGAGATGGAGATTTTCTTCTTCATTTGATTTCATCTCTGGAACCTCCTTAGTCATGATGTTATAAAAGTTCACATTGTCTGTGTTCTGAAACACAAGATAATTTCAGTAACACTGTAACAAAAACATTTCTCAGGTATGAGGAACAGACTCTCTTCTGAAAAAAGAGATACGTAARTCCTAAATAAAGGACCCTGTGACCTGCCACTTTACATACATGTCAGGAAGATACTTATGGAAAAACTTTAGTTCTACACTCGCTTTGAGAAATGGGGAAGAGTTTTCTCAAGTCTGTATTGTTCACACATGGGTTGTGCCAGAGATGCTATTTATTTCTCTGAAACGGATGTGAAGCTACAGGAAGCCTTACACCCTGCAAATGACTGCAGATCATCATTACTCATTATAAAGAGTTGCCATGCTAGATGATGCTTTCAGATGGTCTCTTCTGCTAGATCTAGTCTAGCCTGATGCTGCCTCTTGCTCAACGTCCTCCCAACCTACAACCCTTCAAAAATCTCAAGTACTTCCTCAAGAACATGGTGATAGGTATCAGTCACCCCTCTTCTGGAACTGCTAACATCTGGACGAGTCCAAGAATTGTAGAATGGCAGCTCTGATGCAGACAGCAGACTGTCTGCATCCGAAGGACAAGTGTGATCAGTGTTGCCATTAGAGAAGTTACTCGAGATTCTTGAAGCCCTGCTTYATCCAATTTTTGAATCTTTAAAGTTCTGATGCATAAGTCAGAAATCAGGTCAAAACAGCAACCCTAGAAGAACTGAAGCACCTGCACCCTGACAGGGATATCACAACTGGGAGGAGAAGACAAGCAGACTTGAAGAGAAACACAAAATGGGAACCGCAAGTTTCTTCCAAACAGCAAGAAGTGAAACCAACTATGTGCAAGGCACTGTCAGTTACAAAACAAAACAAAAGAGGGAGAAAAGGAAGCAGCTCCAGATTAGTCTTTCAGTTGGAGGAAGCCAGAGCTTTACTTGTACTAAAACAAAAACACAAGAAAGAGTGAGATTTTGGAGCAACCCTTCAACAGAAAAAACAAGAGCAAAACTTTACCTATCTTTTAAGCTGGAACTTGATAAGTAACAAGATGCAGTAACCCACAGTAACAGGACAAAACTTGAGGTTCCTTTCCACCCTGTGYACCTACTGTAGTTCTTTAAATAGAGATCTATGCTTAACTTGAAATTTGTGTCTTGCTGGATGCAGTTTTCAATATTCAAAACAAAGCTTTCAAGGACACATAGCTTATTTAAGTTGAAACTGGGTTCTACAGAAATCAACGGGACTAGTTGCATGCTAAAAATTAAGCATCTATTTAAGTGATGTGCCAGGTTGAAACCTTGATGCAATACTGCAAGCCCATGTGGGTTGCCCTACCCATTGCCTCTTACAATCACACAGTGGTGCACAGCAAACAAACAGCTCTTTTATATCAGCACTGGGACAAAACATATACTGGCAAAAATGACTGGCCAGGGGGGTGGATGGAGGATTCATGCCAACCCAGTGCTCATAGGAAGGATAACCTGAAATTGTGTGCCTCCCCAAGCACCAGTTAGTTATTTATGCTGGTCAAAGATCTCACCTCTTCAATGACACCTTCAGCCATGCCCCAGAGCTCAGTAGCCAGCCCATATTGATTTTTATTTATTGCATCCATTATTTCTTTGGCAACAGCAGTCACCTCTGCTAGACCATTATCATCAAGGAGAGACTGGAAGACAAACACAAAGGAGGACAGCTTTAATTATAATTTCACATTCATTTCTTGCTAACAGTCTCCATGCATTCGAGGTTTTATTCTGGCTAAGAGCTAACCTTAAAAAACAACATCCGTTTATACTGTATGGCAGCACAAGTAATCAGGTGAGGACCAAGAGTTTAAGAAGGTACTTACAGTGCTGTAAAGGTAGGGCCCCCAAGACAGCACGGAGTCTAAAGAAACAGAACAGATTTCAAACATCTAAGTTTCTGACATATGATTTCCTTTACTTTTCCTTTATTGTAGCAAGAATGATTGTGACAAAAATATATGGAGATGAATTAATCAGTAAAAAGGTACTGTCAGCTCAGTTTAGCCCAAAGGTTATGTACCACAGAGCAGGTTCTTTACAAATCCTGAGAACCAATAAAAGCACTGCAACGTCATTAACCCCCTAAACATTAATCAGTGAAATTTATTTAAGGCAACAGGCATGTTATCACCAAAATGTTCTCACCCCAACACTGCAGCACATTGCTAGAACATGGGGAGAGAACTGACAAGTGAATGGGCATTGTCTAAACTGATCTGTTTGCAAAAGTTACAGAGAGAAAAAAATCTAGTTATAAACCAAATCTGTTTTATAACAAGTTCGTTTATAAGGTCTCAAGGATCAGCTGATCCTAAGACAGATAGGAGTTTGCTTGATATTGTCCCATGCTGCAGAGAATCTGTGAAGCCTGCCCTTGCAAATCTCATTGAAGGACCAAGAGTCCTTTGATTTGTTTTTTGTCCTCCGCCAGACACACACCCTCTCTCTTCCAGGTCTGTGAGCATATCAGTTCCTCAGCGCAAGGTCTTCTTGTGAAAAGAAAGAGAAAACCTCAGTTGCAACCTTGTGAATCATTTGGTGGCCACATTTTAAGTGCAGTACTCTTACCAAAACACCTCAGAGGCTGTAGAGATGTGTAGGGACATTTCACCACCACCCCACTTCAAATACAAGTATGCTCCTCGCTGACTTTGCTCTCTGACTTTTCATAATCTAGATACGTTTTGAAGGTAGATACTTCAACCACAGCTTGCAATGCTGAAGTATTTATTTTTGATTTACCAGACACACTAGAGATTTAATTCACTTAAGGCAGGGCTGGCATTTTTGACTCTAGGTACCCACGGAATGGTAAAAAAAACCAAACAACAACAACAAACCACCCACAGTCTGAGGATTTTAAACGTACCCAAAGGAGAAATCCATGAGTCTCCAAGAGCAGTCCCCATAAAATTGCACTTTATGGTCCCTTTTTGAACAGCCTTGGTGAATAAGAGGAAAAACAAAACCAAACAAACCACACACNAAAAAAAAAAAAAAAAAAAAAAAAAAAAAAATCAACTTTTAGTTAGATATTCATGACTTTAGAACCAGTTTTCTTTAAGTGAAAAAAACAAGCAGCAGTCTGAATTAGGCAACAGGGACAGTGTATTCCAGGAAATACAAGTACTTGTAGAACACCACGTTTTAAAGTGAGAAGTGAACTACATCCTCCAACTACTTACCTCATGCAGCTCTAAAGCAATGCCAGCAGCCATTTTACCTCCATAAGATTCAGAAAATATGTAGAATGGGATGGTCTGGGGAGGGAGAGAAGCCACACAATGAACCTCTTGGACAGAGGGCAGAAGATACCTCCAACCATCTCCTACATCCCACAGAACCCAGGCACTGGCTGTTCACGTCTCACTATCAAACACTGGGTATTTTTCTGATTCTAAGCTGCAGATAAGATTTCCATAACATCCTGGTGTAATTACTGGGGGTAAGTTTTGAAGCAGGCACTTCAGGATTTTGGAACTAGAAACAGCCGTGATCCTACATGCTTCTCAGATCGCACGACAGAAAATAATCCACCCCATTGCTTATCTAACTACCACCACATTCAAGATACCACTTCTGAACTGTGCGAAATAAGAGGCAGTGGTTATACCTGCAGTGACTCCCACCAAATGCATGCTACCTAGTAGCAAACACTGCCCATCTGGACGGCTGTTCACTGATTCCTTTTGAGATCTGTTTAAAAGCAAACTAAAATTTGAATTCTAACCAAGAATTCAAATCACTTACCTGGAATTCTGTTCTACATGTGAAGAATTCTCCAAGAAAAACCATCATATCAGAAACTACTGTGGAAAGGTTTTTGGCAAACAAGCTACAATCATCCACATAACTGAATCCAGTGCCCACAGGATTATCCACAAACAAGATACTGGCTGCCTGCAACTGTACAAGCAGAAAGAAGGTTTGTATGAAACCTCAGTTCAGCACCAGCGCAAACCTTAGTTTTGATGGCACAAATGTTTAACTGAGCCACTGAATCTCTGGCCCTGAAAGAACTTGCAGAAAAATTAGATGCAAGTCCAAAAGAGAGAACGGTACAGGTGAGACTTGTCTGTCAGAATGTAAAATACAATGGTTTTTCTTTTGGGTTGCTGGGTTTTTGTAAAATTGCTATAGCAAACGCTATAGTTGTGCAGTTACAAGTGTACAAATAAAATCAATAGATCAGCACACAGATAGCTAGCATGGCTCAAAAGCAGTAAGGCTCACGAATAAAGAGGTACAACATAAGGTCTTTCAGTTTGCCCAATCTGCAACAAGAAAGGCACCCAAAAAATCCCAGTGACCCAAGAGCAGATCACCCATATGATCTAGGGAACTCCAGAGAGTTGGTAGCTTAGAGCTCCAGACTATGGGTAGCTTAGAGCACAAATACATTTCATTGAATAAACCTCCACCTTTATAGGCAGTTGTAATTTGTTTTCCCTTGAAGGCCATACTGGACTTGTAATTATGAGCCATTGGTTACATGTTGCCAGCCATCCAGAAAAACCTCTATGATGCAATGAAGCTATGATCTGAAATAACATCTTTCTAGAATTTCCCTGCTCTCAGTTTCCCAGACATCTGCAATTCACAAGTTCATGGAAGCCCAGACATATTCCATCAAATCAAATTAATAGGTCTATTCTTCAGTTCTTAACAAGGATATTCATATAAGCCGTTTCATTAACCACACTATTTTAAGACGAAATATCATAGTTCTATTGAACTTTAAATGAAAACTGTTCTGTGATGATAGCAATCATCTGCTTACACAAGCAACAAACATTTTGCAATCAATAATTAGAAGCTGAACCCTCTACTATACCCAGGTTGTATTTCTTGGTTTCATTTCTTTGTCTAATGGGCCAATCTCTTCAAAGTTGCCAAATCCACAGCCTGAAGCTCCTGGACCTCCCTGTGGGGAAATACCAAATGACAAGTTGAAAGGCAGCATGGTATAGATATGACAGAYAGGAGAAAAATAAAAGCCAGCCAGTAAGTAGAATGACAGATTGTAAATTTAAAAAAAATGGCTTTTGCACTACATGTTAATTTGCAAAGAAGGCTCTCTTCCTCGTCGTYTTTCGTTATGGGTACACATGCCATTTCTGAAAGCAGGAATTTAAACAGCGAAGCAATTACCCACTCGTGAAAGCATCTAATGAGTTGCATGCTATGTGAGTGCAGTTTGAAAACACTTCCCCTTATTCCCTTAATACGAATGCAGAAGTTAGCTATCTACAGAGGTTTGCAAGTCATTAGTTTTATCAGCATGTACAGCGTGTGCATTTCACTCTGAAGAAATAACCCAGAAAGAAGAAGACCAAGTCATCAAGCAATTATATTCAACATTAACTTCTGAAATGTACTGCTGGAAGTGAACGTGGAGCACACACCACTGCCTTTTATCAAACTGTGATTGAAGGGGACCAATCTCTAAACAACCAAAGTCTCTCTTACTTGTTTCCATTTAGAAATCTTTCTAAATCTCTGATAATTTTATCTACTCTCTCTCTCTGAACATTGTTTAGACTGTAAGCTCTTCAGGAAAGGAGTTGTGACGCTATAATGTACTTGTAGTGTCTGGCACAAAAAGCACTATTGTTGTATAAAAGATAAGAACAACCTTTATTTCTGCAATTTAACTTGATGGAAGGTGAGCAGTTGAGGGCACCTCACAATTGCAGAATGATATTGTCATTATTTTTTCCTAACCTGAATACCTCTTTCACAAGGTAAATCATTTAGAATTGGACAATTTTGAATCCTACTTCTGTAGAGCTGAAAGATACCCATCAGAYTGAACCAAGCGCAGATGGAAAGTTATCGTTTAAGTGTCTTTCACCCAACCTTACCTGAAGCCACAAGATAAGAGGTAATTCTGTGAAGTCTTTGGTTGGGTTATTTGCATAGTAGAGCCACCAGAACATGTGGGCCTTACTTCGAACTTGCACATATCCCCACAGCTCTTTGGGCTCTTGGGATTGCCTCAGAACCACACCTTGGGGAGGAAATAAAAATAAAAATCAGCTAGGTAAAAAGGCTCAGCTTTGAGCTTTCCACCAGATTTGTTCCAAAACATTACATTTCAATCTTGGGTGTGATAATTAGAAGTGCTTCCATTAAAAAAAATTACTGTAAGAAACCTGCCTATACTTACACCCACACGCATAGCTGAGTTACCATCAATGAATGAATTGTGTAATTAAGTACTTACTTATCAGGGCCTGATGTTACAGCGGCTGCTGAAATAGCAGCCCAATAGCTAGGATATTTTTTTTTCTATCAGGGAAACATTTAAAGTCTTTAGAAGGCCTGGACTGAAAGCACAGCCCCACTAGACACGATGGATAACTCACACCAGCTTCAGGGGCACCAGGGCTCCTTCAGGGATCCAACACTTTGATCTTAGTCTCTGGGAATATCAACTCATTTTACAGTCCCCAAGGAGAGTAAATGCAGGACAGACAGACGRGTCACTTCTAAACGAACGCAAGATCTAATCCTAAACTCAGTTAAGTCAGTAGAGTCTTGTCAACTTAAGCAGTCAGTCTATTCTCCATCTAGGACACAGACACTTTCCTAGAAACAGACCTTTGAAACTACATCCCTTAACCTTCTCGATCACAACAGAAGGCAGCAGTCCACCGGAGAGGCAGCAATAAAGGCTTTTTCAAGCCACAGTGCCCAGTCTTTGCTGATCCACAGGACACAGCGCTGAACAGCTTATATCAGCGCGGACAACATCACGCTTTCTTCATCAGCCCTCACTACAACAGTGGTGACACCCCGACACGGCTGTTGTGCTCCTTGCAGCTCCCTACCCGAGGGGTCTCACAGGTAAAACACTGCGGCCAGGGACCTGTGCTCCTGTCAGCCACTATCAGACAGCACTGCAATAATCTCATGCTTACAGGCGTGCTGGCTTACATGGCTTCTTCATCATCTCCCGCAGCTGCCAAGGAACGGGAGAGGGTTGGGGGTCTTCTTCAGGAGGCACAGATGACAGCTCAGGGTAAAACAGCGATGAGAAGTGCTGCCCTGCTTTGTGGGGAGCCTCTCCCACCCAGTTTACCCAGGTGAATCACCGGGGACCTGAATTTCCACGTTCCTGCTCCAGAAGGGCTCCCTGGGGCTCCGCGGAGCGCAGACCCCAGCCAGCCGGGGCGGGAGGAGGCGACTGCCAAGGCCACCAGAGCTCCCGGCAGAGACACGGCGACAGCCCTGCCGGGGGCCGCGTGGGACCGCGCACGGGCGCGGGCCCGGCCCCAGCTCGACCCGCTCCCGCCGGGGCTCCCACCGGGCTTTCGCCACCCCCGGCGCCGCGTCCCGCCCGGCTGCCACCCCCGGTGCGGCGGTGAYGGCCGCGGCTCAGCCCGGGCCCTTCCCGGCAGCAGCCGCGGGACGTGCCGTGCCCGGAGGCCGTCGCTCCGAGACTGCCCGGGGCACGGCCGCGGGGCGCAGCCTCCCGCCCCTCCCGCCCCTCAGCCCCGTACCTGCCGCCAGCAGCAGCAGCGACAGCCCCGCGGCGGCGCGCAGCGGCCCCATCCCGCCAACAGCTCCCGGCGCCCGCGGCTGCGCCGTCACGTGCGCGGGGACCAGCCCGGCCCCGCCCCGCCCGCAGGGGGCGTGGCCGAGGCTCGCGCGCCGCCCGCCCTTTTTGTCCCATGCGCGGCGCCGTCGCCCTCTCTCACCGCCCCGCTCCCCGCACCGCCCTCTTTCTCCTCCAAGATGGCGGCGGCCGGCGGCAGCCCCGTGCGGCTGCGGCTGCTCTTCGACTACCCGCCGCCGGGCAGCCCGGGCTGCGCGCTGTGCTGGCTGCTGCTGGAGCCCAGCCAGGTGCGCCTCGTCACCGACCTCGTCAGCCTCATCCGCCACAGGTTCGGCTTCAGCCGGCGGGCCCGCCTCAGCCTCTTCCTGGAGGGGGCGCTGCTGCCCCCCACCGAGAGCGCCCGTCTCGTGCGGGACAACGACTCGCTGCGGTACGGCGGGGGCTGCCTTGCGGGGCCCGAGCTCAGCCGCCGGCAGGAGAGGGGCTCCTCGGGGCCCGCGGGCTGCGCGGCACCGGTGTGGGGGGGGTGGGGGTCCCCTAGCAGGCCGCGGGACACGGATGGGGCCTGTCGGTGCCCTCCCCGGGGAACCGGAGAGGCGCGCTCGGGCCCTTCCCGTGGCTGCCCGTAGCCCAGCGGCTCCCTGGGGGATGGAGCCGGGTGCTCGCGGGCACCGTTCCCCAAAGCCCGCGGTGCCTGAGAAGCCCTAGGATGTCTGAAAGGGGCTGGAGAGAGCCAAGGCCTTGGACATCTCCTCAAGGGTGGCAGGAGCGTGCTGCCTCCATCCCCTGGTGCGCCCGCGACATGCCCCGAGCACCTGCGCCGCCCTGGGCGGGCCTGCTTCAGAAGGCCTTGCAGCGCCCATGCCCTCAGGTGAGGGCTCAGGCTGTGAGCCTTGGTTTAGGATAGCAACCCGGGCGCTGGGGACTGCTTTAGGAACTGTCCCGTAGTTCAGAACTGAACTTTCTGAACAGGTGGAGCATCCCCTCTCCCAAAAGACAACCTTACCTGAGCTGCTAACATGTAGGAAAGAGGTGTTAATTATGCTGAACAGTGGCTTTTGTTTATTTTTTTTGACAGAGTAAAATTGGAAGAGATAGTCGCAGATGATTATGAAGACAGAGATGATGGCTTCTCTCATACACCAAAAGAAGACAAAAAAAGGCATAGACAAAAGCAGGAAGAGGAAGAATTCTCTAGAAATGAAGAAGACAGGCATAAAAGGGAAAAGAAAAAGAATAAATGTAATCCTGAGTATTCCTCTTGTAGGGAAGAGACCTCTCTAGATATTTGTGACTCTCAAAAAAGGTACAAGAAAAGAAAAAGAAAGGAAGAAGTTAGTGGAAGAAATAGACTCACAGAAGGTAAGGAAGAGAGCTCTACTGACCATTCTAAAAAGCTTAAAAAAATGGAGAGGGAGAAACAGTTGGCATCAAAAAAGAAGGATGAAAAGCAGACAAAGGCTGCTGCAGCAAAGATGGCTTTAGAACAGGCAAATGAGAGCTTTTCTCTAAATTCTGGTAAAAATAACACGAAAAAAATCACAACACAGTCCAGAAAAAAGAGGGTGGGAGCTTCAGATTCCTCCAGCACGTCGTCTGACAGTGACAGCAGTGAATTAAACATAAAGCAAAATAAATTTTCCCATAAACCTGTAGTGGCAACACTTCCCAAAGACAGATCCCAAGCTGCTGCAAATTCTGATGTGAAAACTGTTGTTTCTAATAAAGTTACTGTAAAGTCTAACGCTGAAAATTCCACTAAGACTGCAATTAGTAAAAATGCTAAAAAATCCCAGTCCTCTAGTTCAGATTCTGACTCAAGTACAGAGGATGAGAAAGTGGCAACAGCACAAGACAGTACTGCAAAGGAAAAGTCACTGCCTAACAATGCGGCAGCTGTAAAAACCAGTACCACCAAGGCTCCGAAAGCAAAGACCTCCTCTTCAGAGTCTGATAGTTCAGACTCAGAAACACTTGTTATTAAAAAACCCGCAGCAAATGCTGGACTGAGTAATTCCATAGTAAGAAACTGTACTAAACAGTTGCCAACCAGTATTCAAGGACCACTTGCCAGCCCAGGTCGTGGAAGGGGGCGTGGAACAGGAGAGGATAACTTCTGGAGAGGACCTAGGGGCCGTGGGTTTCGTGGGATGATGAGGGGCCAAGGCCGTGGGAGAGGAGCAAACCCTGGCTTCTTCTATAACTACAGCAGTGAAGGCCAGAAACAAAGGCAGTTAAATGAAGCTGCGACAAACACTTCTGTTCTTGTCCAGGTGAGTGACTTACAGTCATAGGTCACCTTTCTCTTGCAGCTTTAACTATACAAAAAACATATAGGATGAGAGTAATTCGTAAAAGCAGAAATAGATTAGTAGGAAAAAGGTTGATCTTAACTTAGTAAATCTGATATTTACTGTATCTCCATTTAGCAGCCTGAGGAAGTGTTTGTGAAACAGTATTTAAGTGATTGTATTATATATCTCAAAACAAAGCACTTGGATACGTACCTTACTCTTCTCAGAACGTCTTACAATCCATGCAGCATAAACATTGTCTTCTGTTTTTATTAATACAGTAATTAAATCAATGGGTTTGCTGTTTGTTTCACAGAATCCCGTGGAAGTCCCCAAGAGAGACTATAGTGTGTTACCTCTTCTAGCTGCCCCACCGCAAGTGGGAGAAAGAATTGCCTTTAAGGTAAAGAACTTGTGAAATACTGAATGTTAGCGGGCTAAAATTGTTTCATTTGGGCCACTGTAAGTTTTGCAGGACACGCTACAGATAGCGTAGTCCTGACAGCCAAAAGCTTACACTGAAGAACTTAATCTTACCTTGTTCTGGAATCGTTATCCTAGAAGTGTAAGAGTCAGGAAGTAGTCTTCATCCTACTTATTTGTTCTTTTTTGAAAATTTTGTTTTAAACTTAAGCAGGTGGTTCAGCACCTAAAATGTCTTGTGTCAAATGTTTATAGGCATCTCTGAAAGCGTTTGCTCCTCTCTTGCTAACCTAATAGTTTCCCAAACTGTTACAGTTTCTGTTGTTGGTTGTAAAAACTTCTTTTGTTGTAAAGTCTGAATTTGATTTTTACAAAGGTTTGGAGTATGTGCATAAGTTAAATGCATCTCTTTAGACTTCCTATATTTGTATAACACAAACGAAGAAATGTTGTCTCCGCTGTCATTTCAGCATGAATTTCCATGTACATTTGTACAATGACTCTCTTAGCTAGCACACAAGTCAGTTCACAAATAATAGAATATTCTGGTTGTGCCTTCACAAAGGCTCTCTACCGTGGGCATATTTTCAAGGTTTATGTTTAAATAAGAATGCCAGAAAGAAGCATGTTACCCCTCTCTTTCCAACATGCAAGAAAAGTCAGCATTAAAATTAGATGCTATAAAAAGAAAAAAAAAAATTCTCTATGTTGTTATTTCTCTCTATAGTGTTTCTACAGTATTATTGCAAATCTTACCATACAAATAATTACACTTCACTGCACAATAAAAAAGTAAATGAAAATGAAATCACTGCAGTTGAGGAGACTGGGATCCATCTCCCTGATCTCCTCTCGCAGCCTGACCTGAACGTAAATCTTTTGGAGCAGTGAGTCCTGGAGGACTACCTGGGGCTGTGACAGGCATCAGGATCCAGGAGTGGGAGACTTGTTCTTGCACTTTCCTCTTGCTGAAGAAACCGTGTCTGGGTATAGGTGGCATCATCGAGGATCAGGAAAAGTTGTAATTTGTTACCTCTATTTCTTTCAACAGCGCTTGGAACTAACTGAAAATTACAGTCCTGAAGTTTCAGACTATAAGGTACTATTTTTCTTTCCTCCCTTAATTCTCTCACAAAACTATTGTAGGTGAGGTAAGACTTAAATATTTTGAGGTTGTGCAGTATTTTTCTTCTTGTCCACTTGACTCCGCAGGCTATTCCTGGTGCAGCAGTAAAAATGAAAACTCTAGAACCCAAAACTAATTGAAAATTTGAAAGGTGTAGCAGTTATTTAAAAAAAACCTGCAAGCATTATTAATGATCATTAATAAACTGGTGCAAGTAAAATTTTGTAGCTGCTTCAAATAACTTGTTTTCTGGATAAGTACTGATTTAAACTACAAGAATAGTGACAATCAATAACTTCAGTTTATTGATGCCAGTAACTGTAGATTGCTGAGCTTTAATACTTCGCAGATTTTATACATAGAGAAAAACTTGACAGATATACTTCCTCTAACTCATGGATCAAGTACCATGGTGGTTGTAATATGGAATAGTTATCCAGTGCTGATGTATATCTTGTCTGATTCTTTTCTTGTTGCTTTATGAAGGAGGGGAAAATAATCAGTTGGAATGCTGATAAAAAACAGATCGAGCTTGAGATCCTTTCGTCGTCAGCAGGACAATGTACGTACCTTGGAACACTAAATGCTTGTTGTCATGTGCATCACTTGGAAAACAGCTAGTCCGAGGCACACTTCATCTTTCAGGAGTATTTCCAATTTCCTCGGGTTCCTTCTCAACATACCCCTCCCCAAAAAGTCTATTTAAATGGAGAAATTCTAACACTTGCTAGTTGTATTGAAGATCTTCGTAGGTATTTACAAAATAAAATTTGTCCAGTCAGTATGAGGAGTCAGTAATTCATCTCTACTGTGGTTTCATTTCCTCAAAAAAAAAAAAATTATTATATGGAATTACAGAGAAAATTTTAGATCATAATGCCATTCTTTGCGACGTCAGTGAAGCGACTGTCTTCAGTGGATGTGGAACTGAGTCCCTGCAATGACAAAGTACACTTCAGACATCTGAAACTATGAATGTCTGAAACTGAATGTGTATACTGCAGTTGCCATTTAAGCCAGAATTAATGAGCATTTTTCTCAAATTTAGGCAGCATATTGTTGATTAACTTTTTCATGCATATAGTTATATTAGATAATTACCTTAATTCTGGTGTGTAGATTCAGTTCTACCTCAGATTTTTTGTTACAATTATAAACCCAAACAACCAACTCAAAAAAACCCATGGTTTTGACTAGCTTTCTAAATATGGTAAACATTTATACCTTTTTGCTTATAGTTAATGGAGCAGTTTGTTTGTTTGTTTGTTTTTAAGTTGCTAAAGAGCCAGGGAAATTCGATCTGGTTTACCAGTCTGCAGATGGAGCAGAACTGATAGAGTATGCTGTTCCTCAGGATACGAAGGTATGTGGGGGTCCTCTTTTGAAGCCTGTTACAAGTTCTGTGTAGCTGATACATGCCCTGCTTTATGACTCCATTGATCTCAGTGAGACTCCCTTTATAATAATGCATCTGATTAAAATAAATGAAAGCAAAAATAATTGTTCCTTTCTAGCAAGAATGTATGTGATTACAAGATAAGAATCACTTCTTGCGTGTTATTCAATTAACTAGATTCAAAAACAGTCATCAAACTGTGTAAATTTTTGTTTTGGCTAATAAAATAAACAATATCATGTCTAGATATAGTATCAGTCCTTACAAGGTTATTCATTCCGTGCACTGTTTTTCTTATCTGCATCTTTCCTTACCCAGGATGTCAGGCAGGTTGAGGGTCATTAAGATCGATGAATCACAGGAAGGATCTGTGATCTTTGTTCAGTAGCACTGTTCAAGTTTAGACAAAGCATAATGTCAGAGAAATTTTATCTGCCTTTATAGCTTGTACATGCTAAGTATTGTCTGTATTTTGTTTTCAGATAACTGAAAGTTGGGATGCACTGATAGAGCCAAGACTGATTGTTGAGCCTCCAGTTAACAGATCCAGCATTGAAAATGGAACAATCTAAGATGTGAACAAATGTAAATAATTGTACGGACTTGTTTTGTGAAATGCTGCCTTCTAGTTCTGAGGGCAGCGGATGCACTGGTGGATATTTTTAATAAATGGTTTTAAAAAGAAACTATGCCAAAAGAAAAAGAATCACTTTTTTCTTAGTATATGTTTTTATGTAATACAGGAATACTTTGTTTATTATAGGAAGTCTTTAATATAGATCTGTGGTTTTTTTTTTTTTTTAAATAGAAGCTTAATAACAGTTTTTATATCCTACTGCTGTGAGCTGCAGAACTGGAATGGTTTGATCAAAAAGATAAAATACGACCTTGTACTGTCAGTAACTCCATTTAAATGTCTGGGTTTGGCTAGAGCTGTGTTAACTGCCATACAGAGGTAGCTTGCTGTAAGGATAATTAAAAACAACATTTAACAATGAAACATAAATATTGTTGAAGTGCAGGTCTCTTCCTCTACAGCTGCAGAGCATGATACAAATGCCAGAACCTTGCAGTTATTTACAGGGTTCACCTGAACATGTCAAGAAAAGCTTGTGGGTTTCAAGCTTCTGTAATTTTGAGACGCAGATAAATATTATTGGTAACTGTCAACTTTGCCTAGAACGAGTGGAATATAACATGAATCCCTGGCAAAATTGTGTCCCAGTGTGTTWATCTGTGTAGGCTCTGAAAATCTGTTTGTTTGCTTGTTTTAAAGTAAACCCCTTTGCCCTTTAAAGTGCTGAAGTTTCTGTGCTGCCTTTCTTTCCTTCCTAATAGCAGAATGGGTCACCAGGTGGTGGCGATGCGCCTCACTGACATCTCTGCTAATTATTAGCATTGAGGTAGCACCTCCTACCCATGTAGTACTTCCATCTTGGCAAGTCTTACAATTTAAGATAATCCCTGTCCCGGGTAGTTGACTCTTAAACAGAAGACATGAAAAAACCCCTAGATACAAACAAACACCTGAAAAATTGTACATGATTTGGCTAACATGTACGCTGACTAGTGCGTGATTACATAAAAATATTGCATACCTTTGCATTATCCCTATTAAAATGTCTTGTTTGTGAAGGAATCGTTTTTATATGAGTAAAACTAATTTGTGTATTGTGTTTCTCTTTAGTTACCATTATTTTATGTTAAAATTTGTTTTTTAGAAAAATGGACAGTTGGATTCATGCGTGGGTATTCTTGCAAACTGGACAAAAAGAAAATTCCAGACATTCTAGCAGTCATGCTGAGACAGTTGGGATTAATGGAAAGATTTTTTTTCTAAAGGAAATCGTTAATTTTGAATTCTTATAAAACTGCAAAAGCTAAACGCAAGTATTTCACAGCATTTTAGAGCAGGATTCACCTCTTGTTCCATTGCCTACAGTACATTTTGGCTGCAAATTAAATGGATACAGAGTCCCTCTGGCTGTGACGAACAGATGATGGTTGAAAACAAATACACCCCAGAGAGAGGATGTTTTGAAGATAAAATCTTGAGTTTTATTTACCCATTGTTATCAAGTTTGGGTGAAACCAGTGTTTCAATGCACAATTTAAATCAAATCAAGTAAATGCAGTCTGACAGAGCTGGCTGTCACACCCATACACCGTCTCTTGACAGAGCCACACACAAGGTTCCTCATACCTGGGGAGCCGGGGCAGGGCTGGGGCGCTAAATGGGTAAGAAAGGCGGAATAGGACAGAATGTGCACGTGAATCCCAGAGGGAGCTGGTGATGCTCTGAACAAACCCTTTTTGCTTGCTTTCCATCCCTCGTGTTTTGGGGTCTCTTGCAAGCCCCTTTGCTGGGGCAGCCCCAGCTGCCAGTCATGTGGGCTCCTTGCCACCCTCCTCTATGCAATTTAGCAGCATGGGTTTGTTTAAAAATTCTGTTACAATTTTTTAACAAATTCTAGTCTCATGACTCAGAACGTGGGGATGTGTTTGAGCTAGCAAGCTACAGTCACGCGTGCACAACACGCTACAGGCCTACAGACACGATGAGCACCTGCAGCTAGAGGCTGGCAGCCAGAAGCTGCTGAACAGATCTTAAAGATCCTAAAAGTTTGCTGCTGTGACTACAGACCCCGCAAAAATACACTGAGTAGGTGTCAGCTCTTTAGGAATTTGGGGTTATTTATAATTTTGATGGGAAAATTGTGCCTGCTTAAGCCACTTGGAATATTAAATCCAAAAAAGTCGAACAGTATCAGAGCACCCGTCTCGATGTTYGCTCAGCCACGTGTACACGAGGAACAATTTATTCTGCTGTGCTTCTAACTTCCTGCTCAGACTCTGAGTGGCACTTTGAATCTGCAATACCTGGGCAAAGGGTTAGATTTAGTTTAGAACCACATGAAGAAGTTCTCAAGTAATTGCAAGGAAGCAAAGAGAGTAGTAACTTCAGTAGCTATTTAAATGGTAAAATTCTTCAGTAACTTTTAATGTTAAACATTATTGGTTATTAGACAACAGGAGTGGTTGGGCTTACTCAAAACAGAATTTCAAGCCCTCTTTGACAATGGAGAACTTAAATTGCTCATTGGAGCTCTGAACATCCCATGTTCTGCTCCAGAAGCAAAAGCTACAGTTGTGACGGTGTATATTTACCCTTTGTATTTGCATACCTTTGGCTGCATCAGTAGACACCAGATGAGTGCTGCAGAAAATACAGCGAAGGTACTGAGCTTTTGGAAGATGATGGTGGCTTAGTCCAGACAAGCCCAGGAAGAAGTGCTTTGTTCACCTACAGAAAAATAAGAAATGTAAACATTAACAGCTGCTCTTTGGTCCCATCTCTGGTAACACACACAACACAGCTCTGTAAGAACATTCCTTTGCAGTCACTGTCAACCGCCACCTCTCAGGTACCCTCAGGTGTTCGCATCCCCTCTGACAGCAGTTACGAAGTCCTGATCTGCATATCCCAACGAAGCCGTAAATAAGTGGAGCCATGCCCATCTAGAAACTCCTCCGCTCTCAAGCAGATTACATACTTGGTCCTTGAACTTTCGCTCCTCTCTGTCAAAGCCGTGGCGGCTCTGAACACCTCCTGTTGTCCGTTCTGCACCATTACTAAGCAGTGAATCAGAGCCCGTGACACATGACCCCTCTGTAGTTCATCCTGAAGGAGTATTACGAGACTGGAGCAGATTATTGATGTAGGTAGAAGTGAACATTGTCTGTATAATGTAGGTTCACAATGACCATTCAGATTTAATTTAGTCTTCAAAAATAACTGGCTAGAAACCACCATTGCCTCTTCTGAGTGCTTTATACAATTCCTGAACATTTTTGGAAGTCTCTGAGGTCTAATGCCAACACAGAAACCTCACAATTCCATGCTAGTACTTTTTTAATGACATTACAAGGAACATCAGCAGTTCTCCACGCTAGGTGTCCTTTGGCCACTGGAAATGCAGCCGAGAGCAGACGGCTTCTTCCGCTGCAGACCACCAGGCTCTGTTTAAATTCTTGGGGGGGGGTGGTGGTGTCACAGACTTTGTGCCAGGCTGCTCCATTTCATCCATGCTGCCAGTGTCAGCGGAGAAGTATGGAAGGCAGTGAGGCAGTCCCTGGGACACCAGCAGACAGGGCAGAAGAGGGAGCAGGAAGAGGCCACTGGAAGAATTTGGAGACAGGAGCAGTTGCACACATGGCTATTCAGCATCCGATGTTTCTGTTAGAAACAGTGATTATTCAACAGTTAGATTGAGGAAAAAAAAAGAAAATTTGAGGTAGCATCTTCTGTTGAGATGGTTTCCGCATTCACAGTGCAGTAACCTGTGTGCTTTAAAAACACTGGATGGACAACAGCTTATTTGATCTCCAACAGCCAGGTTAACTGTAGCTCAGAGGAGAGCAGCCGGGGCTGGCAGCAGCTCGGCCCTGTGCACGGTGGGAGTCAGGGTTCGCACGTTTACCTGGCCTCAAGCACAGGCTTGCGGGCAGCGGCGGACAAGGCAGGCAGCTGCCAGACTGTGCTGGAGCGTCGGGAGTTTTCTTTTCGTCCAGTTTTGGGACGGGAGCGGGGCAGCCGGGAGGCAGCACTCCCCACCGCCGTAGGGCTGGCAGCTCGGGTGGGCGTTCGCGTCTGAAATTATTTACTTCGGTTCAGAAACCAAACCCGAGACCTCCTGGGCACAGTGGCTGCCACGGGTGACGCCGCATCGGCCTCCCCCGGCTCGGGACCTCCGGCGGGACGGGGGCACCGCGGGGCCGTTCCGCCTCCACCCGAGTCACGGCAGCCGCCCCCGCGCCTGGATCCACCCGCGGCCTCGCCCGGGGCAGGCGGCCGAGCTCATCCCCGGGGGAAGGCGGCCCCGGGGGGCAGAAGGCGGCCGAGCTCATCCCCGGGGGAAGGCGGCCCCGGGGGGCAGAAGGCGGCCGAGCTCATCCCCGGGGGAAGGCGGCCCGGCGGCAGAAGGCGGCCGCGCCCGGAGCGTCCCCGCCCGGAGCGTCCCCGTCCCGCGGGGCAGAGCCGAGAGCACATCCGGGGCTGCCCCGCCCGGCCCGGGGCGAGAGGCGCCGCAGCCGCCCCGCGGGCGGGCGGGTGCCGGGGCTGCCGCTCCTCCCCCCGGGGCGGGGACGGGGCGCGTAGATTCCCGGAAAGCGCCGGCCCGAGTTTCGTTTCTGGCTTCTCGGGGCAGCGGCAGCGGGGGCGATGGCGGCGCTGTCCCGGGCGCCGTCGGAGCCGGGCCTGGCGGCGCTGGAGGAGGAACTGACCTGCTCCATCTGCCTCTGCCTCTTCAGCAGCCCCGTGACGGTGCCCTGCGGGCACAACTTCTGCGCCTCCTGCCTGGAGCTCTCCTGGGCCGGGCTGTCGGGGAACTTCAGCTGCCCGCAGTGCCGGGCCACCTTCGTGGGCCGCCCGCAGCTGCAGAAGAACACGGTGCTGTGCCGGGTGGTGGAGCAGCTCCAGGGCTGCACCGGGGCCGGGGCCGGGGCCGAGGAGGAGGAGGAGGGGGAGGGGGAGGCGGCGGGGTGCGGGGCGGAGGCGGAGGCGCTCCCCGTCTACTGCGACAGCTGCCTGCGGGCCCCCGCCGCGCAGACCTGCCTGACCTGCACCGCCTCCTTCTGCCCCGAGCACCTGCGGCCGCACCAGGACAGCCCCGCCTTCCGCGACCACCAGCTCTGCCCGCCCCTGCGCGACCTGCAGCAGCGCAAGTGCCCGCAGCACAACAAGCTCTTCGAGTTCTTCTGCAGCCAGCACGGCAGCTGCATCTGCTCCCTCTGCCTCCTCGGGCACAAGCTGTGTCGCACCAGCCCCCTGCAGCTGGCCAAAGCCAACGCCGAGGTGAGGGCGGGCGGCGGCAGCAGCCGGCTCTGCCTGGGGCTGGAGCAGCCTCCGTGGGGCACCCCGGAGCTCACCTTCGCTCCCCCGGGGCCTGGTGGGTCCCTGGGTGCTGGGGTCGTGGGCTGTGGAGTGCCGGGGGGAGGCTGGACCAAGACTTAGACTGTAAATCTTGTGCCTGGTCTTGGCAAACTGTTATTCGCCCTCCAGTGTGCGCTCGAGCACGTCTCCAGAGTCGCTCCTTGCATTTTCCTCCTTGCTCCAAGATTGTGCTCTGAGGGCCTGGGAAGGYGCTATCGCGGGGTTGATAGCCAGCTGCTGTCTTGAGCTGGGCTGACCGGCGAGGTCTCCCRCCTCTGCGGCTGTCACCCCCAACTCTGAGCCTCCTCTGCTGCTCGCTGCATGGGGTTCGCTGCATGGCTTTACCGCAGGCTGACCGAGGGACTGTAGAAAGACGTTGCTCTGTGTATGTTCTTATGAAGCAAAGAATTGTAAAAGTAGCCTAGGGAGAGCTCTAGCACGTAGATAAAAGCCAGGAGAAGGTTCTCCACGGAGCACAACGGAAGGAAACCTGGCCTTCGTATCTTACAGCGCAGCTGAAAATCAGAGGGTAGGTGAGTAAAGCATGCTTGAAAAGTTTAGGTGGCCAAAATCCCATCTGTTCGGCGAGCTTCTATACTGCTTAGCCTCAGAAGTCCTCCCTGTTTTAGCTTAGCAGCATCTTGAACTAAAGGAATAGGTAATTCACATCCGAGCAATAAAATTCTCAATTAAAAAGTGAAAGGTGAACAGTAGCATTAACCTACTGCCCAAAGTCCAACCTGAGAGCTAACATAAAATTTATTCTTAGCACTGGGAACTGCTGTGCTGATGAAAGCACTGTCCTTATCAAATGAGTGAGTCAGCAGCATGCATCTTGCTGTTGGGAGAGGTGGAGCTGCAGGGAGGGTGCTGGCTCCATGAGCCACACATGGGCAGGAGAGTATTTTTACATCCTGGAAGGTTTAAAGAGCAGTAGGTTTTAAATTGATAGTACTAAATGCTTACAATGGTTATTTAAAACTTTCTGTAAATACGATTCTTACGCCAGTAAGCATGACCCGACTGAGAGTGGACATGGCAACTGCTTCTCTGAAATACTTCCTGATCTCTTCCGTTGCAGTCGGTGCTGAAGAAGAGACTGATGGAGCTGCACAATCAGAGTGAGAGAGCTGCTCAAGCGATGAACACTGTGAAAACAAACCAAAGCCAAGCTGCTGTAAGTGGGTAGCTGTTCAAAATGCTGTCAGGTTGCTTGGCATACGTTGGCCACTGCATGTTGTTGATTGCTTGTACTCTTGTGACAATGGCTGTAGTATTGAGATTGCGTTGGCAGAAGACGACGTTATTGGGAAGGAACAGAAAAGAGGCGTTTTGGCAGAGCCAGGCAGCTCTGTGGGAGATGGGAGTAACCCAACCACCGTGCAAGGGCTTTATACCGACACGTGCTGATGCACCTGACCCGTAACGGGGCTCAAACCCGTCCTTTCCTGTAGCACCAGAACATGCCTATCTGTGCAGCCCAAGCAAAAGGATTAGTGAGCGGTAATGGCTGCACCAGTGCAGAAAGTTGGGATGTCTCTTCCCCATAAATGACCACAATTAATCCTTGCTCTTAGCTGATGATCGGGGTTGCTGTTTGTGCTGATGGCTGGATCGGGTACGTCTCAGTTGTACCATCCTTTCTGAACCAAGTGGTAGAGACCAAGAAACTGAAAAGCCGCTGAGGTAGCACTTCTGCACTCCTCTGGAACATCTCTGGGAGGATCAGGAATTACTTTGTATTAACCAGAGATGCCACATCTCGGAAGCAGAAACAGCTACAGCCGTGCAAGTGGGTGTGCGGTGTCCGAGTGGCACAGCCCTGTCCCAGTGCCGGTAACTGCTAGATGGCCTGGCTGGCCTGGCCTCTGCCCGGCAGCCCCCGCAACAGGGGTCTGCAGACAGACAACCAGCCTGATTTATTGGGAGTAAATGAGTTTTCTTTCCAAACTACATAGAAATACGTTGCTCTTCTATTGCCTGTTTCAAGTAATTGAAGCCTACGTGTTCCTCAAAGGCTTGGGTTTTTCTTGTAGTAGTAGTAAGCAGTACTTTGTCCACAAACTGTTCTTTTGGAACCAGTGTCTGTCTGTTCTTGTCTGCTCCAGGAGGCAGCTTCCAGAAAGAAAGGTTTGATCAGAAGTGAGTTTTCAGAAATTAAAGCTCTAATTGAAGAAAGAGAAAATCAGACCTTAAAAGTAATTGCAGATGAAGAAAAAAGAGTTTGCAGTAAGTTTGATTTTATTTACGGTGTTCTGGGAAGTAAGAAGAATGAAATTCAGTCTCTCAGAGATCAGATTGAGATGGCACTGACTGAAGGTGACGACATTCTGTTTTTGAAGGTAATATGTCCTTTAGATGTGAATCCAATTCTTCGTGTTTCTAGAATGCAGAATCACAAAAACCTGCTGTGCTTGTCCTGCTCTCCAGACACTTTCAGTCAAATGATAATGCAGTCGTGTGCGAGAACCTGCTATAAAAGGATGTATTGATAAGTACGCAAATATCAATGAAAGAGTGCTGAAACGAAGTGGTGTCTGGTAACTCCCCCCAATTCAGCCTCTGCTGCAACCGGAGGGGCCAGCGAGTCAGAGAATTCATCTCCATGAGGTGTTGCAGCTCCATGCCGTGACACCATCTAGTAGATTTTTCTCACTGCTTCAGATATCAGTTGAGAATTAATGCATATGCGTTGCTGCTGAAATTCTGCCACGGGTCATGTCTGACTGTAGCTTTTGCTCCTTTGAATTTGAGATGAATGCGCAAACCCCACCCCATTTAAAGTACCTTGGTTGTATTTTTCTACGTTTGCTACACAAGGTGGTCTGCATGAGATCTTCTATTTCTCATTTCAGAGAGCAGCAGCACTGCAACGAACGTTAACAAAAGACGCTTTCGTCCCTCTAATTGAAATGGACCAAACCTTGATACATTCCGCTTATCAGTCTGCCATTAACCTTAAAGACGTTGTGAAACTTTCAGTGATTCAGTCTAGGGAGAAAAGAGCAGAAGGTACTGTATCATTGGGAGAACTGGCATTTTCTGCCTTGGCTTTGAGTTCATAGGAGGCATCTTCCCTCTCTAATCCAAATAGCATTAAAAAAAAAATAGTGCAGCAAATACATTTGGTTAATATAAATTGTCTTCCAACTTCTGTGGTCCTCCATTTCCAAACAAAAATGCTACAGTCTGACGTAAACTAGGAGAAAAAGTGTGCCAGTGCCTCTTTACTTTTATCTATACTTGGATAAGCTGATGAGTGTCATGATGCTATGCCCTTCTGGCACAGCTCAGCCTTTATTTCTTACAGTAATTTATATTTCTATTATGTAGCAGGGTTGGATGCAGTTAGGATGTGGATTTGAGGGGAGATATAAAACGCTTTTGAGTGATAGGACTATGGTTACCCAACTGTAAAGGTGCTGATCGTGTAAGTGTGGTAGAACAAAGCCCTGCTTACCGGGTTAAGCAAAAGTATCTTTTGGACTGGGGCATGGGTATCTTCTATGCAGTTTCCATCTCTGCTGAGTATCACTTAAGTTCTATTCACGTGACTGAAAAATAAGATTGAAAAATGTCCTTGCTCATGCATTACTGTTCCTGGCAATACAAACCATAATGTAAAATATCACCATTGCAGCAAAACTAACACCTGGGAAAACGAAGGCCCCTCCAGTAGCTCCTCCAAACAGAACCTTTGTTCCAAAAAAGCCTCCAGGACCACGTAAGTACTAAAGAACATCATCCTCTCCTAACTATGGTTTTACCATTAAATAAGAATTCAAGCAGTTACCCAAGAGCTGTTTGCTCTAGTGGTGATGCAGTGATTATCTGCAGTGAGCACTTTGGCATGGGAAAGGGAGGGTGTTTTGGGCTATTTAGTGATGGAGCCTTGTGAGCTGTAAAGCAGCAAACTGCCCAGGTACGGTGATGCATTAGCCCCCGTGTGCGTGAGCACCTGTAGTGGTGTCAATGCAGGCTGTAAAGCAAAGCAGAGCCTCCCCACCCTCTGGTTCTTGCAGGTTTTTTTTCACTTGTACTAAATGTCTGTTGGTTTGTTTGATGGATTTGTATGTATTGAATCCTGCTTATGAGCTGTTCATGTTCTGTGTTTTTTTTTTTTTTTTTTTCTTCCCCCCCCACCCTCACAAGAGCATACCCACAAAGAGAAAATCCTTCACCAGACTCAAGCCACTTTGCAGGTGGATGCAGATACCAGTAAGTGGTGATTAACAGCAGCCTTACTCAAACATTTTGCTGGCCGTGTCTCTCTCACAGTCTAAGGCTGGGGTGATGGAGACAGTCTTTGTGGAAGGTGGGGCCTTTCAGTGTTGTTTTGTCCAGAAACTGGTATTAATGCGGCACTCTAGCCTGTTTGGAAGATCTTCCATATTCTCTTTTTGAAATAAATCCAAGTGTTCAGAAACTACTTCTGTTACTTCCACTGAGCTCTTGACACATGGTCCTTTCCATTCACAAGTCCTGGGGTGTGGAGCACTCAACGGGGTCTGTTGTGGATTGCTGGGGTTGAATGAACTCGTAGCTCCTGTTGCTGCACTAGAAGATCTGTTGTAAAACGAAAAGGAATAGTCTATGGGCCTCGTGGGAACAGGCTTATTACCACTTGCCCTAACACGCTGCATCCTGGAGTAGAGATGAAGCTCCTTCCAGGCTTATGACCCTGTGAAATAGGAAGCAAATAGTATGTGGTGCTTCATGTGTAGCTTTCCAGTACGGGTGTATTTGTACATGGCTTCCACATGCTGGACTGTCAGCTTTATCTACTGCTGCAGCTTCAGAAAAGCCATGATGACGGGGTTACAGCTGGCATAGTCTATCAGTGGCTTTTCAGTCTCAGTAGAACTCACAGTTCACTTTTTTTTTTTTTTTTTTTTTTTCTCTCCAGAGGAGAAAAAGAAACCTGTTAAAGTTGGTGAGTCCAACCTTTCAGCATACTTATTCTAATTTTCATTGACTGCTCTTAAAAAGATAAATAGATGGTCACTAGTGTTGGTGTATTAAGCAAAAGTTCAACTCTTGCTCTGAGAAGGCTCTTACTACTCACTGTGAGAGAAATCAAGCACTGAAAGAGGTTGCCCAGAGAGAAGAGGGGATTTTCAAAACTTGACAAGACTGTGAGCAGCCTGAGCCAATATTGAAGTTAACCCTGCGTGGAGCAGGAGGCTAAAGCAGATAACCTCTAGAGGTCCACCCCAACCTGAGGGTGTCTGTGACTGTGTGGTAAGCCTGCAGGGGTTCTTCCTAACTCTCTTTTCTTCTGTCGACACAGCACCAACCACGGGAACAGTAAATTCTGCGGCTGCCGTTTCAACTAAAGAGCTTATTGACAGCTTTCTGAAGAAATCCAGAGAGGAGCTTTTGCAGTGTAAGACACCCAACACTACACTACTTAAGATGAACTTTCTGCACTTACTGCACTGGTGTTGTGTGCCCTCTGTAGTTATCTGACAAAAATACTTTTGAGGGGGTTTAGTTAGCTTAGTAAGTTATCAACTAGTTGTTACAAATGGAGGAGAAGGGGGCAGGAGTTCTCGAAGTGGTTCTTTTGCCAGATGAATCAAATTTATCTTCGGTATTCATGTATCTTTACAAAGGTAAATGAAGTTTTCTCAGTAATGGCTTTGGTTTCCCCCAAAATGACTGCATTAGGGTAGCCTAAGAAATACGATGTAACCCACTGGATTTTTCTTTGAAATGAAATGCAGGCTTTTATGCGAGCCCATGATGGCTTGCTTAAGATGCTATACCAGATGGTATACAATACRGTATACATTTTGCTGCCAGATCAGCAATCCCCTTCTTCTGCCAGCATGTATTTGGGTGGTGAAGGAATCCCACGGGGATGCAGGAAGRAAGGAAACTTGCCCTCCGTTTGCCCGCAGTGTAACACAGAGCTGCAGTTGAACCCAGCAGCTATTACTGCAGCCCTAAGAACTGCCTGCCCTGTGGAGGAGAGCAGAGCAGGGAGATAAACACGCATAGGAACAAGCGCCTGGGCAGGACGGTATAAATAAAAGTGCTTTGCTCTTCAGTACCTTCAAACGATTCATGTCATTGCAGATGCTGCTAACATCACGCTGGATTACAACACAGCTCATAACAAAGTGATTCTGTCTGAGAGGTATACCAGGATGTCTGTCTCAGACACCGCCCTGAATTATAACCACCACCCTCAGCGCTTCACCGATTGTTTCCAAGTGCTGGGGTTCCAGTGCTTCAAGAGAGGCATCCACTACTGGGAAGTGGAACTGCAACAGAACAACTTCTGTGGCATTGGCATCTGCTACGGCAGCATGGACCGGCAGGGGCCAGAGAGCCGCCTGGGGAGGAACAGCAGTTCTTGGTGTATTGAGTGGTTTAATTCCAAAATATCATCCTGGCATAATGATGTTGAAAAGTGCTTACCCAGTGTGAAGGCTACCAAGATTGGCGTGCTGCTCCACTGTGAGGGAGGGTTTGTGATTTTCATGGCTGTTGGGGAGAAGCATAACTTGATCTATAAATTCAAAACCCAGTTTACTGAAGCCTTGTACCCTGCCTTCTGGTTATTTTCCAGTGGCACTGTTCTCTCTCTCTGTCAAGTGAAACAGTAAGGTCTCGTATCTTCACTTAGTTCGCCTAAGTACTTACATGCAGATAATCAGTCCTGCAGCAACTCTTCGTATGTCTTAGTCTAAGAAGCCTCGAAGATTGTTTGTTTGTGATGAAAATTATCAGCGCTTTTAAGCAGCTTGGGAAATCTGCTGATTCTTTGGTCTGAATTGCTAAAGCCTTTAGATAGTGATTTAGTAAAATGTTGATGATAGTAAAAACTATGATGAAAGGTTTTGCAAAGACCTTGATTGTCCTTCTAAAAGCAAAGTTATGATATGAACCATTGTTAAATGCCTTCAGTAGCCGCTGTGGTTTCTGTGGTTTGCTGTAAGGGATCCCCAGAATTATTTTTCAGGTCTAAGTGTGTTTCACAGGTAGCAATAACCCCTTTGAGAAAGAAACAGGAAGAATTCCTTGACAAATTCAGGTTCCAGGCTTTGAGGTAGGTCTCAGTGTTGCCTTTTTCCCTATACGCAGACTGTTGTCCCTAGCCAGGATTTGCAATACACGTGTTCTCAGTGTATGACTCCATGAGATGGAATGACCTATTAAAATCAGTAAGTTCAGGTCTTACGATGCTAAGTTATAAGAGCCAATATGACAAATCTCATCAGAATGGAAATGCAGAGACTTTTAGAGTTGATGGATAAGAAATGGTGTCAGAATCACCAGGAAATAAATGACATCGACTCAGAAACTGGGAATATGCCAGAGACTCTTCGGGAAGACGTGCTGCAGAGCAGTAGTGTGCACCCTGTAATAATATAGTTTGTGGGATGAAGCATTCTGTCTCATGTTCTGACCCAGAACATGCTTCACATCTTCACACTGAAGGCTCTTCAGTAGGTTTTTTTTGTGCCGAGGAGTTCAGGGAGTGCATTTTTGGCTTGCATAGGGAGCATAAATGTGCTGTTCACTTAAAGCAGGGTCTGCTGTCATAAAGCTTTCCCTCTTCGTGAGGCGGGATATTCTCTGCTGGTGTATCTTTAGTTGTTCAGGTGGTAGAAACTGGATTTCCTACATGTTATTGGGATTCTGATTTGAGGAGTCTCAAGACAGCGTGCACAGTACGTAGAAAATGCCGCTTCCTCTCTGCATGAAGCCTGCAGGCAGACAGGTGAGTCTTCTGAAACATACAGGGAATGAGCACAAAGGAGAATATACTGCCATTCCCACTGGGATGGATTTTTAATTCTCCTGGTGTTCTTTGCTTTGGGTTGTGGTATGTCTTCAGAAGTCCTCGCCACGTACAGAGAAAGCTGTACTTCTGCATTTCTTACAACTTTAAAACGATCAGTGGGCAATCAAGGTATTTGGATCTCATAGTTATTGGGCCTGTATCTTGTTGATGCCTCTGGACTTACCACGCTAGCTCTTATTTCTTGTAGTAGCCCACGAAGAACAGGGAAGCTCGCACGAGAGACTTCCTGGACTTTGATTTGTAAAACTCCCCCTTATGGGACTCGGTGAAAGAAAACACAAAGCTACTGCTGGCAGTTTAGAAGGGAATTGTTAGACGGCTCAGAGGAACCTCTGTGGCGACATTTCACGTTAGCCAAAGTGCTTTAGAGAGAGACTTGCAGGAATTCAGGCTTGGTGTCTCTATTTTTACTTGGTTTGTAAACTGTTAGTACTTCGTCAAGGATAGCATAAGTCTGATAAGACTCTTCCATTTCTTTGGCCAGAATAGGATATGGAATTGACGGTGGACCTAGAAGTGCCGTGGCTGTCTTTGGAGTAGTTGTATTATCGCAAGGGTCTCAGCTTTCCAAAGCACAGTCAGCACTAAAACTACCGAACTAAGCAAAACACTTCAAAAGGTGCAGAAGGAGGACGTGGCCTGCCAGGAGCCAACAAGGAGTGCAAAACTCTGTTGGGTGGTTTTGGTTTTTTTTTTTTTTTCCTGCACTTCCAGTTTTTCAGCAGTGAGGGACAAGAGCAGTTTCTTCTGAGAAATCCTGTCCCTTTAGCTGCCTGGCTGTAACGCAGGGCTGCAGATCCACTCAGTGGGGTGCTGAGGGAGTACTCTGTCCCCTTGTTCATAAGGAAAAAAGTGCTCCGGTGGTTTGTGCAGTGGAGAAAGTCCACATTTTYCTACTGCTTGCTTCTTGATTTTAAAGGGGTATTGATATTAACCTCTAAGTCTATGGGCTTCTTTAGCCATAGTCTGGAGTGATACTCAAGCAAAGTAAAGAAGAGCTTTTATTCTGCCACGTTGGACAAGGTGGAATTCTTTAAATGTGACATTGGTGTATGACCAACAGTATATAACACATAAGGTATTCTGGATTACCACAGGCAGTGAAACAAGCCTGCCGCTGTATTCCTGATTCTCTTTTTTGTTTGTTTTCTTTTGTGCTATGAATGACTAGAAATGATAGAATGAGTTTCTGTTAATTCGGAATGAAATGAGAAATGCATAACTGAATTGTTGCACTTCTGAAAACTGTTATTTTGGTTAGCTTCAGATGACTTGGATACATCGAAACTTTGGGGTGATACAACATTAGAAAAAAAAAATTAGTTACAGCATGATAAATAATGGTTCAAAAGCCTCTTCAGCACAACTGAAGTGTTTTTACTCGGCCAGTAACTATCAAAGCTGTACTGGTTTTAAACAGAATGTAGATACAAGCATGTGTTTTAATTATACTTCTCTTTTTAATASCATAAAGGAACCCAACTTATCCAGTCTAGAAAAAGAACTAATTCTGGTGTTAATAAAGCCATGAGGATGTGGAATGATTTGCATATTAACATACAAGTGAGAGTAAGTGGAGAAAATACACCAATCTGTTTAAATTTAATCTTTTCTTCAATTGAAACACATCATAAACTACTGCAGTTAGAAAAATAAATGCTTATGTAATTATAAACCTGTCGATCGTACTGATACATCAGCCACCTACTTCAGTAGGTATACAACATGTTATTTCATATAGATGTGTCAGCTAGACATCCTTGTCAGGGCAACAGACACAGATTTTATGCCATCTGTTTTATGACTGCCTGTCACCATTTTAGAAGTTGACTGTTGTTGATCTTTTCAGCTGTAAAATGAATGAATTGTGATACTTCGAATTCAATAAATTTCATGGTAAACGCTAACTCTAAATGTTTTGTTCTGTGCTCAAAGGTGAAGCAAGCAGTAAGGAAGGCAGAAATAAAGATGCTATAGTGTATAAATAACAGGTCTTTTACTGCATAACTCACTGAGTTATATGAGAACTGGGGAAGAGAGAAAAGACGGAGAGCTGCATAGGCTATGGTATCCTCTGGACCGTCAAATGCCGTCCTAAACTATCTCCTTCACCTGGGCTACACATGCTTTACCAGTAACGCTGCATCCTAGCTGAGGATGAGGGGAACATCCTATCCAGTAAACAAAACTGGAGACCTTTTTGGGTAAGCAAAAACATGGTCATCAGCTGGAGGAAGACAAATGACTAAGGACTCGGTATGTGCAATGGGATTGCTTAAGAAAGCCTTAGGTGATGTCCAGCATCTGCCAGCTTAAGTTACATCTGGAAGCAGCAATGGGTGATGATTCCTAATATTACTCAGGGAAATCAAACTAAAGGGCTTGTGGTTTGCAAGCTGCTGCCTCCCCCTGGGGCCAGTGGAAAGCAGCTCAACGGGGAGCGCTCCGGTGGCTCAACAGACTTCTAAAAATTAGGCAAAACAAAGGCACCCACAAAACAAGTTACAAGTTGACTTTTCCACTTGAAGTTCTCCAATTGAGTTAGGCTGATGAAGGTTTTGGGGAATAAACTCTCTGAAGAGTTCCCAGAGAGTCAGACAACGGTATTGCTCAATCAGCAGTGGCAGGTAGTACAAAAACTAAGGAAAAAAAAAAAAAAAAAATCCTCATCTTCACTACTTGTCCCATGATGTCCCTGGGATTAAGAGGTCAGTCAGGGCTGCCAGAGTTTGGCCTCCAAAGAAAGACAAATAGCTATTTTGAGCCTGCGTAAACTTGAGTGTGACCGCAGCCTGGGTCTTGAGCACGTACTGAAACCCTAGGGAAGTCAGCATGCTCATTACTCATACAAGGTCTGTTTTCTTACTTGCTAATGCAATTTCCTCTTGATTTAGCTTTGTGATCACTTTTTCACAGCCAAAGGAACAACAGACTTGGACTCCAAATCATATTCACTGGGAACATATGTGAAAATGTTTATCAGGGTGTTTCCTAATACTTGTTTCTCTTCCTAAAATAATATTGTATTTGGCTAGTGTTTAGCAGACTGTGTTTCTACACCCAGTTCTCCGACTCCCTCCCATCTCTTCCCCCCTTCCCGCTTCCCTCGCAACTGAGCGGCTGCTACTTCTCAAATAATCAATATGTCAGTTAAAAACATGTCATGGTGTGGTCATTGTACGACTCCTATTCAAAGTTCATGTCATTTAGACTTTCATTGGCAGCTATTTTGTCCTATTAAAAAGTTCAAGACAGCAATTTGTGAATCTTGCTCAGCCAAGTAGAACGGGGAAAAAAAGGAGTTATTTCGAAAGTCAATTAATTGTGGTCTGTCAGAGTGTTCCTCATTCAGTTTTTTCCCAGGTCTTGTTATGGGCTCACATCTGTCAGCCCCGTGTTTCCCAGGCTGCTATCAGATGCCGTTACATTGAAAATAATGGGTTTATTCACACCATTGACTGGACTTTGTGTGGTAGACACATTTGTATGTCATTTTACGGTGTAACAATTCAATTTACATAAAATATAGGCAATTATGTGAGTCCGGCCAAAGCACTAAGGAAGGGTGGGAGGAGCCACCATTAAAATAATAAAAGCTAATTGAAGAGAGGCAGATAATTTAGGTGAAAATACCATCATGAGCAATTCTTGATCCTAAGTTAGTTCAACAGAACTTTAAGGAGGCGAGTTAGTTGTATTTTGTCTGTGTTTGTATTAAACTCCTTAATGTTTTTCAATGCAAGAAAAGAATTTGTACTTTTTACAGCACCTACATTCCATTTTAAAAATCAAGTAGTTCTTGGTGGAGGAAGAAAGGTTTTTTTCCTTTACGGTTAGGTTTTTCCCCCAATTTAGAGAGAGTTTCCACATTTGTCTGTAAAGGAACGTTGTGCCTTAGGAGCCTGATCCTGCAAATCCTACTTTTATTCTTCCTGACTGCAACAAGGTAATTTGTGTATGGTTCCATTTATATGAAGTCAAAACCAAAGTTTTAGACCAAATTATCAGCAACACTTTTCAATGAAGTATAACAGTTTCTCTTTTGGAGTCAGGCATCTCATTCTTGCAAAAATAAATCTCCTAGGATTCAAGTCAAGCATTCATTTTGCGTGAAACTGATACTCAAGCACTTTGGCTATCCTTAATCTTGGCACTGTAATAGGTAAGGACGCTGCAATTTTGCTGTAACTTCTCAAGTTCACAGTGAAGAGGGCTGCTGCTCTGTGGCACGCTGTAATGATTGGTCTGACGGCAGACCTGGAGCCCCTGTATTCCCTGTTGGCCCCCGATTCATTTCAGGTACTTGTCTATGGATGACAGTGAGAGTATTCCTTTCACTAGTGAGATATTATTTCCCTGAAGACAGAGCAATGGCTTTCTCAAACATTACTAGGATTATATCCTGAGACAAAATTATAAATATGCTAAGTATGACTGTACTAATTACAGGAGCATGAATTACCTATCTCTAAATTATCACTGCAGCGTACGAAACCAAAACTCATCACTTTGAAATGAAGAAAAGCATTTAGAAAAACTATAAATATTCTTAACTCTGACTCTCCATGACTATTTTGGAAGCCTTGCCGGATTTCAACAGAATGAGATTAAGACCATTAAAAAGGGAGACTCTTGGTCAAGGACAGAAAAAGAGAAAAAATTATTCCCCTTCCCACGTTGAAGTTAAACATACAAATCTCAGTGCAGAATGAGCTCCTAGGAGAGGTGTCAAGACATGGGATCTCTCACTGACAGCAGAAGGTATTAGATACTTGAGTCGGCGGCAAAGCTCAGCATAAACCCCCGATTTCGAGATTTTGGCAGGCATCTCCTATGCCTTCCTGCTAGAACTCTCAAGGTCTCCGAAAGCCACGACTTTGCCATTTCATACTGTGACAGAAGACTTATTGTCCTACTTCGTTATACAAACAGGGTTCTTATCCTTTTGTTTGAGACAAAAGTTGAGCTTACGTTTCAGTGAAAAATATTGAAACATTTACCTTAAAAATAATAATAGAATTGGAGAAAGGGAGTGAATGAGTCAAACCTCTAACAAAGGGAATAAGCCTGTACTCACGTAATTAGTTTCCTACAGAATGGTGTGTTGAAAATTCAGTGCATTTGAAACTGCACAGAAAGGCAAGGTAGACATGAGGAAAAGACCAGCTGCATTCAAAAAGGGCCAAATCCACTCTGGTGTAAGCAGGCAAAACCACATTCAAATCAGTCAAGACGACTTAGCCCGCAGCGTCTATTCACAAACCTTTACTTCATGGTGTCGATCCAGTCATTCAAAGACTCATTAGAGATTCTTGTGGCTCTTTTGTCTTTCAATGAACGGGAGAAACGTCCTGTCCCTCTTTTGATTCTCTATCTACACATCAGGCACAAGTCCAGCAAAGAACAAATGATTAAGTGCATAAAGAGCCCTGCTGCTTTATGAAATGTTACAGATCAGACGGATTATGGAAAAGGCTTCGCTTCCTTCCTGGAAGAGGCTGAAAGACTTCAGCTTGCAGTGCCAAAGGGGAAAATGTTCAACATGCTTTCCTCAGTACAGAGAATTCATTGGGTTAAATTCAACCACAGTAAAGAAAGATCACTCGTTTGCTTGCAGTTGTTCACAAATGTGTTTTGACTATAACTTAGGTCCCTCCTTCCCCATACGAGGTCTAGCTCAAGTCTTAAAGTTGGCACTAATGAGAGCTAGCACCCAAATTCCACCAAGAATTCTCTCTCATTGCCTCAACTCTCCATATGTGAAACAGTGATAGTATTTAACCCCTTCTGACCCAGTTTTCCTGTATGCAGAGTTGGAGAAATTGATCCCCAAAGACTGAAAAAAACCATGAAGATGAACATGAAGATGCTTTTCRCATCCTTACTTTGTTTTTAGGTACCTATTCCCTGAATACATCTATCACTGTGCTTTTGCAAGGCTGCCTGGCCCTATTCATCCACCTTGAAAGGAGGAAAATCCACAGAATTTTTGAGAAACAATTGAATGAAGAATTTCTTTAGTGCCATAAAAGATGCTTTCCCTTCTATATGGTTCTTGAACGTAGAACGACAAACTCCTGGGATGTGGAACTTCCTGTAACAGAATCTCTGTACTGATTACGTCTCCTTTAGGATGTCTAGGACTCTTTTGAAAGGTTTTATCATCTATGGAGAGAACAAGCAACAGAACAGATCTTACACAGAAGATTGCTGCTTTACGGAAGATGCTGACTCTAACCATGAAGCAAGAATTAGGGTCAGCTGTAGCTTAAACTCCTTGTTGCTGTTTTTCACCTCTCTTACTCCCAGTCCACCTTTCTATCTTTATACATTGGCTTCATTTTTGCTGGTTTGAATGCTTCATGCTCTCAATACAATTGGTCTCTGCCCGTTCTTTTGCAAGGGGGGGACAAATAAAGCAGTATGGATGAACTCAGGATACATTCAATGACATACATAATGAAGCAGTGGGCATTACAAACTGCTTGCATAATATGTTTTGTCTCTCTCTGTTCAACCTCTTGTTGTCTGAGAAGACTAAAATGAGCACATAAATGCAACCATTGGCTCCTACTACACATAAACTAACACAGCCAGTACAAGGAAGATTATTCCTCTTTAGCTTTTATTCTACTGCGGCTAAAGAAAGGACTCTACGGTTCAGTTAGAAACTATGTCAGGTAAGATGCCAGGGGAAGAAACATTGCTTGCTGCCCTCGAAACTACGTACTTAGAAAAACACAATATCACCCTAGGCTGACAGAGCTTAAAACACCGGGCGATGAAATTAAAATGCCCTGACCTAACCACCGTTCCTTGCTGTGATAAGGGCTGTCCACCTTGTCACGCTAATAAAGTCACTGAAATTAGACTGTATGATCTGATCTTATGTTACTCTTCAACTACTTCACTGCTCTTCCACTGATTCAAATTCTCCATCTTATCCCAACGGAAACACTAGCTGCTTTGCCTCACTGTTACTCATGTCTGTATCTAAACATCCTCAGTCTTGATGTAGGAAGAAATTTGGACTAAATGTAAACAGCAATAGCACTACTGATTTTAGCACAGCAGAACTTTTTTCGAGTGTGGGCACTCTATACATTACATGTTTTCCCCAGAAAAGTCAGAATATTTGTTTAAAATCTGAAACAAATGAAAACAAAAAGATTTTCTCAAAAAAAGCTTTTACCCCATCACTCGGAAACATTCAGGTACCTCTACTAATTACTGGTACCATGATAGTTGTCTCAGCTCTATGCAATATAGGGAGACTACAGTCAAATAGAATTAATACATCCAACATCCATGATCTCTAATAAGCTCTTCATTATTCTCACTGATCGCAAGGATTTCAGGTTGCTCATTGCAAGGCTGACAAGGCCACAGAACTGTGGATTAAATCACCAGATCACATGCGTTTTTAAGTATGTTGTTTCACTTCACACTGGGTTATTTTAGTTTTTCAACCACTCATTCACTAAACTACTTATTTGCTTTAAAAAGAACACATTATTTCAAAGGGATGATGCTCTATGAAAGCAAATATTAATTATGACATTAATGCTGTAAGAAATGGCTAAGGCCCCTTTAGAAGGCAAAAACCCATGCAAGTTTGACATATACAAATACACAAAACAAGAAGAAATGCAGTACCTCTGATCTATACTACAAGAACGTATTTTATCTCATATTTACAGTGGAAATACCAACCAAAGAAGAGTACTCCATTTAAGATCTTAAATGTAGCATTGATCTCCAGCTCTCAAAACCCAAGTAMTCGGATATCCCTGTACACCCGCCAATACTTTACGACGGCCAGTTCGCTTAGGTCTTCCCTGTCGTCCACTGAACAACAGTTGTGGGCTCAGTACTACGAATACCAAATATTACAGTCTCACGCACACAACGCTACAACCAAAACTTCTGATTATTTCAATGCATTTCCCAAACACCTTTYCTCAGCTGGTAGTGATCCAGTGTTAGCGTTCATATTAGCTGAAGTGCAATATCCCTCATGGGCCTGTTTGCATGGGGAGCAAAATCAGACGCTGTCGACTGTGCAGAAATGAACAGAGCGCTGCAGAATTACATCAGCTGTGATTTTGCCCCAGAGGGTTAGTTAATCTCTCTGCTAACATACAGAAGGCAAAAAACCTGGCAAACCTGCCAATTGCCTGAAGGTTTAGTAACTATGGCTAAGACTATAGTTAGCATTCATTTTTTTTTTTTTAAAAAAAAAAAAAAAAAAAAAAAAAAAAAAAGAGCCATTCAGAGGGCATTCATCAAGTAGAGATGGGGGAGGAGAGAAAAATATCTAGAGAAAAAGCACATAGTATGTGCACAGAGCAAAAGATGTTTGAGAGAATTTTGTAATACTGAGCACAAGCTGCTTTCTAACCACAAAAAAAGACAACCTTTTTAAAATTCAGAGTTATTTTGTGAGGCAAAGAAGACGTGAAGAGGGAGAAACTAATGCAACTAATGCAAATGTGGATTAAAAGTCAGAGTTTACAGGGCTCACAGAGCCATTATCTTCTGGAAATTCTCCAGGCCCCAGTTTTGGTGAAATTGTTAGCTTTAGTCCTTGGTTTTAACTCTACTTGAGACTCAGTATCCAAAAACTGGGCTGAAATTTTTCAACTCTCAGCTCCAGCGTCACTCCTGTCAGTTGAGCTGAAACTCACACGGGTTGGCTCCTCTTTCTCGGGCAGCCCAGTAAATGAACATGAAATCTTTAAACCGAGGAGCACAGCCCAACCAAGCTTCGCCAAAATGTTCATTTCCAGTGAAAAGGAAATCTCCACCGCCCTTCTTCACCTTGCATTGTAGCAGGGTTCGTATAGGGCCTCGCCATTCACCACTTGCTTCATCCTGCTGGAAAATTCTGTTTTTCTGCCTGTAGACTTTCTGGACGCTGACATCAACCTGTGACATGTGGTTCTCTGAATCGTGGGAAACATTTCGGATAGATCCTTTCACCACTAGATGTGAAGAAGACAGGAGTTGGTTATGGAGCAGCAGGTAAGTAGTTCAGGTACTAGGAGCTCACTGAATGAAATAATTGGAGAAACACATTTGTTGCGCAGTTTGTACGCTTACGGGTGGACACATTTCTGAGCTTACATGGCATCCTTTACACGGAGGATCCCTACGCAAACAGTGCTATGTGCTTGGAAGCATGCTTTATGACTACTCAAATCAGCTACATCTGAGGAAAAAGCGTATCACTTGATAAAGCAAAGCAGCAGTAAAGGATAAAAAAGCCCATGAAAAGAGGTCAGCTCAGGGATTCAGTTTTTTCAGTCTATGTTCCAAGACAATGACTGTCACAGACTACCTCCTTCCTGTCTCCAGGGGACTCTGAAGTTTTTCCTTTGACAGTAGTAACAGAGGTTGATCCAAGAAGACTTAGAATATGATTTGATTGGAAAAAATAGGAGCTTGTTAAATGTTTTTCATTTAAAGGTTTGAGATTTTCTTCCCCTCAAAAGAAAATGSCATTCATCTATCAAAAGACGCTTTGGGAGTTGATGAACAACATGCAGAACTCTTAAAGTGGCTTTATTTGAAGCCTTTTTTAAAAATCACATAGCATACATGTACCTCCTTCTCCCAAAATGATCCTAGCTGTTTTCTGGGAACAAGGGCAATAGTAAGCCAGAGTCTTTCTGACTGAGGGCATCCTTTGCACCAACCGTGCAGAGAATGAACCATCCCATCTGACAGGTGTTTGCTGTCCTGAAGCCATCTCTCTCGTTCTCACCACCCCCATTTTTCACAGCAATCAATTATTCTTTTATTAACTACATGAATTTCAATCCCATACCCAGAGAAGGCTTGGAAAGAAACATGCCACCATTTGAGCCAAGAGCTCTTGAGCAAATGAGAGGTTACCAGTGCAACAGCAACATCACCGTGCTTCTGCCACAAAACTCTTTCATTCAGGTACAGAGAACTCAACAACCCAAAAGGCAGAAAAAGCTTATTTCTGAAGTTTCCGAGAACTTCCTCATCTAATTCAATTTCCAAGGGAATCCAGAATTTTGTGTAACAGATGTCTCTGCTCTCCATCTCCCTCTTTGTGTGATCATTTTTAATCAGATGCAGTCAAGTCTACTGACAAGCTATAATGCACTTGTTCCTGGTGCTCCGCGTTCCTTCTGCGCTGTGCAGGGCCTAGTGACTGAAGACCTCCATCTTCAGAGTAACTATAAAGCCCCTATTCACTCCCAGTGTCATTTACACTTTCATTAGCAGCTATTTTCTCTAATCAAAAAAGTTGAATGCTAGCGATTTGTGAGCTCAGGGCAAGGAAGTCAGGCCATAAATAGAGTCAGTTCAAAGGGCTATTTCTTCTGGTCCGTTGCTGCTGTAAGTGTAAGTGCCCCCACTGTGTGCCTGGGCCTCCACATCTGTCAGTCTCTGGTCTTTCAGGCGGTGCAGAGGGCGAGCGCCTCGCATGGGAACTGATAACTTCATCAAGTAGAAACAATGGGCTGGATTGCATCAATTAATTTAGAAGAAGAAGAAAAATTACCAGCTAAGGAGAGCTCTAAGGGAAGCACGCTCTACACCCTGGTTTTGTATTAGCACAACGATGTTGGCGTTTGATTTTATCCGTACACTTGAAGTATGGCAACCCCTAGTAGGAAAGCAGTAATTTGGTGGGGTTTTTTAAACATTCAATAGGGGTAAATATAGTTTATAGTTTTATTTCTTTACGTAGATACATTTACAGCAATATAATTGTGGCCATGCGGAGAGGCAGCTCTACAGCTTTAGCTATTGGACATAATCAAAGAGGTACAAATTTTCATGTGCAAAACTATGGGAACAAAATGAACAAATCATGATCAAGAGAAAAAGAAAAAAAATTATATTGCGTTATTAAGCAGAGAAAATRGAAAAAGCTTTTAATGTACCATCAAATCAGTATTTCTTATTATTTCTTATCTTACAGAATATTAACTGCTCTGTTTTCTCATAAGGCATGAAACCTAACCAGTATGTCACTGAAAGAAGTTTAAATCGCCTGAAATCCTTAGCTAAGTTACAAACAACTCACTACCTCCGAAGAAAAAGAACTAGGAAGTGTGCAAATTGTGAGGGAAGAGAGAGGGCACGTTCATCACTGGGGGGGGGCGGGGATGGACGGATGAAGGAAATAAAAAGGAACATACCAAGCATGCATAACCTGTGTGTATGTGTGTTTACATGCATGTGACTTTGCTACGTGTGAGAGCCAGCAGCACACTTGTGAGAATTACTTTCAGTTCAGTTTTAGATCGTAACCTTTCTGCCGGCAGGAGATGAGGACCTTGAAAGACAGCTTCTCCCTTCTAGGTTTCATTTTCTCCCCCCATTCAAATTCTTTTTCACACAGCTAGTTTCTTTCTCGGATCAGAGAGCACAGTCATGCCGTTATTTTAAGAAAAGAAGCAAATAAATCCAAATAATCAACGCATAATTAAAGGCAGAATGACTTCCCTTTAGTCAGCTTACCAAAATCACTGCTGCAAATGGCCATAAGAAGTTCCACGTTGTCACAAGGACGGCACATAGCTAGAAAAAAAGAACTGGTAGTTACTTATAATACTCTACTATGTCTCATCGCTAAAGGACTGGTGAATTACGAGAGGAAATGGGGCAGAACTACTAGCTTAAAGAGCATTATGATCAGATGCAAACCAAGATTCTTGTTATGCAAATACAACCGAAGCAAAGAAATAAGCACAGAGGATTTGTAAGAGTCATTGAGCGACAACAGGGCCTGATAGCATATAATCCCTTCAACAACTGATGAAGCATGCAAAAAATATAGCAGAAAACACAGCACCTGGCACATACCTACCCCTCCATCATTTTTCAACCTTTTCAAATTTGGTTCTGTTTTGACAGAAAGAGGGGAAGATCCTCCTGTATTACTTCTGGATTACAAAAGACAAGAATAAAGACAAGCATCTATGTGTGTGCTGGGAGCTACAATGACTTCAGACAACGGGCAGCTCCACAGCCAGGGAACACTCCAGTATTGCCTACCGAAACGTTAGTAATCCAGCGTGGATGTGGTTGAATTTTATTCCAAGTGTGGGGTAGCAGCGTAAGTCATTCAATACATTAGTGATAAAAGAAAACACCCCACGCCACATCTGGTCGTAGGGTTCATTGAATCAATTGGGCTCTGTTCCCCCATAAATGTAATTTGTTATCCACACACTTGCTATGTACCCTGTTCGTTATCAAAAGCTCCTGTCTTGAGTACTGGGCAATCAGGCCAGCGATCCTATTCAGCACTTCCTAAAATAAGCCCGTTCCCTGAGTTAATGCCATGAAGCTCCAGCAAACAGCAAAGCCATGCGAAGCGGCACCTGGGACAGGTTAACAAAGAGGAGAGGACAACCCAAAAGCACTATAGTTGCTCTTTTTATTTAACCTCTCCTTTTTAAGGGCAGCCTCTTGCCATTGCAACATGGCTTGAATACTCCCCTTTTTAACAGGAGGTTTGCCCAGGGTATTCTTTATTGGGGCAGCAGGGATATAACGGCAGCAGTAGGTGGGTCCTGATTTTTCAGAACTGGGATAGAAAAGAGCCCTCTTCAACCTCAGTGCTCCTTGGATACATAAATGTGTGTGTGTGGGGGGGGGGATAAGTGTTATTAGGTGCAGGATTATGTTGGTGTAAGAATAGGAAAGAAAGGTAAGTGAAGTTTCAAGCAATTTAGATGGCTAATCCAGTTCTCAAAAGATCAGTCTAATTTCCAGCAACTGTCTTGAGGCTTTGGGTTCCTGATGAATTTAAATCCCTTCTGAACATGGGATTTAGGCTCCTAAAACCCATTCAGGTGTTCTCAGTGATGGTGCTGCCAGGGGCTGGGGACACCCATGATCACAGTGCATGCGTCTAGGACCAAGCTGGCTGCTAATGGAGAGACAGAGTTTCTCTTTATATTGCAGTATTCCCTCCCGTGCCTAGAGGATGCCCCTCACGGTGGAAATCTGAAAACATACTGCACCCGCCGAACAGTCAGCGAGCTGGCAGAAGGACCTCCCTTGCAATGACAAACGCCTCAGCCCAAAACAGCTTCTGTCACTAGGGACGCACTGGCAAGGTCAATGGACATCAGATGCCGCCTTGGATCTGCCCCAACAGCCGAGCCCCGAGGCTGGCCCTGCTCTTACCTTCGACCAGTGCCATCTTTTTGAAGTCGGGGCCAGCAGCGCTCTGGTTGCTCAGCAGCTCATACTGGAAGCTGGCCGTCCGGCGGCTGATGTCCCTCTGCGGGCTGGCCTGCAGGAAGAGGGCCACTCGTTGCGGTGTGTGGGCACTGAAGCAAGACACATGGTGGGGTCGAGCCCCTTCTGCCTCGCTTACCACCAGATGCAGCTGCCCAGCACGTTCCACGTAGATGCTGGCACCCTGGAAGTCACTGGCGGGCTTGATGCAGACAGTGGTGTGCTGGGCACTGGAGAGATTGGGCTCCAGAACGACTCGCAAGGCTCGTGCTGGGTACATCCATTCCAGGGAGCCCTCGGTGCAGCGCAGATGGACCTGCTCCACCGCACGGGAACGGGGCTCCCAGCTCAAACCGCTGCCAAAACAATACCATCAATCCGTCACTAATGATACCCACGGCACGGGTAGAACAGCCCAGCAGTCACTGSCACGCTGCCCACCCAGAGATCCAGGTCCAACTCCCAACTCTGACTCCATCCTAACAACTCTTAACTTCCTCCAGCTGGGCTGCCTTCCCTCCCTCACCTCTGACCACAGCTGCAGAGCCATGGGGAAGGGAGGGGGATTGCTCACACCTGGTGCTGCACCAGGGTGCGTGGAAAGGAGCCTCAGCCCCTTTTGCCGACCTGCAAATCCATGCTTGGATGCCTGCAGCATCCAGAAAAATAGCAGAGAGCAACTTCTCTCTGCTAAACAGCAACAAAAACTTTCTGTGGGATAGGACTGGCCAATGCTCAGCTCTCCGGAAAATCCCACCTGTAGGTGGGTAGCAGCAAGAGCCACTGACTCACAGTAGGAGCTGCGCAGTAAGTACTGATGTTACATCTGAAAACTTAGGTTTAAAAGCCTAAATTTCTAAAATTATTTTTAACGCTTCTGATAAGAATTCATCAAGAAAAGGCTCCTAATCAAAGCAGGCTGCTTCTGAGCTCTTGCTCAAGCCGGTGCAATTTCATTGCTTTCAGAAAAGTAACTTTTGCTTATGTCACTTATGAAAATCGAATCYGTAATAGCAGAATCGGTTAAAAGAAAAGGAAAAGACAACAAAATGCAGTGGAAAGGGATATAATTTTTGAGAAAGCTTGGTTGCGTATTTTCCTGTCAAAGTTACAGAAGAAAACCTGCCAGCACGGCAGAGCTGCCACCCTACCCTCCTTAGCTGTTCCCTCTCCGTACGCGACGGGTGAGGCCCCAGGGAGCCAGCGGCCCCGGAGGACCGCGGCGGGGCTGCGGGACCCGGTTAACAGGACGGGTCGGGCCCGGTGCCCGCCGGCCCCGCGGAGCCCCCGCTTCGGCGGAGCCCCCGCTTCGGCGGAGCCCCCCGGCCGTTGCCCGCCTACCTGCCCCTCCAGCTGCACTCGTCGGCGGCGCCCGGCCGCTGCCCGCCGCCCGCCAGCAGCAGCAGCCGTAGGACGGCCAGGAGGCAGGGCGGGCCCCGCT
>JAYKAV010000223.1:5216006-5321142 GCA_035582835.1 Phoebastria nigripes
CCGGGTCGCGCTGCGAGCGGCACCGGGCGGGCGCGGGTCCCCGCGGGGCTCGGCAGTGCCGCGGAGAGAACCAGCGCCTCGAAGAGGCGGGGGACGACGGCACGACAGCGGTGCTTTGCCACCGCGATCGCCGCGTCTCTGTTTTCCTCCCACTTTCTACATCACGTGGGCCAGGCAGCCCCCCCTTTGTCTTTAAAATACTTAAAAGTGATTAATAAGTTTCTCACTGCAGTTTAGGAACAAACAAAAATCGCGTCAGCGTAATCAAAGCAAACATTGAATGATTGATGGAAATGCGATAGTTTTAACTTTTGCTTTCATGAGTACCTTTCAGGGGTCTGTGCACAAGAAAGCACAAGGGCCTGCAATTATCATGCTAAAAGCCAGGCTGTGCCTGCCAATAATTAGATTTCTATATGCATTGCCCTTCCCGTATTTTCAGTGAACGACATGGGGAGCTGCTCTTTTGCAGGTCTGAGAGAGCGAGGCTCTTTTGTGCAGCCCTTAAGCGTGGAATCGGGATTTGCAGCAGGCCGGGGACAACGGCCCTTGGCGCTGCTGGGTGGCACATGCTAAGATCTGCAGGGCATTGTTCCCCGCTCAGCGCGACAGCGCCCGTGGTCACCAGGACCCTCGGCCATCTGTTACCTTGTGGTTAGCAGCATGTTCTCACATTGCCTACGGATGCACAAGGAAAGAGAAGCAGAGTTTGTCCGTTGCATTTCTGCAATTAGGGCTTTTCCTTAAGAGGAAAATATATTTGCTAGAGGAGACATCCTGAAGTCAGAGTCTTAGCCYTCAAGTGTCTAACACCAGACTCCTTGAATCGTATTTGGACCCCCACACAACCACTTTATTTTTCATTCACCAAATATTTTACATTTTTACTTTTATTATCAAAAGACAGAAATAGAATTTCAGTCTCGACTTGCACTTTTCTAAGATGCCGTGTTCTTCCCCACACGTACCTGCGGTGTGACTTCTTACACAACTTTAGGCTAAAGTCTGGCTCAAGTTGGTGCTGTGCATGGTTCACTCCAACAGTTCTAAAAACATTTAAAAATGCATTAAACCTAGATCTTGTATTAACATTAGTGCCAGTGATCCTCAAAGCTCTGGGAAAACTATTGTCTTGCCCATCTAAGAAAAAACCCGCTGAATAKCTATGCTCTGACCCCATCTCGAATGGAAAACAACACACAAATAGTCTTTAAAAGGTTTGATTGTGGCATAATATAGGAGCTAAGAGGCCAGAGCCCGTTCTCTCTTTTGTGCAAATGAGATTGGGGAACAGAGGAGAGGACTTGGGGAGGCAACTGACACTATGATAAAGTGGCCCCATAGGAGGATTTATTCACTTCCAAAAGCCAAACTAACCCATCTGCTGCCATCAGAAGAAAGCATTGAGCCACTCGATCTCTGAACGTCTTCCAGCAGCAGCGCTCCCCTTTCTGTGGAAAGCCCTGTGTGTATTTTGCTGACTTGTGCTCAGCAGCCTTCCCGCTTCCACTTTATATTAACACCACGTAACACCAAAACATCTCCCCTTAAAACTCTGATTTCAAAATTGCTCTTTACAGGTAAGACAGTTGTAGGCCTATTTCCCCCCTCAGACTAAATAGTGTGCATCACAACTTGTTTTAAGATCCCAAATCACTGGCATCATCGGTGAGAAGGAACAATCTAGACATTTCATCTTACTGTTGAAGCCTAGGGTTTTTAAACCATTTTAAACACATCTATTATAAAGCCAGACAAACTCAGCTTTTCCCAGGGGTGAATACCTCGAGGAGAAGGATGAACCAGAAGTGGGGAAGCAGCTGCTGAGACATCTTTGTAGGTTACCAAACCTTATTAGTTCTACTTCTGAATGACATTACCATGTTGTTTAGAAATTTTTCCATGTATCTGAGGTCTGAAACGCTTGGACTTTGCAGCAGGGATCTCAGGCAGAAGCACGGCTGCAGCGTTCACCAGAATACAACTCTGTTCTCAAAATGGCTGCAGTATCATACTGCAGCCCTCTATAAAGCCAGGCAGTTATCATCATCACTAGGTTCTTACAGAGTTGAAAACTCACRTTTGCTTTTATGCACAGCGAGGAACAGGAAAAACTGAGTTTAAATACTTTAATCCACACACTTTAATCTACAGAGAAATACAGTACGAATAACGACAACAAAAAGATGCGTTAGGAAATTCAGTAACAGAGTCAGCGCTGTGAAAAATCTGTATGTACAAACTTGTATGAAGAACAGGGAGCAGATGTTTCTCAAAAGAGCCTTCTAGGAGCTTCAGTCACAAGAGAGAGGCCATGATACAACTGACTGAAGACAAAAGTTAATTCTTCAGTTTCACTTGTGTACACGTGGAGTACCACCACAGAACCGGGTGGAGTTCTGTGACTTCACTGAAGTTGCAGCTTCTTACAGACAGAACCTGGCCCAAGTACTCAAATAATACACATCACCCACATGTAACGATTTGAGCAAAYGTCACAATTACAGGGGGCAATGGTATTATCACCTGCTTCAGAAACATTGGATGATGCCAATGAGGGTGCAAACAGAGCAGAGACTTTTATGAGATGTTCCACAATCATACTTCCTGGGCCTACGCAGCAAATGAAGAACACACTTCCCAGCTTTTATGACTAAGAGTTTTACAGTAATACCTCCTTATCCTCTCGTTTCAGCCTGCCTTCTTTTAAAAAACAAAGGAAAAACAATTTGGGATTTGAAAGCATCACTTGATGTCAAGAAAAAAAATTAACAATTTTTGACTTTAAACATTTATATTGGAGGTTCAATATTACGTTGGTGGGTTATTTCTTTGCAAGTAAGATCTCATATACTTCACAGCTGTGAGCATTCAGGTTTGCTCTGAGTTTTTGTTTTCTGAGAAGAGAGGCGGGAATGGTGCAGACGGCTTTTGCTTATATTTGGGCACTAAATCATATGTATCTCAAACTGCACCATAAGGAAACAACTGTTCTGTCAAGAGTACGCCGATCACTCCTTCCCTACTGTTCCATGGGAAAACAACAACAAAAAAAACCTGAATCCCAGATGTCACCTTTCTTGGTTAAAAAAACTAAGATGATATAAATTCTACTTTTTGATCTATTACTTGCATTTTAAGCTCATTTTTTACCTATTTAGTGCAACTTCAGAATATATGCATCAACACATTCAATACAAATCCCAAGTCACAGCATCACACTATTTCCAAGCTAAAGAATAACTTTTTTTTTTTTTTTTTTTAAAACTGTTAACATGCTGGTATTTGCTTGTAAGTAGTTATTACTAATTTAAAGTTACAGCTCTTAAAAGTAACATTTTTACAGTATTCTGATCACTAATTACTAAATAGAAATAACTACTATACATATTGAAGTTACAAGCTACAAAAATAAAAATCCGTTCTGTTCAGCTATAAAAATCCTAGAAATAGAAGATGGCTGGAGGTACTTTAAGGATTACAACAGTTGGTAGCAGACAAAATGGCTTTTGAGGGATGTAAACTTTGAAGATAGAGAATGCAATAAACTCACAATGTAAGTTCCCACTTACTCTTAAACAGAAAATTATTTTTATGCTGAAATCTACAAACAAGTTGCAAATGAAACAATGCAACAAATGAATTACATATAGCAATAAGAGTATATAGCACAGTAAACAGGGCAGTATTAACGAGAAACAAAGTACAATTTTGAATACATCCATACTTTTGAACAGTTCAGGGCCAGATCCTCAGCTAATGTAAATCAGCATAACATCACTAGGTTTAGTCAAGGCATGTGGCTTTACTCCAGCTAGAAGTCTCTCCCTGAGACACCCAAAACCTGAACTGGGTATTTAGCACTCTTGGTGAGATAAAGAAATTTTGGTCATGCCATGCTTTTAGAACTGTGGCCTAAATGAAGCTGAAATACAGAATGTGTAAATTCTCTCAATATACTTAATTGCTAAATGAACAAGTGGTCTCTGTTGTCTCATTCCTGTGTTCAGGAAGCAGCTATCATTTCTCAGAAAAAAAGTCAGAGCATTTTTAAATAAGTGGTTCACATTCAACAGGATCAGTTATGCTACTAGAATTTTTAAATCTGAAGATATCCTAGTTTACTCCTAACTGAAGGGTCAAATCTTTTTTCTTTTCCAAGAGGAAGAAAACTGCTAGTAGTCGGTATGAAATACAGAACAAAAAAGGATTTTCAGTTAGAACACATGCAAAGATTCCTAAATCTCCTACTCTTATCCACAGATTAACTAACTAGGATACAGTGGTACTCTACCAAAAAGCATTTGTTGCCAAGTAAAAAAGAGTAAGTATTATAACATTGATACCATTATGCTGTTCACAGCTAAGGTACAGTGCTTTAAGTTTTTTTAACCAGTGAGATACAATATCATACACTATAAAAGCTGTGAGCTTCAGTGCAACATAATGCAGAACCAGAAGGAACTGGACAAACTGAAACCAGAACCTTTAACTATCAGTTCTCAGAACCTGTGGAGAATGGGGAGGTTCCTCCCCAGCAGCAAAGAGCAAAAATTGTACTTTCAAAATATGTCAGGGGGACTGGGAACCTTTGGAGTCCTTCCAGGTGTGGTGATGGTGACTGAAAAAGCCAAACAGGTGGGTTACTGCGCTAAGAATAAGCTGTGTGAAGCCATTCCAATTTTCTTTTCTGACAAGCTAGCTGGCACGAAGGATGAAGTGGATAGAAGAGAAGCTCACTATCCTGATTTCAGCAGAGCTTTTCATACTGTCCCAAGTGGYGTTTTTAGCTGAAAGTGAGCCAGCATAAAATGAGTAATTAAATGACTGAGGGAAAGAAGTACTTACTGAGTAGTTGCAAACACTAGCAAGACAAAATGCATGGGGGAACAAATTCTCAATCTGAATTAGCTGAAGTTATACAGAAGAAACTTTTAACTTACTCTTGCTATAAGCATTGCCTCAACAAGATGATTTTCTCCAAGYGTGTTCAAACATGGTAGCATTTTCTTCTGCAACCAGGAGAAACTCAAGTCTGTTTTCTGAAAGCAAGTACTTAAAGCTTCTAACTAAAGTAAATGGTGTTTCAAGTTACTTAGTGCCTAAGAAAAGCAAGACCTGGGGAGGGGGGAGAACCTRTGAAGGGGCAACATTGAAAGTGAACATATAGAGTATCAAATRCATGAATTATGCTATACAGTCTTTACATTATGAACGTGAAATGCAGTTCATAACAGTGCTAGCTGAGAAAAATGTTCAAATTTGAACATAATTCCAAATTAATTTGAAACAGAAATATCACCATTGCAGTAGAAAGAAAACACAAGACTATGTTCTTCAATAACTGCAATAATTCCAAAGTGCTGTTAAAAGTATGCTCTAAATACTACCCTAACCTGCTTTAAACACCAGGAACAATAGACATACTTAGAAAAAAAAATATGTAAGTGAATGCCATTCACCTCAGCTGTTTTTGAAGATGAAGAATGCAAGTTTAGCCTTCAGACACCGTTTTAAGAAGTCCAGACATGAAAAAAGATCCAAAATGTAGGTGGCATTTGAAACCCTGCTATGAATTGCTGAAGTGAAAACACAAAGTAAAACAAAGCRTATGATAAGAAGTTCTATGCACATGAAAATATGCATACACGCTCTGTCAATGTGCGTGTAAACAAGCGAGGTTTGAGCAAGGCAGGAAGCTGACTCACAGAAAGGCTCTCCATGCAAGTTTTAAGTTTTTTGTATTGCATGTCACAGGATTGAGAACCCRTGAGATTTGAGTAAAGAAAGTTACCAGAATCTGACCAAACTTCAGTTAAGCTAGTGTCTGCAGCAATAAAACTTAAAAATAAACTTTGTGAATTCACTTTTGAGTGCTTGACAATTGATGTTATTATTCACCCTGTACATTTTACACAAAGGTATACTGCGTGAAGACTGCCAGAAGAAACTACTCATTATTTGTCTTTTTGAAACATCGCTTTCGCTATTTTTCTAATGTTAATCATTAACAGGGTAGGGGAAAATTCTTCAGTGCAGGACATGAGATCCAGCTGCAGAGTACCCTCTTCTGGATAGCGAATGTACTGCAGCATTTTCAGGTTTCCAATCTGTTTTCAGAAGAGCTACAGAGTGAGTAGCTATTTGTACTGGTGCTTTATGCACTTACAACATTAAAAAAAGCATGTAACAGTTTTACAGTCACAACACACATGACAACATTAAGCAGCTACAGCTATACCTCAAATTAGAAAAGTTTATGTTAGCATTAGAATCTGGGAGTCCATTTGCTTACATTTACTGTCTGCAGTTGGACTAAAACTTAGAACAGTTCCATAGAAGTAACTCAAAACAGGCTTTAATCCAATTTGCAACATAGTGGAAAGGAGGATGCATTGAAATCAAATGACAGCAGGTTGGAAACAGCAAGACTTCCCAACAGATTCTAGTGCTAACACTGTATGTTTAAAAAGAACCCTTTTTTGTCATGCATATGACAGCTACATATAGTTACAATAGAAGGATGACCCCATGTCTGATTGGGACCTGGACACTTCAACCTTACAGAATATTCTCCATACCATAAATACAATTTTACAAGAGGCTTCCCCATGCTTACAATGGCTACGTTTGCTACCTATCATTTGCTGCAATCACTAACAGTCGATTTGTGAAACACAAACTTCTTCACTTTCACATGCAAGAAGGGGATGATCTGTCCAAAACAAGTAAGACCATTTACCAGGGGTTGTCCCAAACAAGCACCCAATTAGATGCTACTTTCACTTCTAATTCTCCTTTGTTTCTCCAAAAGGAACGATGGATTTACATTTCCCAAAGAGGATTTCACACATTTAGGACTGGACTCCTAGCAAGCCGCAGTAAGTGGGAGGATCTTGCCTGCACAAACATAGTAGTACATCATCACTGGTACCCACTCAGGCAAAGCACAAGGGGAGAAGCCAGGTCACCTACTGTGAAAAAGGGAGACTTTCAAAGTCTTGGCATTGATTGTTTTTGATGTCAGGAGTTCAGAGAGTGAAGTTTTTGAACAGTTAAAGGTTCTTAGGCTATAAAACAATTTGAATAATCATCTGATCAACTTCAGGTAACTCTTTAAACTGTATTATGAATAATTTAGATCAAGTAGACAGTGGTGTCATTTCTCTTGAGAAAATACTGCCTTTCATAGCACATACCCTGCTTTTCCAGACTTGTCATTTGTTTGTAAACAATAGTTACGTAAGAACCATAGCATAGAACTTAACTATTTTTAGGATGCTGATGGTTACAAGTTATTAAAAAAAATTAATAACTTAACTAGTAAGATTTTTGAAGCTAATACAAATAGAACCTCGTAACTGGAAAAAAAAAAAAAAGTAGTGGATTTATCTAACATAGTATACTTTTGGGTATTTTAAACACTTTTTACATAGATTTAACTATTAATTTGTTCTCTATATTTACATACAATAAAATAATTAAGATGAGGTGTATAAGGCTAATGAATATGGAATTTACAAATGGCTTCTGCTTTACAGTTCATTACACACTAATCACATTTTCAGGCAGCTATAAATTCACTGATAATCAGTAGTATTTAAGATCTAGTACATACACTTTCTACAACGAATACCATCAAGTTAAAAATGCTCTCCAAAGAGGATTACAATTGAAGGTTTTAAAAATACTGACTTTGCCAAGGTTTCAATAAATTACTTTAAAATATAAATAGTTCATTCACCGTTAATGCAAACGTCATTTTATAGATTGTTGAAAAACAGTTTCATTTTACAAAACCTAGAAACATAGCCTACTTTACCCTGTGGTATCACTTTCAGTTAGCATAAAGAAAAAAGGRGGGGGGAAGATTGGGGGAGTTCTGATAAAAGCAGCAACATTAAAAGTTCAGACCAAGGCTCTCAACTTCTCTTATGATCTTGGCTTATGCATGATACATTCAGCATAAATTATCTTCCTAATTGGAAGATCACCTTCAGTAACTCAACTGGACTTAACTGTATTACTTAGTGACAAATTTTAAACCTCAACTCATAGCTCTCACCTGCTGCAGGCTTAAAATACCTACAACAGAAAAGAAAAAAGGAAGCAGATTTTTACTTCTGTTAACCATGAAGATGTTTTCACCTGAGAAGCTTTTAACCTGAGAAGCTTCAGATATGCCAAACTGACAGTTTCCGCGTACTGTTTTATGTGTTCTTAACCTTTACTATCAGTATAGACCACCAATCTTTTTCACGCCCTGTATTTATATCGGAAATGAAGTTTCAGGTCCAACAAGATATCTTTGACCCCCTAAGAGCCAGTCAGAAAACAAATGCTTCCATGCTTTTTTTCCCCACAATCAAATTATATGCACAAACACCAGAACTCGCTAACCTCTGCAAACTTAGCTCTCAACCTCCACACTTAAACAGTTAACAGACTGACTTGCTATTGATCATTTTCAGGTAATTATGAAGCAAGATCTTTAACAAGCCTTAAAAAACCACATTTGCCAATCATCATTTCTTTAAAACCCTCCTGTAAACAGCTAAAATAGACAGCTTTGTCCAAGTTTTCCTCCAAAAAGCCTCCTCAAGAACTAAGATGTTGCTATTTACAAAAACTAGAATTAGTCTCTTACTGAACTGAAGCAGAGTCAGTCACAGGATCATTCAGTGCAAGTCATGGTACAATTATTCTGAAGTTGTATCTTGGGCACTCGGGACCTCAGGAGTACTCTATGGCTTACAAAGCCACTGAAAAAGGTCATTCGCTAACAGAACATTTCCAGAAGCTTTTGGTCCAAAAGCATCTTTCTTGCTAACCACCTTCCCAAGAGCTTCCAGATCCTCTGCTCTCCCAGTCAAGCCTATTAGATACGCACTGCACAAGCAGGTGCACCAAAAACTATTTGTCCTGCTCCCAAGAAGAGATGGCAGCCAGGAGCAGGCTGTTGTCAGAAAATCAGCCCACATCCGACTTGGTCTGGTTTTCTGTTTTGGAACTGTTCTGGGGAAGAGAGCAGGTGGAAGCAGGCCAATCTCCTTTCCAAGGGTATCAAAACTTTTGCATACTATCCTGTGTATGTGCAGAAGATCTGATTCCACAGCAAGGAAGGGCTGCAGTATCTGTCTGTTTCCTGCCATTAGAGTAACTAACTCCTCCAGCTAGAAAGGCTGGGCATCACCATCAATCTAAAAGGCAAAACAGTTGTGGTAATTCAGCTGTGAAAGTTTTCATGAACATGAAAGCATGGCTTTTTCCTCAGCTCTAGTTCATTCACAAGTATGAACCTTACGGCATAAACCTTAATCTAGATTAGGCATTCTCAGTGTTTTTAATGAGCTGAAGTTCATCTCTGTATTACGTGAAATTCCACAAAATCTATACATCTTCATCCGTCTGTTCTCTCACGTGGTCTTGCTCAGACATGCTGGAAGCTTCGTCATCTGTTTGTTCACCCGAGTGATACAACATCAGTGCATGTGTCTTATGAGTTATGGTAACAGTGCAGGGCCCCTGAGCCCATGGCTCTCCATCCACCTGCATCGGCATCTTTGAACTCTTCAAGATCAGCTAGTATTAAATAGAAGAACACACAATCACAGCAGTTCAAAGTAGCTCTGAAGATACCTTTTACAACTACAGTATACTGATGCTGCACCTGTTCAGCCTGGCCAGGGAGAAACTTAGTATATAATTAGTTGCACTCACAGGCCACCAACCACAGCAACAGAGGGCTGTGAATTATGACATAATTAATTTTTACTAAGCAAGAGAAACACCTAGCTCAACTGCAAACTGCAACTTCAGACAGTTGAGTGCTTGAGATTCCATACTGTGTATTAGAAAAAATTTGGGGAACAGGTTCATAAACACCACTTACCCTCACTGTATGTGCCTGCCCTAGGCGAACAGGATTTGCTAGTTTCACCTGAATCTGTGCACAGTGGAAAGAACCATGAACACCAACAACTTCCAGAAGTCCATCATCATGTCTACAAATTAAGGAAGGAGACTCTTTTTAGTGATGCTCATGAGCTCTAGAATACCTGTCCAAATATTACACAGTCCTTTTATGGCTATTCCTATAGAGAAGACAAATGTTATTCTACAAATATGTTTAAACTATCTATTTGTGGTGGACAACAAATCACACTGAACAGCAAAGGAAGCCATACAAAAACGCAAGTATGGAGCAATACACCAGCTGGTACACCCTAGCTAGCTTCTGGAAATTATGGATATATGACTTTCCAAGACTCATCGTGCATATTTAAGGCCCACAGTGGATTTCTCTTCCATACATTTGTACCCTTTTCTGTCTTTTCACTCAGTTACTAATCTACAGGAAAATCTTTTAATGGCTTAATTTTTTAGATTTTGGTAAAGGACCTTGCCCAAATATTTTTTAGAAATCCAGGATCATAAGCCTTGTAACAGAACTATGAAGTGTATTTATATACATGGCTTCTGAAGAAGGAAGTCACAAGAGGGAATAACTAACGTACCCACCTATTCTCCTCTTTAGTATCGCTCCAGCCAACTTACTCAAGCATGGGAGTCAAATTTTTGGCTTGCTTTGTTTTTACTTTATATTTTAACCTCTATTAAGACATGTTCTTTTATATTCTGAAATGGACGTATCTTCTACTTTTTGAAGGCTATCTTTATTTTTAATAGCCTCTTCAACGCTATTGCTTAATCATGCCAGACATTTTGAGAAGGTCTTAAAAAAACACTCGATGTGTGGGATGCACTTAGTCCAAGTCTCTGACATGAGGAAAATAAAAAAAAATCTGGAGGTAGCCTACTGTCACAAGGAATCCTTCTGACTTTCAGACAAGACTGGCTACATAAGCACAGCTTACTGGAGGGAATTGCTTACAGTACAAGAACTGTTAAAAGGAAAAAAAAGAAAAAGATGCACTGGGTACCTTGCTAAGGGATAAGGTTCATCACCCATTCCTTCCCAGAGCCTACAGCCACCTCCCCAATATCCAATATTCAGGACAATGATGCCTTCCAAATTGGGCAACTCAATTCTCTCACCATCCAACTCTAGCTTTAAAAGACAAACAGAAGTTAATTACTGTGGATCAAATTCAGTACTTCAATACAAGCTAGTTATTCTCTTTATGCATTTAATAGGCTTCCACTCGAAAAACTGGCCCTGTACAAAGAGAACATATTTTCTTTTCATACTTTAAAACAATGACTTCTGATTTCACACGATATCCTAAGATGTACTAAATTTCTGTTAATAGAGAAAAGAAAAAGGAACTCTCACTTATGTAAGTCTCTGGTGCAAAGGCAAATTTTATCTGAATATCAGTACTTGAACTCATAGAACTGAGTCAAAGCCAGAAAAAAATTCAGGAATTTTCAGTACGCTCAAAGACATGAATTCCATGAAGTAAGCTGCAGATAGCAAAAGGAACATCAAAAATACTCCAAGTCCAGAGCCATCCTTATACAAATATCATATAGATGTAAAATGCAAAGCTTTTCCCCTTTTCTTTCACAAGGTAAGTTTTTACACTCCACCAATTGTCCAGAGAATAAGCAAGTTAAAAAACTTACCTCAACCTTTTTGTTAAGATCTTTACATTCTTGTACTAAGCAGTCTTTGGTTCCATAAAAAAAATAAACAGCCTATAAAAAAACCCAGGGAGAACAGAAAACACTGTTAGAAAAAGACAATACATATGAAGAGTATTTGAAATATTCATGTATAGTCATTGTTCTGCAATCCTTATCTAAAATTCATACGTAACAGATTTGCACATCCTTCAACTAAGCTTTCTTCATGAGGTAAGCTAAAACTTGCATAAGAAACTTGCTTTCCACTTTAAAAGGAAATAGGCAGTGTCCTTAAGCCATTAAGTTTCAAAGCAAATGAGACATTCTAAACAAAAATTGAACAAACAACATATTCTGTAAACAAGCAAGCAGAGGCAAGGCAGAACACTTGTGAGTAGGCTGGAAACATGTTTTACCCATGGAATACCCTCCCCAAGAAAAATGAGTTCAAACTCTTAAAATGGCATGAAAGGAAGTAGGGGAGTAAAGCAATGTAAAGCAAAAAATAGCCTTAAGTCAAGTCAACAACTACAAGGAGAAAAGTCACTTTACCAAACACACCTTATTAATAATTCTGCTGGAAAACAGAGAGGGAGTCTTCTCACGATGAGCATGAAAATTTAAAGCCATGAGAGCATCAGGTCCTATAGAAAAGTAGTTGTTCATTGTGAATACCTGTAAGACAGGACTTCTAGTTATGGTCTTATAAAATATCATTATTAGGATTTAAAAGTCACAGTGTTTAATGGGAAGTAGGTAACCAGAAAAGTAAGTATAAACATACAGGTATTCCATAGAATCCACATTTATATTTGCAAACCATACCTTTGGTTTCCTTAAGTTGTAGTATCCTTTGTTTGTTACTTGTACCTTCCATCTGAAAAACAACAGCCACTACTTAGACTCATGACAGACAGACTGTTCTCACTTAGTATCAAAGCTGCAGTTAGGAATCTCGTATCTATACTGGGATCAAGTCAAAAGATTCAGATTTAGTTAAGTTATGAAAGAGTTAAGCCTTGTAGAACAACTAAATAAAGACTAATTTTGCACCTCAGTTATTTTGCAGTTCCCTCCAGCAATGTTTGTGTTTCTTTACATATACTGCTGCAACTGGATATCAGTAGAGCTATAGTAGTATTTGGTTCTACAGAATTTATCTTTTCACTGTTACTTACCTGTCTAGTTTGATTCCATCTGCCTCCATGATATTTCTTAAGATTTGTTCTACAGGGACTTCTCCAGCATAACCTGCACCCCAGCCCAGTGTATTAGACAGGTCATTACCTGTTCCCAGAGGTAAAATTGCAACTTGCGGAATATAACGTTCTTGCCCCTAGGATACAGAAACATTCCATGTTAGCTCCTCCTTTAGCACTCATTTTCTCCCTTTTATCCCCAAATGTTYAGGTTAGATAATTATCATTAATCTTCATAACAGCTTGTTACATAGTGCAGAGCAATAGAGCTGGCAACGTTAGTATAGCAGATAGCACATTTAAGCACTTTATTGTAGGGATAATGCAAAGGAAGGAAATGTTAAACCATTGTGAGAAGAAAAGAGAATACAAATACAATATGGAAACAATGCATTATTAATACCGAACAGGGTATTCCTTGAAAAGAATGATGCTTTGGATCTAGAAGTGGAAGCCTGAACTTCTCATCTGACTTCCTGATTATATGCTGCTGACTTGCTGCAACCACGGGTAAGTTACTAACGCTATTACTGCACATACCTCTGGGAAGTGATATGAACACTAAGAGAGACGTAACACACAAGGCTGTGAACCATAACAAGACACCAAAATGCTCTTACAAGACTGAAGTAAGGTTAGGTCTAAAACAACAGATGCACATAATACTAGAATATTCAACCACAGACAGAAATTCACATACTCAAAGAAGGAAAGTCAGTATTTAAGTTTCAGAGATGCCACATACACACGCAGATCCAACTGTCATCAACAGATGGAGCAGATGATAATCACCTCTGCAGATCACAAAGTGCCAGAAGCAGACATTCAAAATGGCCACCTTAGCAAAGGTCGTTGCTCTCTTTACCACAGAAGGGTGAACAGTTATTTCAGATGTACTATGGCCTTTGAAATTCAGCTGTGAAAAGTACTTGCAATAACTGGCCTTATGGTTATTGTTTTTTCAAAAAGAGGTATCAGCCAGGTAATCTGTATTTGAGAGTCAAGATAAATGAAGGGAGCAAATAACCTACTGCTGATAATAAAAAGGTTTTGCTGATAATCTCAACAGTATTTATGTAACTCCAGTGACTCAATTTGAATACCTGGAAGCAAAGAAGAACCCAGATTTCATCAACTATTTTGGCTCTGAGGGACAATATATCAAGTGGCCAGGACCAAGTAACCATATACTCATATTCATTAACCTTTATAGTTACACTTTGTTGCATTTCTACTCAGTCAGTACATAAAAATTCTCAAAAGAAGCTCAGTTTGACTATGCATGAAGTTGTAATAATGGCCTTCAACTACAACATTTTATGTATTAACAAGAAAGCCGCAGGGGGGAAAAAACAACAACAAAAAAAGACATTGATATAAGAAGAGTAACTTTCTTCCTTTTATCACAAGAGAAAAAGTTTATTAGGTAAAGCACTAAAGCCCTAGTAATTACTCTTCATTCTCAATTTTCTCAGGAGTTCTCAGTAGTACCCTGTAAATTGGAATATCTTCCATTTCAAATCAACAGTAAACACACAGTTTATTTTTTCCTTCTCTACTTGCTGTTAATAGGTGAGGCTGCAGACTGATAGATTCTTTAGAATATGTGATAAGGAGCAGAAGCTAATTACTGCACTCATTCATGCCCTGGCAATATAACCAGTATAGCTAGAAAAATTACGAAGTTATTATAAAAGATTGAGCGTGCTGGGAGAAGTAAGCAGCCAGAGCACATTAGCCATTATTAGTGATGCCATTGACAACAAAATAAAGAGGAAAGAACAATGCATAAAATATTCTGCAGCTTGTTCTCTTCTTGTTCTACAGAAAAGAATGACTTTAAATATCATTTAAAATCTAAAGCTTTCATATTTTTCCTGAACTACAGGGACTCATAAGAAGATGCATTTCCCACCCCTCCCCAATATGAATATGCAATTCTGCAAATATTTCTCTGTAGGCTTATTCAGGAAGATGAAAACAATAAACGCAGGTAAGAGATTAGGTGTAGCACTTTAGCAGCTCCAAAACTCATTTCGCCATGAGACATCTTTTAATTTAAAACACAATACCTTTATCTTCATTTCATCAATTGCATCCAGGACCCAGCCTACTGTGCCATCCCCACCGCAGACAAGAACCCTGACAGCATTGCAAGGCAGCAAGGTACAAAGTTGGAGTGCTTTAGCAGGTGCAATTTTGCTTAGATCAAAAACCTAGAAGAAAGCAAAATAAGGTGTTCCGTAAGTTCACAGAACGTGACTCAGGACTTGCCTCACAGATAAACAACTTCAAGAAGTTCATTCTAATGCAAAACAAAGATTCTCCATTTACAATATCACATTAGCAAATGAGCTGTCTTGACTTTTATGAGCAGGATTTGGTTTCCCAAATTCACAATAGAGCTCCAGCTGCTTCACTAGGAATAAATGCCATTGATAAACCGAGCTGAGAGAGTCCTAAGAAAAGTCTGTATCTAGAYGCATTATGATGAATTCTGTGAAGATGAAAGACTTCAGATAAAAGTTATTTTTAAATACTCTGCATACAAAGAAATTTGTTCTTTAAAGTCTTATTGGGAGGCATTTAAAATAAACACATAGTTATTTCTATTAGGCTGTATTCTAAGGCTGGGTTTTGAACTTTAAAGGAAGAGTATTAAGGTGCAGCCAGGAAATCCAAGGAACAACTGCTTGCCTTACGTCACCATCCTGTGCCATCCCAGTGGATTTTAAGGGGAAAGCGACAACACAAAGCAGCAACTGTGAACACTGACGTTTTCGCAAGTGAAGTGAGGATTTAAACAAATACAGGTTTCAAATTAAGAAGATCTAAATATTTGTTTCTAAAAATTGTACACTGTTTCAAGAGCCGAATACTTACCATTAACAGAATTACTGCATGTATTACTATAAATAGAAAACTGGACCAGCATTAGAACCGTAACAAACTTGGGGGTGGGAGGAGCCTCTGCACTTTTGGTCCCTCTATATAAAGCTATTCTTTCTAAAAGCACAAACTGCATGAATTTGTTTCCTTTACTGATCTTCCACAAGATCCTACTGCCATTGTGTAAGCAAAGTGATGTTTATTCTAGTTTAAACTTTTATTTTATTATAGTGGCTTTTTACTGTAAATACCTGAACGGGGTTCAGCAGAATTTTAAATTCTCCTAGTAAAGTTCCACCCATGTTGTTTCCACTACGAGTATTAGCCAGTATGATCACTGGCATCCAGTGTTTTCTGCAGTAAGGTACTACCTGCAAAAAGGTAACAGTAAGTCAGTCACACAAATACTGCACGTTTGAAAATGTTTGAAGCCTTGCTCTAAAACCCATCCCCCGTCAATGCTGAAATGAGGAAGTTACCAATTAGTCTGAAGTAGTCCAAATAGAAACAAATACTTCTGACACACCAAGGTTGAAGATTTCTGTTCTACAGTGCCTAGGACAACAAATACTATTATGTACACAGTAGTAGAAAAATCACAAAACATTCAAGGAAGTAAGGTATCCAAATCTCAGTGTTGTTCTGGAATAACAAAATCCAAATGTCCGCTCGTGCTTCAACTACCATGTTAATAAAATGACAAACACCTCTGAATTAACACTGCAAGTACTTCATATATATTGAAACATTTAACTGATAGTTATTAACCTGACAACGTACTGAATTCAAGTTTTAACGTGTGTTTTTTGGTTTTTTAAAAATATATTATAAAACCAAGAAGCAGTAGACAATTACCTTTTCGTAATTGGTTCTTTTGTCTTTACGCATCTGGTTGATTGTAGACAAATAGTATGGTGGAATAATTAAGTCTCTGAATTCTCCAAATGTACACTCCTCAGTCTTTAAACAATCCATCATGCATTCATCATGTACAGTGTACTGACACCACACACATCTGGAAAAAAGACCAAAAAAACATGAAAAAAATCCTCAAACAACAGGCACACCGATTTTTCTCATTTATTTTAGATAGACTAACTTTCTGAAAAGTATGTATGTTTACATGCGCCATTGTAAGTAATAGTTTAAGCACGTTACAGAGAAAACCACGCATTCCCTGGAAGTTTACATGACTATGTATTGGCTACAGAAAATTACATAACTGGGTCATGTGCTTGTAAGCCTAGAGAAGTATTTGAATTCTGTGGAAAAAAAAAAACCCAACAGTTTTAAATTAATTCTATTCTTTTTAATTCCAAAAACAGGTGCTATAAATATCGTCTTGCATTGTCTGCAATATAAACAGTTACACTGAAAGCTTGTATGAGAAACCGAACTCCTATCCATCCTTAAAGAGCACAGATAAAACACGAGTTCAATTTAATAAAGTGTTACTAATAACATTAACAAATTTCTTAAGATTTATAATACCCCTTTAAGTCTGAGACCTAAAAGGTTACACAGTACTGTACAAGGCTGATGGGATTTTGTTATGCAAAACTGCTCAGCTTTTTGACCTATTCCAAAAGCTGTCCTGGAAAACARACCAGAACAGGAGGAAATAACTGCAATATCCACTGCCAGCCTCTGCAGAATGTTAATCCTCGTTTGCTACATCCAAAGCCTTGGTTTAAGCAGCTGTGAAAGCTATTTTTGGAGTCGTCCTAACTAATCCAGCACACAACTAGAGTAGCAATGATACTTGCCCTGTACTGTGACTTTCTTCTTCTCTTCTTTCGCCCTTTGCCTCCAAAATCCTCTCCTTCCCTCTCCTATGCACACTCTCTTTCTCAAGGTTTTGTTTCTGAAAGTATGCTTATTTACACTGTAATTCTGCTTACTTACCAAGCAATTTGACAGTATCACACAGAAGCAAAGCAAAAGCTGGCAGAATATATGCTGGAAAGATGACATCCTTTGAGAAGGCTGAAGTAACACTTGCACTGTACCCAGGACCTGGACCACTAGCACTGTATTTTGGCATAACATGCCACTACGTGTCATGCTGACAACTTTGCAAGTGGCCTTACTGATGATGGTGCAAGCCCACTCAGCGGTTCCTTGACATTTTTTAACACTCTCACCACAAACTTTAACAATAGATTATATTACAGTAGCTTTTAAAACCTCCCATTAGCTTTTTTTGAGTATCCTTAAAAATGAACTTAAAACAGCTATAGGATGGTTGGTTGTTCTAGTTACACTGAGCAGGTGCCAATTTTGCAGAGATGCATATACATTTTGCTGCTCTGAATTGTGAGCTGTGCCACCCAAATTGCTCAGGCTGTCCACTGTACAAACGACAAGTGCGTTAGAACCTTCTTAAGGTCATCTCCCAAAATATAAACTCTCTTGGACATAGAGAGCCTTTTATATGTAATTATACAGTAGCTAGCACATCATGCTGGAGTAATGCAATTAAGAGAACAAGCCAACATGAGATGCAATGCCATACTCTTAACCTATGACTCAAATTACCCACAAGCATCCATTTTAATTTTAGGCTCTTTGAAGTTGTTTTTTTAACAGTTTCATATTTGACTACTGCAGGATCTCCTCTGGGGTAATGTATTTTCCACAGGGTTATTGGAACGCAATACCGATATGGCATTGTTCTTTCTCATACAAAGTCAAATTCCCTTGCAGTACCTGTAGTCGCAGAGCTTGGGCTGTGTGCCGCACTGTTGTTTGCAGATCATACAGCAGCTGCAGAGTGGGACATTGCCTCTGATCCAGTGGTGTGGCATAGAGCTGTGGGCTCCACCATTGCTCCTCATCATAATTTCCTTGCAGAGAAAAAGCTGGTCAGCCTTCTTGAGGCATCCTTCGCTGACACGCAGCCCGCAGCAGTTGCAGAAAGCACCCTGAAGGATGTGCTGAGCACACACGCAGCAGTAGGAGGGCTGGCCGAAGAGGTCTGTGTAGTGCCAGTCATGCTTGCTCTTGCGAAAGATGTCTCGTATTAACACCTGCCGCCGGGACCGCTGGAAGCTGCACCACAAGGTGATCAGCACCGGCAGGATGACAGAGCACAGAGTCCCAAACACCAAACTCCAGTCTGCGACGACCGAGGAGGAAGTGCCGCTTCTGCTCTCCGTCCCTTCCATTCCTCAGCAGCTCAGCCTCGCCAGCCTAACCCCTCACACCAGCCGGGCGGACGGCAGGGCGAGCCCGGGAACGGCCCCCTACTTCAAGGAGCCAACGCGCAGCTTCATGAAACATCTTTTAATCCCTTATTAGGGCTAAGCACCTATTTGCCCCCACATCTGACCTACCAGCCAACAGAAGGATTTCAGTGCTGGCCAGGTGCGAGGGGCTCCTCCGCTGCCCGCCCGGGCCTAGCGCAAGGCCTCCTCCCGGCCCGGCCCTTCTCTCGCCCGCTCCCCCCAGGCGCCAGGAGGGAGCCGCCACACGGCTCGGGCTGTCCCSAAACGCCCCACTTCCACTCGGGCCCCTCTGCGGGGCGGGGGCGGGGGGGGCCCGGCACCGCGCCGAGGCCCCGGCCCCTCACACCACCTCCCCTCAGGCCGCCGCGCCCCGCTCCGCTCGCTCCGCTGCGCTGCGCTGGCGGCCGCCGCCGTCCGCCCTCGCCCCGCGCCCGCTTCCCCCTCCGCGGCGCGGCGGGGCTCCTGGCGGCGGCTCCCCGCGGGCGCTGCCGCTGCGCTGGGCCGAGGGGCGGCCGCAGCGCGGGAGCAGGCGAGCGGCAGCCGCTGGGGATGCGCGGGGCGGCGGAAGCGGAAGCGGCGGAGGGCGGTTGCCAGGAGACGGGCACCGCCCGGAAACGGGCGAGTGGGTTCGTCGCCGGTTTATCACGACTCCGGGTTTATCGGCAGCGGCTCCCGGCAGCCGCGACAGTGCGTGGCAGAGCGGCCCGGCTGCAGCTCCAGCGGGAGCAGGGCGGGAGCTCGCTGGGCACAGGGCCGCGGCCGCTGGGCGGCAAAGCCAAGGGGAAGKGCCTCGGTGGAGGAGGCGGCTGCTGCTGAACTGGCTTCGGGCTAAATTACCGTACTATTTGTTCCATTATCACCCCAACCATAAATGCTTTTCTCCCCATAATTTCCTTCTGTCCTTACCTGTTACGCTGTTTCCCCTGTAGCAGTTCTAAAAATGAATAGTTGCTGCTCTTAGAAACCACAGGTTTTTGCACTTTCAAAACAGTATCTTGAACAATTACATAAATCCATACAGTATGCACAACATTTCTTGCATTTTAGGCTGTTGGTATCTTAAAACACACGCTGAAAAATGCAAACGCTCCACAGTTTGTCAACACTCAGGTTTCCAAGAGAAGTCCCGTAACGGGACATCAGAACCCCAGAACTGCCCAACCCCTGGGCTGCTCCGTTCCCATCACCTGCTTTCACTCYGGTCAAGCCCTCACACCTACAGCGCTCGCCGTTGTAGCCCACGATTCTGTCGGATTTCTATAAAGTCATAAATAACTGTGCGAGCAGTTGAGCTAATCCAGCCCGGCTAGCTAAGGAGACRTGTTCGGGGTTGCAGCCTCCGGTGTTTACCGAAGTTAAGCACAGCCCGACGGTGTCTGTCCAAGGGGCATTCGCAGAGCCTCTCTGACCTGCTGTTCGATTTCTTGAACCTTTCTGTATCTTAACGTTTTTGAGACCCACAGCGCTCTGCCAGATTTCACTGAAACTGGCTGACTTGTGCAGACATAGTGGCATGGACAGAATAAACACCACTTCTTTAGGAAATAAAAAGGCACAAATGAAGAGACCTGCTCCGAGCCAGGCTGGCAAACCCCGGGTGAATCCCTGTGGTGCAGGAGGTATGGGGATGCACCGCACCTTTCCCTCGGAGGGGAAATGCTAATTACTCACGTCCCTCGTGCGAGAGCCGCTGACGGATTCTGACTCCTTATTTCATACGCTATATTCAAAGGGACGCTTATTTCTTTTCCCACAAATTGGCGATGCTGGTGCCATATGTCCAGCATAACGCTGGAGAGGTCYGGGTGGTCACATTTCACAAGGCAGAAACTAGCTGTTTACAACTACAGCTGTTAACCTACGTTCTTACTTCACACTGTATTTACTAGTAAGGACATTTATAATCCTGTTTTCTACTAGCTTGTCCTGAAAAGAGAAGAATTATGTGAGTTTTCATTTGTATGATTCTGTTAATTTGATAAAATCTGCTTTTCAGCAGTGATAATTTGGCTGTGCTAGAGTTAAACCACAGTAATATGTACTTCTGTGCTGGAGTAAAGTTAAGAGACAGTTTTTGACACAGGGGCCCCTTTGCGGCTGCCTTTGAGATTAACATTCAGGAATGGGCAATTGTTTCTTTTAAAAAACAATTGTTTATCTTAGGCACCCAAAACCATCACTTGCTATGCTAGATGTAAGGTCATGTGTTTTATTTTCACAAATCTAAAATAGCCAGCGTTAACTCTGAAGCCTGAAGTGGAAAAATGCTCTTCTATTTTCTTTCCCTCAGGAACAGAGTTATGCTGAGAATGTGTGAGCAGATAATAGCCATATTCAAAACTTCAGGCCAGATGTCTTCAAAATCATACTATCACTCAAATTAGTTAAAGCATAAACAAACATTTGTGACTGACGTAGCTACTTCAAATAGGCTAATGCCTCAGTCGACGTYACTCATTTTGGAACAGACTGAGAGAAAGCAGAATCAGAATGAAGAAGTTCCTTGCGGTTGTCTTCTTTTTGGTCCTCGTGACCACTTTTACAGGTAGGAGTTTATATAAAACAAACCTGCATATCTATGTTGAGCTGCAGAGCATATTATAATAGTATTAGTTTGTCAACCTTGTATTTTAGTATCTTCATATTTCATTTTTAATACTTAACTATTTTTATATCGCAGGCTTTCCATGATTTGATTTTTAACAATCATGTTATTGTATTAGATAGTTTATTCTCTGCATTACCACACTGTACTAATTAATTCTAAAACCAAAAAGTTTTATTTTATGAGCTTACTATTTCGGTATTATTTTACCAAGGTCCTGCAAGCTAAATGTTCAATGCAATCTCTCCTTTGCAACAGAAGTCTAACTCATTACTTTGAAAAATAATCCTAAAAAGTAAAGCAACACAGAAGAGAACAAAGAATTGGAAGAGTTACTAATGTCAGTGGTTAGATGGTGCTGTTATATTTTCTCATTTTACAGAGTAACATGAATATGTAGGGCTTGCTTCATACTGGTAGAACTATAGAAAGCACAAGTATAAAAATGGTTTAAAATTCCACTCATATCTCCTGGAATGCTATATCCCCTGGGAAGGGGCTGTAATGAAAGAACACTTTGTATATAGACAAAAATCAGGTTTGGAGACATTTCATTTTACAACTGTCAGATAAAATACTAACTTTTTGGTAATTTCAGAACTAACTTCTGCTTTTCTGTCTTTAGACACTTCACCAATTTTGACTGAAAAAGATGCCAAACAGATTCTGAGAACTCGTCGTGAAGACAGACCGAGAAAAGCTGGTTTCCCTGATGAGCCAATGAGGGTGATTTATGATATTTATTTTTTAAATTACATTAACTGAAAAAAAAACCCCACCAAAACCCCCAAAACATTTGTGCTTAGTATTAGATTTCTATAGATTTAATTCCAAGCAATATGTTATGAATATCACTCTTTTAAGCAGCTGACTTCTTCCTCAAAATATTAAAAAAACTCTTTACATTCTTCCAGTTACTATTAAGTAGCATTCTGTGAGTGCTGAATATTGCTCAGGAAATGTATGCTTGCAGAATGTGGAAATTATTTATCATGGTTCAAAAATGCCGATTAAATTATTGAGAAGAAAGTGGCTTTTCATTTATAGAAATGTGGATTTCATCAGGTTGTTCCTGAAAAACTAAATAACAGGAAATGTCTTCTGCTTACAGTACATTCTGCACTCAAGGCAGAAAGGAGATGTAGGTGTCAGTGGTCAGTGTGGAGATTGAGGTAGTTCTGAACTAGCTTTTAAAATCACTTACTTTCATTCACTTATTTATGAATGCTACAGATAAGATGGTCTGTTATGATACTGTAGAAGTTTTTAGTGGCTAGCTTAATGCAACAGCATTGTTTTTGCGTGCAGTATTTACATTTATTTATTTTTAAACCATACTACAACAAAAGAAGAAGTACAAGAATTAAGGAGCCTTCTGTTTTACTTGCTTTGACAAGATGTAACACATAATTCTGCACTTCTCAAGAGGTACTTAAGGTATTTTGAAATTACTGCCTATTTCTTTCCAAAGTAAATAAACTGTGCTAAAATTACACGGTTCTGAAGAGGCAAAACCCACAGAAGCTAGAAAGCACACAATAGATTGTGCATGTATGATGAATACAAGGGGCTGAGTTTAGCAAGGTGCTGAACACCTCTGAACTCCGTGGGACACTTACCCTGCAGGCCTGCGCAGACAGCTAGTGGTTTTCCATTTCTAATGGTTGTTGTATACCAGCCAAAAAGAACCCACCTGGCCGTCCTGGGTGGCTGGCCGTACACCACGCCCGATGTACACACTTCTTTGTCAAGTGTGACGGCCACAACAAATCAAAGCTGTCACAAGAATATTGCACCATGCTTGTTAACAATCTTGTACAGTGAAGACCGTACAACAGAGCCAAAAACCAGATGGCACGGGCTTCACTGCTGCCCACAACGTTCAGGATTGGGTTGATTTCTAAGCTGTTGTTAGATGAGCCTTGTAGTTTTTGAAAATTAGTAGGAATACAGCTCCCATCTATGCTTATGCTTAATATACCACCACGATTATATAATATGTTATGTAGTAAATATAACATATATTAAATACAAAATAAATAAAACAGTAGAGAAGTTATATTGAGTTAAATCCTGTATTACAGGAAGTTACCTGCATACATACGGCACTCTTAGTCATATGGTTTTGTTTTAGGTAGTCCTGCGAGGAGCTGGGAGTTGGACTCGATGATCCTTATGGATCCCTCCCAACTCGAGATATCCTACGATTCTATGATTCTAGGTGGGGAGTAGAGGGAGCTAGGGCTAGAGACGTGTTTGATTACTGACCTCTGCTGCTCTGTCCTCGCCACTTCCCATCCTATCATGATTAGTAGCAAACACCTTGTTGAAAAATTTCAACCTTCTTTTTATTTCTTTTTTTTTTTTTTCTATACAGCAATGCTGGCTTTCTGTAAGAAAACCCAAACATAAGAGCATTTGTTTTTCTCACTAAATGTCAAGGTTTTCAGTAGAAAAGGAAATATCTTCCGATTAAAAAACTATCCCCCCCTGCCATGTGGAACCTGGAGGTTTTCCCTMGTGAATGAAGGTGCCTGGCTGCTGTATCCCTGTGCACAGTTTTACCACTGACTCAAGGAGAAAAACTGATTTTGTATGGATTCTTTGTAGCAGAATGAAATGAATGCTGGGATGAACCCACCTCTGTTCATCTATTTTAAGCAAAAGCTGTTTGTACTAGGCCAGATCATGCTGAGCTGGGGAATTTAATTTGCAGTTCTTTGTGACACTGTTTGACTTCCACAGCGCTGTTTCAGTCAAAAAGCCTGTTCAGTTACAGACAGCAAGATCTGCCATCTTTGATTATTTTAAAAATGTCATTTATGTTACCAGCATGTTTTAATCTTACTTTGACTGAGATCCTGCTTTTTATCACGTGCCTTCTTCTCAGTCATATAGTTCTGTTCTCCGCAAGTTCATAACGCAGTCTCACAGAAGAATTTGAGCCAAGTCTCCCTGTGCTGCAAGGACAGAAAGCACAGTAAAAGGCAGGATACTAATGCTTCCTGCTGGCACCCAGCGTACCAACCTTCTGGTCAGCACAAAAAGCAGAGAACTGGATGACTCAGGCAGTGCAAAGGGTTTACGCTACAGCTTCCATTCCTACAATGCCTACTGTGCAAAGCAGTGGGGAGTGTATTTTGAAAAAATGTATCTAGTGTTCACAAAGCTTATGAGCCACATACACTGGGGCTGTAACTTTTTAAAAGTAAATCTTGTTCCTGACGGAGGCCAAGTTTTTGGTACACAGCTCACCTCAGTTTGATAACTTGTTGCTTACACCAAAAAACTATAAATTAGTATGGAAAATTCGCATTATGTATCACAGAAAAGCTAATCAGCACTGATGCATGCTACTACTAGAACCCTTCAGAGTACTGCCACATGATGCTATAAGGGGTTAATGTTTTTAACAGCAGGAATCCGTTTTCAAAAGAGGCTACAACAGACCTATCTGCGAGAATCCTTCTGTAGCCTCAGGACCAACAGAGGCTTCTGCGTCAATATGCAAATAAGAAATGTGTATGGAGAATTGCTAATGTATGAATATTGTTGCAAAATTCTTGCTCAACACCTTTACTGATCTGGATGATGATGTCATTCATTAAATATTGCTAGGTTGGGGCAAGCTGACTAGCAACACCATTTCGCTATATTTGACAATTTTAAGGGGTAAATTAATTGCTCTTACACAAGCTGTACAATTCTCCTGGTTCATTGGCCTGACATTAGACTTGAGTGATTACATAATTAAATTACTTTTTCTTTTCTTTAAATAGGAGTATATGCTTTACCTCCAGCGCTTGGAGCAGAGATCAGAAGAACAATTCCTTGAACACTGGTTGAATCCACATTGCTTCCCACACTGCAACAGGGATTTAGTGCATCCAATCTAATGGTTTTGCCTACCCTGCAATCGGTATATATATGTCTTTTACAGTGCGTATTTCTTTCTTCATAATAAAAGGCAGAGCCACAAACTGGAAGAGGAGAGAATAACCAATGGCTGGAGGAAGTACCTTATGCTGAAAGGTGTCTGGCAACAGAGCAGTGGCGGGGAACATAAGTGTCCTAGGCATCAACTGTGTCACTGTAGTTCTGTTCATGTTAATAAAACATTTGGTTATGCATTTCTCTGCTAGATGGATATAAGTTGGTGACCCCACAGCATTCTTATTAATGTTGCTTCAGATTGCTCCTGTTTCTTTCCTGTCTGCTTGTGCTCCTTTTCCAACTCATCTATTTAAGTCTTGTACTTGTTCACTTAGCTCTCAGTAGGACTGTAGCAGGATTAAACTCATAGTTGTCATCCTTGAGATATTTAAGATGCAGTCTGACCTGCTAGGAGTTGAGCCTGTTCTGCAGTATCTCAGCTGTAATAATTTGCTAGCTGCTGATTTTTTAAATGGAATTCACTATTTAGTACACATGCTGGTAAACATTAACATAGAACATTTTCATAGAGCTTGCATGGATTATTAGTTCTGTTTATGATTTTCAACATCAGTGTAACAGACAGCATCATTTGCTTTATTGCCTCTGTTTATCACATGCATCAGAGAGTTCAACGGGAAAATGTAATCCAAAGCACAGCTCAGAAACCAGGCACTCCTCACAAGCCAATCGGTGACAAAACGACACATCCCAATAGTACTCCATGCACATTAGGTTTGTGATACGGTCATCCTTCTTTTCCTTGTGTGTTCTGCATGCAGCATCAACTTATCACTACATTAAAAAAATGTGATGTATTGAGGTAAGGAATGTATAGGAATGTAAAATATAAGTATTAATCACAAGCTCTTCCAGTTACCCAATAGCCGTTTGTGATGCCAAAAAAAGACGATATACCTACATCTGTATATTTTTATAACAGGATAAGCCTTCCTGCTTACATTCTTTAAACAGACATGAAATTTGTCAACTGGGATAAATTTGAATCATCACCATAACAGTGATGCTATATCACTCAYGGTTAACTTTTTAACATAAAAGTTGCAAATTTAGCTCCATACTTTCAAAAGCATTTAAACAGTAGAATACAGAGATGGTGTCTGTCAGGGCTGATCTGTTTCAAAAGACAGAATGTTTGTCTGCTTAAAATTCTGCTATCTATTTGTACCTGTATGTATCTAAATACCTTCCAAAATCTGGATGTTGTGGTGGACTTCAGTGGAGCTATGTTAATCCACAATAAGCCAAAGGTCTGAAACTTATTTAAAAACAAAAACATAAAATTCCCAAACCTTAGCCCTAGGAGGTAAGTTGGCAGTTTTCAAAAAAATCTTCCAGCTGAGACACAGTTGAAAGCTGGCTCACTTAGCTACTGTAATTCTTCACAACAGCTGCTCACAGGCGATTGTGAAGAATGAATGTTAGAAAAGTGCTTAAATGATTTGAAGCCCTTTGTATGTTATTAGTATGGCATATGTCAGCATAGTTTTTAATTATATTTTCCTTTTTTTCTGCAGATCTCTTCATGGGCACTGAAGAGGATATATACTATGATTGTGTTACGGAGGACAAGATTATTCCTGCATCGGCTACATGCTCATTGTAGAGCTGAACCTTTTTGCAATACAGTGCAATCCCTGTGATATAGCAAAACTTCCAACTATAAATGGCTAGATATGTTATAGACCACCATATATTTTCTACCAGTAATGAGCATGCATGAATAAATAAATCAAGGGTTTCCCCCAGTTTCTGAGATATGGGCAAGAATGAATCACTGATTAGTCCTAGAGATGCTTTTTAAGGGTACAGCTTTAGACTGTCTGAAGCAAAAGGAACTTAGAGGGAGAGATCCATAGAAAATTGGAGGATATAAACATGAAGTCAAGGCCAGCTTTCTGGACTTTGGAGGAATCCTTAGTTACAGTTTTGTAGGTTAAATAACAATATTGTATGGAGACATAACATTTATGCAACACTAATCTATGTTTAATTGCCTGATAAGCATTTCATGTCTTGTTTCATAATAAAAGCTTGATTCAAATCCATTTTCAGATTATTTTGTCACCTTGGTCTCCCATACTGTATGCTGACAAAAATCACTGGAAGTGAGGCTCAGTATTGCGTACTAAGTACTAAGGAAACGTCAGAGGACTTTCTAGGATCAGCAGCTGGGAACAACTGTGGTGCAGTCTAATCATTTTGTAGTTTCTCTGCACAACTTTTCCCTTTCCTTTATAATTCTGCCAGGTCAGGCACATGTATCCAGCCATCCCTTTTCTGCCCGCATGCCTTTATAACTTACGCCTTGGTATAGAATATCTCATACAGTCAGATGGTAAATACATGATATCTGCAAAACAACATGAAAAATGTCTTGATGGCTCTTACATGACTGTTACGATCTGTAATGGCAATAGAATTAGTTATGAATGGACCAAAGTAACTTTCAGAGTTCCTCACTGCAGTCCCACTAAGAGCCTGAGGACTGGTAGCAAAACAAAAGACAATTTTATGAAGATACATAAGGTAATTACTGCTGCAACAGAGCATTTGGTAGGCTGAAACAGATCAACAGTCCTTCTAGTATACTTTCCTTCCAGTAAGAGACCTCTCCTAGATGATTCCAAGGAAATAATTTAAATCTCAAAGCATCAAAGGCTTGCTTTCCCCTACTGTCAAGATGAAATCACAGATTAAATCTGGGAGTGTAAAAAAGTATAATCAGGCTGCTATTGTGTGCTTCATTCATAATACTCTCAATACATAGATCTCAATTTGCATATCTCCATTGAAGTGAAAGTCATTAGCTGAAATCCTGGCTCTGTTTTTTCTTGTGCAGTGAAAAATTCATGCCGATCCCAATTATGCCAACTTTCACCCAGTGAAAGCTGATTTAAGTATTCTCTGAAATAAAAGAACTCCCATCTAGTTATATTCAGTCATGAGTTGGATAACTAGTAAGGTTAAAAAGTAGCTTCTAGGTCTACCTCAGTAACACTGAGCTAATCCTAAAGCAAACATGCGGAATAGAGATTGTTTATTGTTTTTAAGTTTGCTTTTGCACATTAGGGTTGAAGGATCTCACATAGGTATCTCCAAAGAAAAGTTAAGTATTATTATGTTTAATTTAAAAAGAGAAAACTAGAAACATAGAAGGGTGAAGTACTTCCAGGTGCCTGTTCCATGCTCTCTCCCACTTCATAAGGGAAAAAATTTTGGTATAGTGTTAATAGTCTTTAGCCCACATTTGTGTCGGGCTGTTTCATCTAGCCAATGGGCAAAAGAGCCAACCCATGTTTGCACTCAGATTCAAATCAAAACCATTACCAGTGTTTCTAGAATTCCAGCATTTAAGCTCCTTTACAAAAGTAAACTCTCTCTTAAAAGTATCTACACTTCTGTTCTGTGGTAGAACTGACCACTGAAGTACCTCCTGGTCCATCAGGACAAGAAAAACAGCAGACACCATATAGGAAAGTTTGAAACATAAAGAATAAAGGGTGAAAAAAGTATAAAGAAAAAGAGAGAGAACAGAAAATTATGAGGCTAAAGAAGAAAAACCTAGACTGAAGCCTATCAGTGCCTCTGTAATCCTGCGATCATGAAGAACATAGCCAAGATATTTCTTTTTAAGACATCCAGCTCTTCTGCCAGATTTAAGAAGCCGAGTCCTCCACTCATACAAATTAATTTGGGCCCTGCAAGTAAACAGAGAAACACCCTTCAACCTAGCCGAGAGACAGCCAAGGAAGAGGAGGCCAGTAAGCACAGCGGACTTTCAGAAGTTTGCTCAGCACTGGCAAACCCTGCAGTCTAAAGAGAGAGGGAAGGCATGACTGTGACAGCTTTAGACTATTGCCATGGAGGTAGCAACCCCTCATCCTGCTTATTATACATTTCTGTATGTCCATAAAATATATACAGTGTTTTATATGTAATCCAGTGGACTAATAAAAGAACAGGATCTTGGAGTCAGGTATAAATAAACTAACTCAAGCATCTATTATGACTCAGCAGTGAAAAAACTCATACATACTTTGCAAAAAAAGGTTAACACTGCATAAACATTATACTTAGTTATAGCTACAGAAATTATGTAATTAAGCTTTTTCCAGAGTCCTCCAGTGTGGCTGCTCTACTGCATTTTTATTCTCTTCCTTTACACAGATCTTTCCTTCAAGGCCATGCTGTGCTTGAAATCATCTAAAGTTGAACTAGATCAAGTGTGTTCGAGGACTAGTTGGAGGTTTCTTTTTGCCCATGTCTAAAATCTTGGGGAAAAATGCTAGACTTTTATACATTAGCAAACCATTAGCTTTCCTACTGGGTGAAGATTTATGATAATCTATATGACATTAAGTAATTAGAATTTACATATGAAAGCCATGAGAGGGCTTAATATAATGAAAATAGGAAGAACAAATGTTCTGAAATTTGTACACTGAAGATGGGAAAATTGGCAAAATAGTTGATTTCCAAATGCTTTTACAAAAAAGGATTACAGACTTGGGGAAATCTTTCACCTGTGAAAGAAATAAACATATCATTAGCTTTAATCGCTGACTTGTTTTATATTCAATGTCTGCTAAATTTGTCTTTTCTCCTCTGAAAAACTGCCCACTAGATGCCACTGTTTCTGCATATAAACGGCATCACAGCCCTCAATGGCCGTTTGACTCAAAATACTGCATCCCTCCTTCTCCCACCTTGTGTTTTTACTTCTTTTCTTAAAATGTTCAGCTCAGATGACTGAAATAAAAAGTCACCTCTGAACCGAAAAAAAAAAAAAAAAGACCTTTAGCAAATGGCTGATTTTCTTCCCCTTTGGATCCAAGATTGCTGTGAATGTGTATGTTAGTGTGGTGTCTGCCTGGTTATGTGGGTGCGCCTAATTATGCCGTAGAAAGAAATGGTTGAAAGTTTCCACACAGCACATTGTAGTGGCTTGTGCCTTTTTACTGTCTGCCATTCCAACACAGATCCTAAGAAAGGATTTTGTGTGTTTGCAGAAGCTCTTCCCTCTCAGAGTAGGTCCCATTGGATCTATCTTCAGTAACCCCAAAATGTAAGCTGCAGACTAASTAAGTGGTAAAAGCATCAGTCTTCATGGCATGACATTATCTTATCACATTTATTACCTTTAGCAGCTTAGGGGACTACGTGTTAGGTGCTGTACAAACCTGTACTGAAAAGGCAGACTGTGCCCAGGGCCTGAAATGTAGTACCCCTCTATAAAGAGTAAATAAATAATATAAACTCTAATTTAAATACACAACAACTCAGGGAAAAGAGACAAAGGCTGGAATTTTTGAAAGCATCAACTTCTTCAGCAAGGCCAAGACTAAAAGATTTTATCACAGCCAGATAAATAGCAATTTGGCAGTTCAACTAATTGGCTACTTCTACCAGACTGGCTTACCTTTCAGGAGAACATGCACTAGAAATACTCACTTACTAAGACTGGAATTTCCAGAAATTTCACGGAAAGCAAGTCAATCACTTACTTTATTTGAAATTCACTCTCACAGTGGTGAAGGTAATGGAAAATGCAAAATTAAACTTACCAGTTTGTAGTTTAAATGATACAGTGTTTGCCTGTATTTGCCTCTCATGGAGGCTGAACAGGTGAGCGTACTCTTCGATTCACAATGCCAGTACCGCTTCTCTGGAGTATTTCTGAAAAGTGAACATGAAAGACAGAGCCAAAGCAAATGCCTATAACAATCTGAAATTAAATAATATGTATGGAAATGTTTCTCTGCAGTACTTTGTGGCTTTTTTTGCAATAGTTACAGCCTTGTTTTGAATGAAGAATTCTGTTACTCTGTCTTAATGAATGAATGCATAAGTAACTTCTGAACCGGTAGAGTGAAACTGGATTGATTGAATGTGATCACTGCAGTAGGAATCTAGCTGAGATTCTCAGTAAAAACTTATTTTTTAACGACTAAAGAGATCAGAGGGGACTTCAGAAGGTTATCTGAGCCTTTTATGGTCTACAAAGAGTAGAAAATCTTGTGAGAACTATGTGTCTTGAGATTTCTGGTATGTGATTAGAAATGCTGAGTGATCTGTCTCCTTTCTGGCATTTTAATCCTTTTTCAGGTCTGGGGGTAAAGATGTGTACTAAAATGAAAAACAGTAAAAAGCAGAAAAGGCTCAATGAACTTTGAGCTAATACAACAAACAGAGAAGGACTGGTGGGGGATGTGGTGGTCAGAGGCTGTCTTGGGCTTAGCGACCATGAAATGATAGAATTTTCAAATCTTGGTGAAGTCAGGAGGGGGGCCAGCAAAACCGCTACCATGGACTTCTGGAGGGCCCATTTTGGCCTGTTCAGGACACTGGTCAAGAGAGTCCCTTGGGAGGCGGTCCTGAAGGGCAAAGGGGTCCAGGAAGGCTGGACGTTCTTCAAGAAGGAAGTCTTAAAGGCGCAGGAGCAGGCTGTCCCCATGTGCTGTAAGAAAAATGGGCGGGGAAGACGACCAGCCTGGCTGAACCGGGAGCTCTTCCTGGGACTCCGGAAAAAAAGGAGAGTTTACCACTGGTGGAAGAAGGGGCAGGCGACTCAAGAAGAGTACAGGGATCTCGTTAGGTCATGCAGAGAGGAAATCAGAAAGGCAAAAGCCCAGCTAGAACGCAATCTGGCCACTGTCGTTAGATACAATAAAAAATGTTTTTAAATATATTAATGACAAAAAGAGAGCCATGGAGAATCTCCATCCTCTATTGGTTGCCACCGAGGATCAGRAAAAGGCTGGGGTACTTAATGCCTTCTTTGCCTCAGTCTTTAATAGTCAGACCAGTCACCCTCAGGGTATTCAGCCCCCTGAGCTGGAAGACGGGGGTGGCAAGCAGGATAAACCCCCCATAATCCAGGAGGAAGCAGAGAACGACCTGCTACGCCACCTGGACGCTCACAAGTCCATGGGGCCGGTTGGGATCCACCCGAGAGTGCTGAGGGAGCTGGCGGAGGAGCTTGCCAAGCCACTCTCCATCATTTATCAGCAGTCCTGGTTAACRGGGGAGGTCCCGGAYRACTGGAGGCTTGCCAATGTGATGCCCATCTACAAGGAGGGCCGGAAGGAGGACCCGGGGAACTACAGGCCTGTCAGCCTGACCTCGGTGCCAGGGAAGATCATGGAGCCGTTCATCCTGAGCGCGCTCACAAGCCATGTGCGGGACAACCACGGGATCAGGCACAGGCAGGTCCTGCTTGACCAACCTGATCTCCTTCTACAACCAGGTGACCCACCTAGTGGATGAGGGAAAGGCTGTAGATGTGGTCTACCTGGACCAGTAAAGCCTTCGACACTGTCTCCCACAGCATTCTCCTGGAGAAGCTGGCGGCTCACGGCTTAGACAGGTGTACTCTTCGCTGGGTAAAAAACTGGCTGGATGGCTGGGCCCAGAGAGTTGTGGTGAATGGAGCGAAATCCAGTTGGCGGCCGGTCACGAGCCATGTTCCCCAGGGCTCAGTTTTGGGGCTGGTCTTCTTCAATATCTTTATGAATGATCTGGATGAGGGGATTGAGTGCTCCCTCAGTAAGTCTGCAGATGACACCAAGTTGGGCGGGAGTGTTGATCTGCTTGAGGGTAGGAAGGCTCTGCAGAGGGACCTGGACAGGCTGGATCGATGGGCTGAGGCCAACTGTATGAGGTTCAACAAGGCCAAGTGCCGGGTCCTGCACTTCGGCCACAACAACCCCATGCAACGCTACAGGCTTGGGGAAGAGTGGCTGGAAAGCTGCCTGGCGGAAAAGGACCTGGGGGTGCTGGTTGACAGCCGGCTGAGTATGAGCCGACAGTGTGCCCAGGTGGCCAAGAAGGCCAACGGCATCCTGGCCTGTACCAGAAATAGTGTGGCCAGCAGGAGTAGGGAAGTGATCGTGCCCCTGTACTGGTGAGGCCGCACCTTGAATACTGTGTTCAGTTTTGGGCCTCTCACTACAAGAAGGACATTGAGTTGCTGGAGCGTGTCTAGGGGAGGGCAACGAAGCTGGCGAAGGGTCTGGAGAACAAGTCTTATGAGGAGTGGCTGAGGGAACTAGGGTTGTTTAGTCTGGAGAAGAGGAGGCTCAGGGGAGACCTTATCGCTCTCTACAACTACCTGAAAGGAGGTTGTAGCGAGGTGGGGGTCGGTCTCTTCTCCCAAGTAACTAGCAATAGGACAAGAGGAAATGGCCTCAAGTTGCGCCAGGGGAGGTTTAGATTGGACATTAGGAAAAATTTCTTTACTGAAGGAGTGGTTAAGCATTGGAACAGGCTGCCCAGGGAAGTGGTGGAGTCACCATCCCTGGAAGTATTTAAAAGACGTGTAGATGAGGTGCTTAGGGACATGGTTTAGTGGGCATGGTGGTGTTGGGTTGACGGTTAGACTCGATGATCTTAGAGGTCTTTTTCAACCTTAATGATTCTATTCTATTCTAACTATCCTTATTCTATCAAATAGGCATGTCCAGCCCAGTGTAGGCTCAACATGAAACCAAAAGTTTGAAGCACTAGTATTATTCCAAATCTCAAGCTCATCTTGGTACTTCCTGTCTTTTTTTCAGGACATTTCAGTAAGTGATGGTCAGTTGAAGTACAATTTTTTTCCAAATTTGGGGGGATTTGGATCTAAGGATCCATTTGGGCATCTCTCTTTTTTGCACAGTGTATATAACATGAGTATCATACACATACCTTTATTAAACTGAGTGAGCCAACCTTAAATATAGGAGATCTTAGACCAAAGACAAAATGGGGCAGAATATTGCTTCATTTTGATTTTTTTCATAATAAAGAGCAACTACTGAGTGGCTTCAAAAAATGAATTCAGCAAAATGCTCCAAATGTTCAGAGTATACTTGACTTAGAGATTTGCTCTTGAACTCTTTTGGTGTGACTCTGAGTATGTGCCTATAGTGCCTATAAAAATGAGACCAGAACCCAGTCCCCAAAATGCCTGGATGATCAGCTCTACCGCACTACTACTGTCCAGACACCAACAGAGCTCAATATTCCACTTAACGCAATCAGGATGTACTTCTATATACTTCCCATACACTGTATAGGATTAATTCCAGCATCAGTAATAAACTTCAAGCAGATGAGAAAAATTATTCACACACATAATTATTTGCAGAATAAGAGCTTGTCCTGGTTATTGAAGATATATAGTTCTAGTACCTAGATTTACCCAGCTCAACCAGCTGATTACTCACATTTTGGTGGGCCAGTTTTACTTTTGGCCAAAACCAGGCCTAACAGATAAAGCCCAACTACTCCGAGTGTTGTCACAGCCTCTATCGATCAGTTAGAGGCACAGCTTAAACTAAGCCCTGCAGAATGACGGGTTTGCCCCTCGCTGGTTGGGAGACAATGGGCCAAGCAATGTCCATAAGATGACTATAATAGAGCTCACCTACCTCACAGGGATCCGAGGTGCGATCAGTCATGGGTGATTTAAATAAACAGGGTTTGCTGTGTACCTGCATAGAAAAAAAAGCCAAACATAAAAGCAAGCCTTGGCAGTAATAGGAATGGATCAAATGTAAATAAAGCATTCTTAAATTAATAATGAACAAAGATGGGATTTATCTGCTCTTTCTAGGTCACGATTCCTTTAATCCTAAAGTAGATTCTAAAAATAGGCATTCTACTAGTGTCCATTTCTTTTCATTGATTATGGAGGGACCCAAAGTCTGTAAGAATTGTAACTGAGCTTTCTCAAAATCTGATCCTCAGTAATTACGCAAAACCAACAATTGTGTAGCATCGGCATGGCTATTTTTATGCTGAGACACCTGTGTTCATGATACTTTGAACATTTTACTCCTGGGGTTGAAAAGCATCCGATGCTTATGAAGTTCTGAATTTCACTTGGCAGCATCTTTGTCCATAGCTAACCAGAGAGCTAGGCAGGTGCCCATGGAACATTTGGGAGGGAGAATCTTCACCCTCCAATCACAGAGCAATAGCAACATTTTCCTGTACAAGCAAATCTTGCCTAGGATGTGGCAGACCCTTCACAACACATGGTTTGGCCTCACCCCGTCTGGCATAAGAACAGAGCTCTCCCTCCTTTCCCCAGCTTGCTCCCACCTGCTCTTTGCACCACTCAAGGATTGTTTCATAAGCGCAGCACCATGCAAGAAGTCTCCCTTCCTTGCAGAGCACAGCATCAGCCCATTCCCCCAGGAGACCCTTTGCAATCACAGGCAAGATCTGACATGCAGTGTCATGAGGAGGGGTAAGGTATGTAAAAACACAGGATTTTAAGCAAAGAAGGTAGTAGTTTTACCCGAGACACACACAAATCTGGAGTCTGAAATTAATCCAGGCTAATAGTATGGCCTTCAACTCCATTACTTTGGATCAACTTGCACTGGGAAGCAGCTGGGGACATTGGGCAACACTGGTGACTTACCATGGGATTCATAATGGGAGAAAGATTTCCATCCTACCGCTATGCTTCTGTTATCAAAACAGGGCTTATAAGCCTATAAGTAATTAGCAGAGCACTTTTTTTTTCTGGCAAAGACTCTGATCAAGATTCTGGGAAAAAAAACAGTAAAAAAGAAAGACTAACACGGAGTGGCAGCCACAGGAAGAGCCGCAAAAAGGGTTTTGTGCTCCGTTTATTGGTGCCATGGCACACACAGGAACAGCACTGGGCTCTTGTTATCTGTAGGGAATGGAACACTCCATCAAAACAGGGTCAGGCTGTTTCTGTAGTCATGGAAGAATACTAGTATGATAAATTTATAGGTCCAATGGAAGACTCCTTAATTTACTGGGAAATGACAAGGCATCTGTGGCCAACTTGTATAAAATTTACTCCTTTATACCTTAGTTACATGCCATTGAATATTCACTCTGAGTCTGCGGATATATTTATCATTCATGCAACATCCCAACCCATCAAAGAGCCCTACTCAGAGTAGGATGTGTTGGATTCCTTGCCTTTCTAAAAATGAAACTGCAATGACTTAAAAAAACCAAACCAAACCAAAACACTTTTGAAATGTTATGTTCACAAAGCAAATTCTTCCTGGAAGCAACTGACAGGTATTTAGGGTTAAATAAGGACTGATTTCTGCACAGCAAACAAAGAGTATCTGGAGACATACTCTCTTGTTCACACGCCAGCTAGACCTGTGGCCAACTATACGTATATGGCATTGTTCACAGCAATACCATGCAGCTGTAGATTTGATTTATTTCTAGCCTGTATTAGGTTATTCTATACTGTCCTCACTGTGCTATTCTGTATTATCTACTGTTAGTATTTTACACTACAGCTATACTGTATTATTGTATGAATCACATTTCAAATAGGTCACCGTAGAGGAAACTCTCAGACTGCACAACAGCCAAATACCATGATCCACAATAATCAGAGGCCTTGAGCCTGAAAAAGAAGTAATTTAAAAATATAACTAAAAAAATGAATATTCAGGGCCTCGTTCTGTAAAATATGAGTAAATCTTGCCCACAGAAGTGACCCAGTGAATTCCAGCCTTCCACAGGAGTAAAGTCGCTATGGTACATGGTACTGAAACTTTTTTTTTTTTTCTGTTGTTACCAAATACAATTTTGGTAACTCCTAAATATACTCATTTCCTTGCTAACAGAGAAGGGGCCAATAGGCTGGTATTAAGAATACTGTCTGGGAAGGATCAAGGTTGAACTGCTACTGGTCATCTCCTAGAGTCACATGAAGAAACCAGAATCACATCTTTCATTTAGAAAACATGATTCTAGCCCCCATGGATACAATGAAAAGCTTGAAATAGGAATTGTGTACAGCAGATTCTGCCTGTGTCTTTAGGGAGGGAGCAGTTCCAAGACATGTGACGTACCTTGTTCTTTACAATTCTGACATTTATTGACAATTCTAAGGAAGGCCAGGTTAAAGTCTGAGGGCAAGAGGCTGCATGGGACACCATGGTAGGCCATAGCTTGCTTTCATTCAACCCTGCCAACCATGCATGTACATTTATTCATTTTCCAATTGTGAAAACGACAATTTTAGGTTCACAGGCAACAAACTTCATTTCAAAGCAAAAGCAAAACAAATAAATGTAGTAGATTTGTGTCTATGTTTATTTTTATATATGCATATATTTACAGATATTTTAATGTACTCTAAATTATAGAAATTAAGCTTATGTTTCAACAGTGGATAGATCTGAATTGCATTTAGCAGTCCAGCTGCAGAAATTAAGGTTTTCAAGAACATTTTTTTCCCCAGAGTAATTTATTTTTAAGTCCTCAATATTTGAGGGCATTTCAGTGATACACAAAGTTTTGCTAACATCAAATCTATAGTCCTGGAGGAGGTCTGGGGGTGGGGTGGGGTGTTAATATTTGGCATTTTAGATAAGAGCCATAGCAGAAACAAAAATTTTCTTTTTTTTTTTTTTTTTTCCTTCTCTGTTTACCATTTGATGCTTTAGAGCTGCCCAGGGAAAGAGAGAAAAATGTCTTCTATTTCACATTGCACAGCTGTTGCACTGCTGGAGAATAACATTTTAAATATTAATATGGCTTTGGGGCTAAAAGCATTTCTTAAGAGGCACTTCAATGCAATGAGTTTTAGCAAAGTGAACAATCACAAAAATAGAGTCAAAGACCAAAATCCCTCCAGCTGATAGTAAGCAGATTTATTTATTTTTTGGTGCATGCCTACAGAATTCATTATGTGCGATTGTATCAGTTACAGCTTTCCAGTCCAACCTCAGTAAAGAATAGCTCATAGATGCAATAGATCACGACCTCTGGAGTCAGAAACATCTTCCTTTTCTCACCCCAAGCTTTAAGTGCGAATTGGACTGTCTCAGTTCTCTCTCCTCCACGCCAGCTTTGGTGAACTGGGGATACTTCCTTGCAGGTTAGGGTGCTTTTTTTATCAGCTGCACAGCCTCCTCCACCCAGTAAATCCTGCAGCTGTGGTTAAACTGCCCAGGGAGGTTAAAGCTTTCTTACCCGATACTACTAACGTGTCTAAGGGTGTATATCGTGGTTGTCTCCTTTAGGTCTGCCACCGGCCATCCTGTGTACTAATCATTCCAGCTGCACCTAGAGGTGACTCACCCCGAAAGGTACTCAGTGTTTCATCCCACCCAAGAAAGAAATAGGGGTTTCCCTCAACCAAAGCAGTCTGACAGTAGATTTCAAACAGTGCACTGAACAGAGGGCATTGCTTTAACTTTGGCTAGGATCCATCCCGAGGAGGCATGGTTCTAGCACGGATGATATACTGACTGGGCTTACTAAGGGCTGCAGCATTATTTACTCAYGCAGACTGCTGACGCATCTTCAGTTCTGCTTTGAAAAGGAATCATCCTGCAAGGTCTGAAATTCATGGCTGCCAAGGCATAGGAGGCGGCTACTTCCACCATTTCAGTTGCTCATCTATTTCCTATTTACCAGGGATGACAAATGTTCAAGCCACCTAGTTTATTTATTCCCAAGCTTTTAGTTCTGTTCCATATGCATCAACAGCTTGGCTGCTGAAACCACAGTCTCTCAAGAGCAGGTCTGAAGTGAACAGCACCTGTGGCTCCAGCCTGTCAGCAGCAGGGCACACATATGCCCAGAACAACTCCCTCTGAGCAGAGGCAGAAATGCGTTACAGCTCTGGGCTACACACAGTAAATCACCAGCACAGAGAGAGAAGCACAGTGACAACAGAAATACCAAAACGTGCTTTTTTAGAACATGACTCCTTAAATTAAACAAGACAAGAAAACATACGAAATGACAGCAACGTCACTTTTTCCTTAACTGTTGCTCCAATTCAAGCCCACATATGTCTTTCATTTCTTTTCAACTTTGCTCTTCTRCTATCTCTATGCTGTAAGAGATGGTTACAGAGCATTATCAGTGGAGAAGGAGTACAAAAGATGCTTAGGTATTTATTAGCTTATGCACTTTTTGGTAATTTCCTTTTATTTTTGGAATTCAGTTACACAAGTGCCTAATGTTCCCTGTTAAAACTCAAGTCCTGTTATGGCGAGCAGTGTACAAACATCTCCCCATATAATGTTGCTATATATTACGTAGACAAACTTACTAACTTTGGACTGCAATGGCTGTGTTCACCCATGTGATGACAGGGTTGATTAGATGTTGCAAGCAATTGTAGTGGTTACTGAAAATCAGGGAGATCAGCATTTACCATAACATTAGCATTCAGACATTGTTCACTTCATTTGCCTCATGACCAGATTTTACTACCTACAAACCTCACCTTCTGATCTCCTTTGCTATCACACGAACAATGTATGCCATTGCTCAGATTGATTGTTATTAGGCTGGGGTACTTAGGAACTATAAATACATCACCGCAACTGTCCTAAAATTTTTAGGGTGGAATAATGAACTGCACGCTCTGAGCAAACCAGTAAATAAAGTATCTTAATTCTGCTTAAATTAGCACTAAGAGTTTGCATTTAACTGAAAAGCTCTATAACTGTATATTATTATTTATTAAGAGCCACACTTTCAATAGAACCTTAAGCTAAAATTGAAGATGTAATGCTTCCAAAAATGCAAGCTCACGTTAAGAAACCGTGTGCACTGCTCAATTAATGGAGACCCAGCCTCCCCGAACCCAGGAATAAGGCAGTCTGCATGTATGCAGACATGGAAAATTGCTCCGCCAAAGTTTATATAAGGAAAATAGAATCCACTGTTCTAAAAGGAGTGTCATAAAGTTTGATGTGCCTATTTCAAAAGCATTTGGAACAGATATTCCCCCCCTCTGACCAGACAGAAATGTCTTTGCTTCCAGCTTTAATGCCAACTCCAGGGGAAAAAAAAGGAATTACACTTTCTGGCATTCTGGAGAACATGGGGCAAAGTTGGAAGGAGCCCATGTGGGAAAAAAGCTGAGGRGGATGTGATGGGAGGGAGCTAGGGCTGGAAACAGAAGACCTTTGGCTGTATTTTGATTGAATCAGGTGAGGCCAGCAGGGACAAACACTGGGCTGGTTTCTGAGAGCAGAGAGTCCCTGCCTATGCTCTGTGTGGAAAGTGTCCCAGCTTTGCTCTTTGATCCTTCAGCTTAATTCAATCCAGGGACAAATCAGAGTGAAACTGGGTGTGTGTAGGCACAGGTGTGCACGTACATTTGGGGGGATGGATGGAAGGATGGAGACAATGGGCAATTGGTGCTGCCCCTCTTCCCAGCACATTTCATCCCTACGCTGCCTGAGCCAGCTCCCATTGCTGTCACACATTTCCAGGGCCCAGGTCTGACACACAGAGGGCCTTTTTCTTCAAACCCAAGTGCTTGTAGAAGCAGAGATTTCAATTACGAGAGCTGTAATACCATCTTTGGGATGCCTGGTTGATGTTGCAGTTTCACAGGGGGGTTGCAGTGCCAAGGGGCTGCACACTCTGGTCACTCATGAACCTGCTTGCTCTGGGGCTGCCCAACACAACTGTCTGCTTGGCTGTCAGTCTGTCAGCCTGTCAGTCAGGCAGGCAGCCCACCAGCATTGCCTACTTGCCTCAGAACTGTGTCACGTCATCGCATCAAGTGATGGTTGTAACCCTGCCCGGCTTGTGTCACCGCACTAGTCTGAAACACTGAACAGATCTGAGTGAAGATTAGTTCAAACTCACAGACGAACCCAAAGAAAGCTTCTGTTGCTGATAACGGGCCAAACCAAACCTGCTTATGGTACAAAACACTTTCGCAGTGAGACTGTGCCAGACTCAGAGAAGCCCAAGGCAGCATGAAGTACATACCCTCATCTTTCTCCCGTGCTCTGACGTTCTCTTGGCCATCAGTGGTGGTGCCTCAGGGATCATTGTTGGCACAGTCCTTTCAAATTGCATCCAGAGCTATTGTCCTGCGCTGACCGAGAAAGATTTGTCCTGTCTCATAAGAGGAAATTAAATTAATTGGCAGAGAAGGGGCAGTGCATGCCAGTCTGAAGGCACCGAGGGTCTGCCTTCTCATTGCGTTTGTCCTTTGGTCGTCTACAGGACATACATTATTATCCCCTCTGTTGAAGCCCCTGAACTTGGCCATGGGCCCCTGAGAAGATCTACAAAAAATAGCTAGAATAGCAATCTCTCTTTTAGTCCGTATCATGAAAAATGAGAGACTGCCACAAATTCTGTCCAAATTGAAATTTCTTTTTTCTGTCCCTAAAATGAGTCTCTCAGGATTATATACAAATGCCAAAAGGCTGTTGCAAAGAAAACCCAGAATACTGAGTCTGTTGGCCTTTTTTGCCTAGTGGAGAAGTTTACATTGTGTTGCATGGTTCTTCGGTTCARTAGTGCTTCTACTTCAAGAATCGAGAACGGTGCTTAAAAGAAAAGTGGCTATTTTAAATTAATTGAATTTTTAATTGTGTCTCATGTAGCTGTGTCCACTCAGCTCCACTATCTATGCGTCTTTCTTTGTGTTTTGATATATGGCAACAATACAGAAATACTGCATTCTGGGATATGAAGTGGCTCAGTGGAGGAGGATATAAACCAGATGTGTAACCTATCCGGTGTGCACTCAATGTACCTCCTGTGACCTGTCTGGAGATGACACAAATACAATCATTTTTTGAGACAAAGAAATAGAAATTAGCTCCAAGAGCAGGGAGAGAATATAACAGACCAGAGCAGTGCAGAGAATAAGAAATCATTTCAAGCCACCAAAAAATAATAACAAAAAGCAAGACCGACCACATTTTTTCTAAAGTTTTGTAAAACAAAAAAGAAGCAAAGTGTCTTTCCCCTGTGTTTTGATTAAAACCATGAAGATAATTCTCTGCAGGAACCTCCAGTTTGTTTCACAGAATCTTTTGTTAACTTACGTGTGTTATTTATCTCAGACCATAGTTACGGTAAAGCTATAATCCTTACTGTCACCTTAAGTTTTATCCTAATAGTGCAAGTATTTCCCATCGGACCAGATTTTAGTAGAATGATAGTACTCCCCATGGGAAGTCCTAAGAAGCTGATTTTGGACATTCTATCTGAATAATTTTGTCCTCCAATAAAGGATTTTAAGTTGAATGGCCAGACCCTCATTTGTTATAAACCTGGACAGATCACTGACTTCATGGATATCAATGCATATTGGCCTCCACTGTGGCAGGGGAAAAAAATATAACAAATCTGTGTGACAGTTTACACCCAAATTCTGCTACCCATACTGAATGGGCTGGTTTGTGCAATACAGCGATATTAACCGCTAGCAAGAGTCACAGACTCTTGCCCATTACGATCAAAACAGTGGTAGAGGGATCTGAAACTGGCCACTTTTTATTCTGTGTCGTTTTGAGAATTTTATTTCAGGCAGTGGAAGCTGATGGCATCTGAAAGCAGGCATGTAAGGCTGTCCTAGAAACAGTCAGAGCTAACTCACAACTGCAGGTATTAAAAGAGATGCTACACCTTGAGATATATTAGATTAGTGTAATATCTTCGGTCCCAAATTCTAGCTCATGGACATCTTGCTTGCCCCAAAAGATTGCATTTCACTAATGAGATTTTAGATTTCTTGGAATTCATGGCACAGAGAAGGCTGAAATCTGTGGAGTTTAAGCTGTTTTGCACCAGACAACTGGATTCAGAAGGTCTAACCAGCATCTAACCAGCAATAATTGTCATCAGCTCTGTGATAAAACTGAAACAAGAATGAACAAATGCAAAACACTGACCTGAAAGATTTCCGTCTTTCCAGGATGAGCCTACATTTTTTCATGTTCTGCTACTGGGTTTGATGCTTCCCTTTGTCAGCACGTTCTGGTCTCAAGTCTTGTGCAAATGTGCCACACATGAGGGCTTTTTACATCAAATTAAAGAAAAAGTCACAGATGCTACAAAAGTTATTATTGCCATGGGTTTGAACCTGCCCAGTCTGAGTAGTGGGTATGAGAATTTTTCTCTTGTGGTAGAGTTTCAGAGGAGTTTTCCCTTTCTTCTCTTACCTTGGCTGCTGGTGTGGCAGGTCCCAGCAGTGGCCCTCCCCATTCCCACACAGACGGGTGGGGAATGGGTGGGTTGGGAAGGGGAGCAGAGGAATTTTGGTTTGGCACCCCTCGCACACCGAGGCAGCCAGGCGGCAAGGAGGGGAACGCAGTCGGAGCCAAGCACAATGCTAGCATGGATTGCTTCTTTTGGAAAGGAGGAAACCCAGGAGCCACAACTGAAGCACTGCTTTGCTGTCGGGATAACTCAACTGTATGCTGCGTGTTGCCCCTAAATAAGCCCAACAGAACTAGGACAATATTTCTTGGGAAACGATCTTTGGGACGTGTCTCAGAACTGAAGTGCTCATTGTTTAGATAATTTGGAAAAATACCTTGTTTTTCTTTGGTTGACCCGTCTCTGGAAAAGTTTAGGATGGCATGCACATTGTGGTAAAAAGGAAAAAAATGAGAAAAAACAAGAAATTTGAATTAATTTGACATGCTGGGAGGCGGACTGCTGGGGGGTTGTAGAAATTATAAACTGAAAAAGAAGGCAACACAGATAACTCTGTTTACGGCTGAAGAGATGGGCAGAGGATTCCCAGGATAAAGAGTGCCTGAAAACTGTAAGTATTCGGTGGCTACTGAGAAATGGGAAGGCGCTTATGAGAAAGGAGCAGAGGAGGTACCAAGGAATGTGAGAAGTTCACAGCCTAGCCTAGATAGTTTCATTTGTGTGCGTTGGATGCTGCTAGTCTAATCAGGCCATCATTCAATGGCCCTTTGGGCTGCTACTGAAAAAGCGGTTCTTCCATTCCCCCAGACGCTCATTTCTGCGCTCTCTTATGCCAGCACAAGCATTCATGTGGCTGTACTACCCTAAGAAACTAATTAGTTGTATGCTTTTTCTTTTATCGAGTTGATATTCAGCTGGATCAGTTCTGTGGTCCAACTCGTTGCACAGCCATATAAACACTGGTGCCAGACGAGAGTGGGCAAAAAAAGTGACTGGGTGCAGAGGAAGAGGGGGGAGAGGAGTGGAACAACCCCTTTCAGCAGCAGCCAGATTTATGCCAGATTAAAGTGACCGTGTAACCACAACCTCTTTGAGTAGCCCCCTTAATTTCATTTTGGGCATGTGAAGAATCAGCTATTACTCCTACTCAGTAAGAGCAGCACAAACAGGCTTTTATCATCTGATCGTCTCACATTTGCTGAACTTGTGATGTGCTCCGTGCTCTGCCAGAATTTTTGGGAGGATCTGTGGCAATTATAAGGAAACCCACCTAGGGACAATATCATTCCAGTGTAAGAAGGCTGGTATGTGTGCAGCCACTTTAGCAGCTCCATCTGCTATGAAAGCAAATGAACTCAAGAGCAGACAAGAACTGATATGTGAAGTTAGAGTATAAATCTGACTGCATAAATTAAAAGGACSGGAATGCAATGGATTTTGAATAGGTTCTTTCACATGATAGTGTTCTCCTGGAATCAGAAAGCAGACATTGCAGCAAAAAAGCTTTACAGTGTTCTGGAATAAATATTAGTATTTTTCTTAGCACAGAGGAGTTAAATGAAGTGGCAAATCAAAATGCGTATGTGTATGTATATACATTAGAGATAGAAAGTGTGGACTGTAGTGAAAAGGGGTTGATATGGAATATTTACTGACACAGAATATGGACAAAATATTGACTGCCTGTTGCAAGTTTTCTACTTCCCCTAAGACATCTTCTTTCTGGGCTAGAACTGGCAGATACATGAAGGTTCAGCTCCCCTAAGCAATTCCCTGCACATCACTTTATAGAGTCATGAAATTGTGGGCCAACGCTTCCCTGAATCAGCTGAGAGCCTGCAATGAAAGGTGCAAGGGTCGAACCKAGCTCTTTAGCCACTCGATTACAATGTAGACAGTATCTCTGCAGAAATCATAGAAGCAGAATAAATTAGGATGTGTTGAGCTCCAAGGACTCCTAAAGGCTGTCCAAGAAGCGGCATAATGTTATTTTAGGTCATTGCAATAACGACCCCAGTACCAATACTGGTAATAGTTAATTCCATGCCTGGTCCACAGATGACTTCGGACTATTTATAAAACTACCACCCATATACCACTATGAAAGTAGCCATGTCCCAGAGTGTTTATAGTGAACGTTATTTTTTGCCATTTTCTTCAATTTTTGATTAGGATTTGTATAGTTTATCTGCAATTCTAATGAAATGATTTAGCTTTTCTGATAATCTGGTATGATTCCTGTTTTTAATTTTGTAGGTGTTAATTTTCTTATTGAGCAACTGAATATTTTAAGCTTCAGTTGTCTTATACTAGTATAATTTCAGTGATAGCTCTTCTCAAGTTTGTTTTCATATTTGTTGATTTCAATATATTTATGAAAGAGTTCTGAACTGTTTTTCTTTCAAAAATAGCATAGATCAAAAGCACTGAAAAATCTAGCAAAATTTGGTTTTCTTGTTAAAACTGAATTAAGGAAGCATGTTTTCACTGAAGTGGTACCTCTAATTCCCTATAAACTCAATGTTTATTATGACATTGGGAAAAGGATATTTCTGGTGCTAATAAGGTTTGATTACAGCTTTTTTTTTCCCCCCTCAAGCAATTACTTCTGAAGCATCAACAATTTCCTCTGGGAAGCTGTCCTCTCTCAGCTGGCCAGTTCTTCTCTTGCTTGCCTGATCCAAAGCCTGCTGAGGTCGATTTCCATTCCTTTGACTCAGACCCACTATCCATGTCTCCCGATCTTCCGTGACACTGGAAATTATTCACCCTCCAACTGTCTTATTAAATTTCAGCTGGCCTTGGCTACTGGCTTGCTCCAAGGGTTGCCTTGTCAGGATGCTTATTTGCCTTCACCAAAACACCAGAAGTAGTTTAAACTGAAAACATACCAGTTCGGTTTCACGCAAAACATTCAAACCTTCTAAATGAAAAGAATGATTTAAAAGAAAAATACAGAACTCTGCTGCAATTCGGTGTGTCTCTGCCATCGGTAAAGGATACAGCTAGGCATTTCATTCAAAACAAAACACGCAGTCTTTCTAAATACCCTCCCGGATCAGACCACCAAAGCACTTAGCATCTCTTTTGCTCACCAAATATTTTTATGATTTTCCACAAGAAACAGCCAGGCCAAACTCTAATAACCACTCTGAGAGGATGGGAGTACATCATGTCTCCAGACACCATGAAAATAAAATAAATCACTAGAGGAACAAAATTTTATATGGCTTGTTTTTTAAATTATGTTTTGCTATAAGCAAATGATGAACAGAAGCGTGAACCAAACTAAGGAGCAAATAGCTATTCTTGCCTAGACCTTGGAGCACTGTTATTGTCAGAAAAAAAACAATCTTCAGAAGCAGCCGAGAGGTTTAAGAGCACCACCCTTTCCCTTTAAGATCAGAATGTCAACATTAGAGACTGTGTCTATACTAATAAATAACATGCACAATTTTAACAATGAGGGCAGTTAATCACTGTGGTATCTTATCTAGGGATGAACAAGATTCCTGTTACTTACAGTCTTTAAATCAAGACTTGGCATATGTCTGTGTGTCATGCTGCGATGTAAAGCAGAGACATGAAAGCCATTTTAAAACTACCTAGCTCACACAGTAACATGAGTCTAGCAGTAGAAAGGCAGAGTTAGTACAAATTAATTAGGCCAATTTATCCAGCTTTTTGCTAAGGTAAATTATCCCATTCTGAGCTCAGCTAGATTGCTCTCTGTCCCCACCAGCTWACTTAAAGTTACCCTATGTATCTTTACTCTTCCCTGTGGTCTCCAGTGTAGATGTAACATTGCTGACTTTCTATAAGAAGTATTAAAGCTCAGATGGATATTATGGGCTCCACAGAGAGATCACTGGATGATGCTCATGGCCTGGTAGACAGTGCCTTTCTGAAGAGTATGCAGATAAAATAAAAACACTTTCAGAGATCAGCCCTATAACAAAGATCACTCAGCAATATGAATAAAAAAATTTCTTCCTCTGGGACCAGCTGGCTTTGGCCCTCCCTGACCCCTATTCTTGTTTGTGAACCTCAGACTACACGTGGAGTCAAGTATCAGGACCTCTCTGGTTTGCGCTGTTGTCAAGATTCACACAGAATGAATCTAGTGAGATGTACTAATGTAAGCATTTGATGCCTTGCTGTACTTCCATCCTAACCAGAGTGTCAACCACTACCTGAGAAGATTCTTTCTACCCCTGTTCCCTCCCCAGATGGCAGAATAAACTCTTATATCAGTATCTGTTCCTATTATTAAACCTCCAGCATTCTCTGTCTCCTAACGCTTGTCCTTGGCTACCCTTACAAACCTGCATGACAAAGTTTCTGCCTCTACTGGAAGGGGCTGAGCCCAAGAACCGTGCCTTGCTGGCACAGCACGCGCTTCATGAGTGGCAACATTTCAATCCCACTTTATGCTTTGCCACCAGAAAGCCAGGCACACACACTGAAATGCTGCCCGTGCATTACCGCAGTGTCTTCTATAAGAAAACATGGATTTCTGCCACTAGACAGACACAGAAACTAGTAAGCTATTCCCTGCATTCTTCTATTCCCCTGGGCACCCTGTGTAAGGGAAGCCATTGATGCTTGCCATCAGATAGACACACAGACTAGTAATAAAATACCCATGATTCACTGCATTTTTATTCCTCAGGGTGCTTCTGAAGAGGGAGCTACTGATTTCTTACTTATGTTTAAATGATTTGTGAAGGGAAAAAAAAATTCTATTTTATAGCCTTTGCCTTTAGCCATAGGGGAAACTTTTTTCTGAGTTCTGTATTTTGTTTGATAGATAGCTTTCCTCTAATTACTYATCTTTACTTTGGTTGTTTTTTTAGGAAGCTAAAGTTTTCCCTAATCTTGTAATTTTAATGAGTTAAAAGTTGCTATCTATCGGGTGAAACATCAAAGCCCTCCCAGTTTCTGCATTTACTCATTTCAGCACGAGATTTTCCAGCTTGAAGAACATGATCTTTAATGCCTCATCATTTATAACACAGTAGCCCCCTCCAGTACATGCAATTATATGATAGTGCCCTACCCTGAGGATCATGTAAAAGGCAAAGAAGGTGAAGAGAAACAAACATGTCAAGCAGTTTTCCCAGAGTCGCACAGAAAATCTGGCAGAGCCAGGCAGAAACCAAGTTCTCCGGATCTCTGGTCCAGTGCCCTGGTCACTAGACTCTCAGACCTTGCCTAGCACCTGGATATAGCTAGCCCCGGAATGCGCACATGTGAATCGTCAGGGGGAAAAACAGCCAGGATCTCCCTGACCTACCAGCTCTGCGCTAGGGGAGGCCACAATGGTCCTCCTTGTTCTTTGGAAGCAGGACGACTTGCAGGTTCTGCCCTTAGCCAGGGATGGGTTTGGACACCATGGAGATAGGCATAGCACAGCAACCTAAATAAAGATAGAGGTTTCCACATTCAGCCAGCAAGGGGAATCCTATCCCCAAGACAGACTGGAGCCACATCATTGCATAATGCTCTAGAAAGCACATCCCCTGGAACTCCCACGGCAGGGCCCTCACCACAGGGCATATTTGGCAAGTGGTTTGAATATGGCCCTTCTTCACCATTTCCTTTCCATATTAGTCGCATTTAGTCCTGCTCCACTTTCTGCCTCTGGAAGCCTAGCATAAGCACTGCGTCTGGTCAGGGGAGAAAGCAAGCATAGCATTTTCTGTAGGCAAGTATCCACAGCTCAAACCACCTAATAATATGTCTCAGTTCTTCCTGACTTGGTAATGTCTGCATTGGAGAGGCCAAGGTTTGGAATAGAAGAAAAGGAACTGGCCAGGACAAAAGTGCATTGGCAGAGCTCTGTGGAGGCACTCGCACAAATCCTGCCCACAATACATCTGGATCCATCCAGGGCTTTCACGATCACTGGATTTGCCAATCTGTTTTTAAAAGCAAACAATCAATAAAGGGAGAGAAAAAAATTAAGTAACTGCTTGGCCTGAAGTTTGTTGCTACTCAAGAACTTCCCACATTGTGCTAAGTGAAAGTAGAGTGGGAAGGGTACTCTTTCAGGGCCCAATTCACACCCAAGTTCTTGGCCTCAGCCACATCTGTTCTTCCAGGGAGGCTCAAATGCTTAGATGTGGCTGGTAAGCTCCTAAAGTTGGTTGGGCTAAACAAGCAGAGTTTAGGGTTGAGCTGGCTGAGAGGTAAGCAGATTCTGTGCATTTCTCAGGGAAAGGTTGCTGAGAGAGTCCTCCAGGAACCCAGGCTGGAAAATAAAGCTGCGGCTTACGTAGGGAAGTTCTTCTGAACATTAGCAGCAGTGTGGCAGCTTGCAGTCCAGCAAGGGGAATGCCTCCACCTGGACCTGCACATGTGGAACTCGCTTTCCACTTATAATATCCACTGCTGCCACTGCCTCTGCAGAGGTAAACAGCAGCCCTGAAATCAGCATCCACAGCGTAACGTGTAAGGAGGAAGCTTAAGGGAGTGCTATGGTGGTTCTCCTTGCATTTCTCCCTTGCTGGCACAGGCAACCAACATCCAGACTCCAGTTCTGCCAGTCTGTCGTACCAACCTTTAAATCCTCTTCAACTGAATTAATCCGGAGACTAACTTATGAACCACCTGTGTCATCCTAGCCTTTTTCCTGTTGTCTAGAAGGCAGGATTTTGTGTTTCTTCCTCTATCTTGAGAGGAGAGCCTGAATCTTCATCTGAATTCTCTGCACCCAGAGAAAGATCTTATTCAGAGGACCTGCTTTTAGGACTGAGACATACAAGCAGACATAGTAACTTGCATATTAGGTTTCCTGGTGAAGGTGAAGATACAACCTTGTGGCACAAGAAATTCAACATCACCAAATGTGTCAAGTATCAGAAATATTTCTTCCATAACAAAATATTGCTTGCCCTTGAGCATTACTGCCAACTGCTTACTATCATTTAACTTCAGTGGGAACAGATTTATTCGCGCGAGGCATAATCAGTTTGTCTTTATGGGAACTGGACATTACAATAAGCAATCTTCTGAARAATACCTCTTATGTGCAAACTATTAATTCAAGGTAAAGATCTAGAATCATCCAAGAGACACAGAGGCTGCCTGAAGCAGAGGTACAGATTCTGGAAGGAGCAGCTAAACACCTCATTAAACTGAGCTTCATGCCATTTAGTCTGAGTGACTGGATATTTCCAACACAATTGAAACTGTGGTTCTCTGAATTAATGTTATTTTTAATAAAAGGAGGCGTTAAGTTGCCTTCTTTGGTGAGCATTGTGGAATGTTTCTAACTTCCCTACCAGACATGGCTGTGTTTGAGTGATATTTGTGAGGCACTTGGAGAAGAAATGTGCTATATAAAATTAGAGATTATGCCAAACCTCAGTGTTGGATTAATATGTCTGTGTGAATTTAGAGGATGAAAAGCCACCTTCCATTTGGTGGCAAGGTGTCAAATTCCATGTTAGTGTAAACTGATGCAGACAGTTAATTATAAAAAGTTATTCCAGTTGTACTGACAAAGAATCTGACCCTGGTCCATTTGCCTGAAATGAAGCAACCAAAGTCCTGGGTCTGAACATGCCAGAAGTTTGTGTTAAAACTGATGTCTAATCCCGGTTCTGCTTTTTGGGCCTTTTTTTTAAAGCATCTTTTTATAGTGATGATATATTGCTATATGAATGCATTGCAGCAAATGCTAGTAAAGAAGTCACAAATCAGCAGAAAGATGCTTTATAAATTATAGACTTTTAAGAGTATTAGATTTTTTTCAGACATTTTGTATATTCACCTGAAATTGCAGAGCAAGCACATATGCTAGTTCAAAGAAAGAATAAGTTTCTGTTCAAAACTAAGGAATGAATTTTGTGTCCTCTCAAACTCTATAAATCCCTCCCATGATTCAGTAAATGGTACTTTGTGAAAACTCACTCTCTGCTAGTGCATGAAATTAGGACGCTGCAGTCCAGTCCAAGAGCATTGATTCTCCTTTGATTAAGAAAGAACTGAGCATTGCAGTAGCAGTAATATCTCAAGCCAGATCCCTACTGCTACAGGGGACACAGCAATACAGACTACGGCAAACAGATCTGCAGGACCATTTTCAAAGCTGTTTCAGTGTCTCACTGGGAGATTTTTGCTGGCTAAATTAGCAAAATTCAGAGCATACGTTAGGTCTGTGACTCCAGTTAATGAGTCCTTTGTTTTATTAGATGAATTGGTAAGGAGGGTCATTTTCTAATACATCTTTTCCCAGCAGAGTAAAATATCCACCACTGAAAACAGCCATAGGCGATCCATTATTTTTATATTACCCATGTAAGTTGCTCCTTACAAATAATGAACACTCATAACTAAGCGCTGCTCAGAAGAATAAATGACTAACCAGATTTTATCAGTACACAAGCTAAATTCAATGATTTATGAAGAAATCTTGGTCCCGTCTAATGGAATTTTCCCAAAATAAATTCATGTAAACAACTTGCCACAAAGAGGCAGTCAGTGCTGGTTGGTATGTGTAAACAGCTTTAACAGTTGAGAATATAATCTCCTTGACTGCTGGGCAGTCTGGGGAGATTCATGCAGAGTCTCCGTTCAGAAAACCACCTTTGGCTCTGATCCTCCTGACATCATAATGCCACCCATTTCATTAGTTTTTAGTAAATGTTACTATCATCATAGATGGTAGAATCATTTTGCCTCTCAAAGCCAACACATGAATTTTTACAGTCCTCATCAGAATCCCAGGATGGCAGCCACAGGTAGGACTAGTGGGAGGAGGTAAGAGGGACAGAAATGAAAAAAAAAATCCAACTCCTGAATAAATGTATCACAGTGTATTCAGTTTCCAGTGGTGGATTACCAATACCTTTTTTACATGTTCCTAGAATCGAGCTGAAAGTACAATGCGGTCGTATTAACATGTTGCAGTCATTCGTAACGTGTTTCCAGGGGAACTCCTACTTACACGGTCTCTAACTGCAAAGCAAAGTCGAATATTTAATAAATTACCTCATTGATGTTAATTAGTCCTGTTAAGAGATAACACTAAGATCAATGTATGTAAACTGATCTGTGTGAGTGACTCAAACCAATTTGGGCTGGTTCCCAAACAACCTAGAACACAGTTGTTCTAAACCAAACCAAGCCATTTTCAAAGTTTGCATCATTATCAGAAATATTTCCTTCTCTGCCTTAATTCATCCTCAAAAGCAACACATCACAGTCAGTGTCAGTTCTATTAGAATAAGGGCAAGTAGGCAGGCTGGCTGRGTACCAAAACTGCAAAGACAGTTAGCTTTATCTAATGACTATTCATAAATATAGCATGATTAGCAGTTTCATGGGGATGATAGCTAGAGTACAGCATGTTCTACTACTCAGTGGAAGAAGAAATCCTGCACTATACACACAGATTTTGCAGGCACTAATAAGTACCTTTTTTAGATCTGTAGAACTTTCAAGGCTTTTCACAGCTCATATTTCTATATTAGCCTGATTTCCCAATATGTCTGCTAGACAGATGAAGACTGATGTTTTTTAAAAGGGACTAGTGATTTTGCATGTCTCTTCCGGGTTGCCTAACTTGAGCCAGCCCTGAGAACAGCCTGATAGTTTGAGGATTTCCAAAAATCAGTTCCTTTGAGGTGTCTCAGCATAACACCTCATCAGTCTCTCCTCAACTCTAGTCAGTGACAAAAAAAAAAATCCCCAAACACTCCTTGCTCCTGAAGTCACAGCTGAAGTTGGACAGGGTGCTTTCTTACAGAGACATAAGATTTAATTTGCACCCGTAGCCAAATGCTGCTGTTAGATAGCTGGTGATTACGATCTCAGCCTGGAGCTGATCGAAGTGGCTCCTATGACTTTTATCACGTAACTCTAAGTTTAGATCAGCGTGAACGAGATCAGTATTTACTTCCACTGTCTCAGACGGCTGTCTGATCAGCTCTGTGTCATGTAACTTGTGAGCTGTTTTGGACTACAGTTTCTTGACCATCAAAATTTTGTTTCAATTTTTAGGTTGATTTGGTTAAAACAAAAGGAAGTGTCTTTGGCCAGTTGAATTAAAGGATATTATCTGTCCATGGCTTTTACATTAGAATGGTTTCATTTTGAAATAAGAACAGAATAGTTTAATTCAATCATTGGCACAAAAATAATACCAGTATCAGATAATGGAGACTTCCTAGGAAAGATATACCTGATGTCAGACAGCCTCGTAAGCAGGCTGGCAGCCAGTTCTAATGGAAAAACAGTCTGTGAAGAATTCCCAGCATATTATATTCCCAAGCTTTTTAGAAGCTATTTTCTGGCTAATCAAAAACCAGAAGCTATGTCTTCAGCAGATATAGAATAACATCCTTGCTGAAATACATCAGCTCAAGATCTGGCCCACAGCATGAATTTAAGATGTTTAACTACGCTTGAACCCAATTCTTTTTCTACCCACCTAGCTTTAATCAGGTGTGACAGCACTTGAAGTCAGTATGTTCAGGGCAGTGTGAATGAAATGGGAAATCAAGCCAGATCAGAATGATGGTGATTTACAATGACTTTGCAGAAATGGATCTATCACGAATAAGGCATCAGAGAAGCCACACCTCTGTGCCTTGTCCATACCCACAGGCACGTACCCACTGGCCAGCTCATATCCTATGGCTCACAGAACTGCTAATAGAGTGGGATCAACCAGCCCTCAGCTAAAAGGCGTGCGGCGAATACATGGGATCAGCACGGATAGGTTTGAAGCATTCTGTGCAAACATGGATTAATCTACAAAAGAAGCTAATGAAGCATGAAACGCGAGTGGTATTTATGCAGGATCTGGGCTATAGAGAACTGTTAACTGTGATAACTTTGACCACCCCCTCTTGGAAAACTCTTTTCCCAGTTTTCTCTTTATAAAACATTATTTGAGATCGTATATATGGAGGCACTGTGTGCTGTTGAGAACTGCTGGTGATGTGCAATAGCTTAGTTTACCAATACAACTATTTCAGGCCTCTTATGGACTATTTGCCAATCTTAATATAGCCCTAGAAGATGAAATTTGTAACTAGCTTTAAACATAGGGTATACACAGAAATAGCACCAGTCTCCCAGTCATATGGGATGCTGCTTCCACAAATAATGGATTTTCACAGCGTTGGGCAGCACTTTGGTTAGTGCATTGCAAAGGAAAGCAGGACATATACATGCTTTTCCTCCTGCTTTCACTCACTGTCAATCTAGACAAATTGTTTAATCTCCTTACACCTTATTCTGGTAATCTGTAAAACAGTTATTCTGAAGCTTAATTACTATTTGTGAAGCATTCAAGAACTTCAAATGAGGAGTGACATGGAAGCATAAAGTATTGTTGCCCGCTCCTTTGAAACTTTGAGGCTCTCCATTAACCATCAAGKGGGTCCAATTCTCCTCTTAATTACCTCAGCCCTATTTCACTACAAGTCTCCAAAGTAATTATTTATGTTGTTGTAATAAGAACAGATTCAGGCTGAGGTTTCCTGCTTTCAGAATTGACTAAAGATCTTTCAGTTATGAGGCTAGTTCAATTTTAAGCTGAAATGGCTACCGTGTTTCCCCCAGGTGGTTATTCCACACACCCACCCMATTCCCCTTCCTTCCCAGACTTTTGCTCTGCTCTCTTTTATCCAGCAGCAGATTATTGTGGCAGTTCACCTTCCCACAGTGTATGTCAGGCTTTTACCTAGTCCAAGCTTATACCACTTGCAAAAACAGGTAACATTTCTCACGTCTGGAAGTGGTCAGTAGCAGGGGATATAATTCTCAGCTAAAGTATAAACTTAAAATTTTGTATAGTAGAGTTTATAGTATATAAGTTTGAAGTGTAGTTCCAATAATGATCTGTGAATTGGATCCTTGCAATCTACATTTCATGGTGGTAGAGGATACTCTACACCTCTACAGGGCAAGTGGGGATTTTTGTATTTTCTTCTTAACTACCATTCAGATGTGCCTGGCATTTAGGTCCCCAACTCCCTAAGATCTTTTGACATCTCCAGCGTAAGCACTACTGCCATCTTCACATCCTATGCTATAGTCAGCTTGAAAACTTGACAGTCTTTGGCCATTGGTGTCCCTTGCCACAGTGCATTAGTACCTTTCACAGTAAAACCTCCTCTCTAGACACGAATGCCTTTATTCTTGCTCTTTCCATCGTAACTTAGCCTGCAGCTATGAGTAAATTAATGACCAGTAGTATTTTCATACAGAACTCTTTTTGGAGAAATCCTCATTTATACTTCCTAGGGGCCACTCCTGCAGCCCTCTCCTGTATCAGTAGTCTCACTGACTGGTGAGCAAACTGCAGAATTGCACCCTTTGGGTGTTAGTTTTGGAATAAGCCRACAGCTCTATGCAGCTCACTGCTTGGTGTGTTAACCCAATTATGTTTGACATCTGAGGTCAACAAGATCATTGGAAATGTCCCATTGCTGATCTTCTGAGGAGTCTCAGAGCTTTCTCCCTGACAGCTGGTTGTTAAACTGCCTACCATAGATGCCATAACCAGATAGGAAAGAAATATCTTCCTGCAAATGTGGTCCCCGTGACCATTACTTTGTGTAATTGCTCCGTACATGCACACATGAAGTGTCTTGTTTGTCTAATTATTGGGATGGCACCAAAAGCTATTAATAGCTATAAATTCACAAATGTGGACTCTCTTTCTGAGCTAGTGAGAAGATCAAAGCTGTGTGTTTTACATAGGTAGTTGGGTATACTAACATCACTGAAAAAGGGGAAAGCAGTCTAAAAAGGGATTATTAGTAGGAAATGGCATATGCAGCTTTTAATACATGTCCTTCTCTTACAAGAAAGAATTTATTTCCATACCTATGCTATTGTATTAGGGATATTTAGATCAAATCCTAAGATGCTGCAAATTGTTTAATTTCATTTCAATCCAACTAGGATCTCCAGAATAATGAGACTATTTTGAAAKTTTGAAAGTGTAGCAGAGAACTCATATTTCTTTTTTTCCATTCACCTCCAGATATTTAAGTCCTTATGGAGTGCTTGGGTCACATTATCAAGCTTTTCCCCACAAGTACAAGGACTTTTCAGAATGAAAGCTGAGATTTTTGTGCATCCACATGAGACAGGACTTGGGGCTCTAAGCAATGCACCAAATATTGCTAGACTTCCAATAATATGACAAGATTTACCAACACTGTATTGATTTCAGCTGAGCGATGGTGATTTACACCAGGCAACACAGTGGTCCCTGGTTTGTCCAGGAAGCAATAAACTTGATTCTGCTCTGCACCTATGCAGTTCTGTAGGCCAGATACAGCTGCACATATATAAACATGCCCAGGGGTGCCGTGGCACAGTGCATGAGACTCGCTCTCCCGGCCTTCTCCTCAGGCCCTCGCTGCCTACCTGAGCCTTGGGCATCTCACCTGTGCCAGCTCCGTGATCCCCCCACACCACACGCAGCCAGGCTAGCTGGCCTGCCGTCCACTTTCGCTGTGCTCCGAGGTGCAAGACTGTAGCRTAACGGAGATACTCTGGCACTTTGCAATAACTTGGGAAACCTCCATCCCCAACTTCACGCACAGCAGGAGCTCTCTTGCCTTGGGGATGCCATGAAGCAGAGTCTGTCATGAGCAACACAGGACCATGCTGGTGCTCCTCAGAGCACAGGCTGGCCCTACACATCTATACTCGTCAAACAGGGATAAGCCAGAGAATTGTCACCTACTACAAAAGCCACCAGGACCCCAGGAAAGCCCTATGTGGGTGGTTACAGCTGGCCACGGAGTGTCGCTGTTACCCCAAATTTTGGAGCTGGTCACTCCTCTTCCATGCTACAGCATGAAGCAGATAAGAACACAAAACAACTGTCCCTTTAAAAAAGGGGGGGGGGGGGAAATTATCTGGTATCATCTCTTTCTCTCTCCTTTAAAATGCCCAACTTTTTCTCCCCTGTCCTCCCCTCCTCTTTTCTCCTGGGAACCAGGATTCCTAAGCTCTGCTTGGAACCAAAGTTCAGATTTTTTGGCAGCGCAAAGGGACTCAAATGAGAGCTAAATTAAACCTTTTCAAAACTTCCCCAGCCAGCCGGGTAGCAGACAAGAGGCACATTCCAGGACCATGTGGGAGATCTGAGCGCTGAGGCAGACAGCAAAGGCAAAGGTGATGCTTTCGACTTTTGCAGAGGTGCCAATCCGTCTGCGCTGGCCCCGTCGCAGCCTGCACAAGGGTCAGTGCTACTGTCCCCACAAAAATAAAAATCCCTCCCAGATATTCTCCTGGCCAGGCTAAACATTTGTTGTTGATTCTAAAAAGGACAGTACAGCAGTGGAGCAGCATGCTGGGATTATGGTGTGGATTTACAGAAGTTTAGTATAGGGGACAGTGAGCGGAGGCAGGAGTGCTTTGTGGTGAGGCTGCAGTTTGTATTTGGGGATAACAGAAGGCCATGCAGAAGAATCCAGTAGAATTAGGCACCCCTTATCCTTCTCTGGTTTTCTGTTTGGGTCTGCTCCACAGCGTACAGAAGGCGATGGAAAGGTTTCCTGTTGGCTTTATGGACAATGACGTTCACTTGCCATTTCTTTCCTTGTCTTTCTAAGGCAGCTTTGAAGCATGGGTGAGAAGCACATCCAACAGAACAGGGGTGGGGAGGGAAACAGTACAAAATTCTGTTTCTAGCACTGCACTGACCTTCTGCTGGGAACATTTGGAAAACTTCAGCTTTGGGGAATTTTACATTTTGTCACAATTCCATAACAGTAGGACATTTCTGTGGAAAAACTAGAAGTACTGATTTTTCTAAGCTTTAAACCAAGATTTTTTCCCAAGATAAGGGAAATGGACTCATTTCAACCACTTTTCCCCCCCCCATCATTTTGTACAAACTGTTTCACTGAAATGTTTTTGAACAGCGAAATGGAAACATCTGATGGAAGTAAGATCTGGTTTCATCGTGCATGGGCCACAGCCATGTAACACTGACTGCCACTGAGGTACATCTGAATGCACCAAAGGAGCTRGCCTATGTTATTTTCATTTTCTAAGTGTTTTTTTATGAACATCTAAGGAGAATCACCATTACTGGTCTCTAAAACAGASCGGACAAGCATCTGACAGAAAGGCTTTAGGTAGAGTTCATTCTGTTTCAGAGCAGGCAGAGGGACTGGACTAGACTCTTTAGGTCTATGATTCTATGGCAACACCACAATCTCTGCAAAACTGTATGGTTTGTTCCCAGAACCATAAATCTAGCCTGGCATCATTGGAAACTCAGTGTTGGAGAGCTCAGTTTAATTTCAGATTTATTGCAGTAATCAAAACTGAACAAAATCAGCCCAAGACCGAGCCTCCTACCTGAACCTGTGACTTGTGGAGTGAAAGTTGCTTGAATTTTCTGGTACTTACAAATTCCTACTGGATCAGAAATGTCACAATCATTTTATGTCTTGGCTTTCGGTAGAACTGGAGTCAGAGCTGTTGCCCCAGACAAACAAAATAAACTCCTGGGTCTTAAGTCTGTTGGCTGATGATGAAGGCATAGTGGAGTATACTAATTTTTGTTGAATTATCTAATGTCCTCATGTAAATGAAAAATTGCAATGTCAGGCAGTGACTGAGCCATCCCTTCTGTCAACATTAATTTCTACTCTGATTCAGTGCTTTTCTTGATGGTCCCTACCAAAGTCAGGGAGGGCAAAAATATATGCAATTTAATAACTGACCTCCAACCCCACAGAAGTGTTGTCCTTCATGTGTAAGGACTAAGATTCTGTTGACTAGTGGGGACTTAAATGAATAAAAATGGATTTACTTATTTTACTCAAATTCATTGATCAATCTATAACTGACATTGTAGTCAAATCCATATGCCATCACTGAAATTTTTACTGTTGGGTACCCAAACACTAAATAGATACTGGATCCCTAATCAGTAGGTCCAAACTAGTGAGTGCCAAAACACTGGCTAGTCAAAACTGACGTATCACTTTGTCTGAAGGCCACCTAAAATTTTAAATTACATTTTAAAATCTAGATGTTTGAATGTTACTGCATTTAAAGTAGACAACTGAACCATTTGCTGTAAAATATACCTAAAGAGTTTATAGCTTCCACTGGAAAAGCACTGGCCAACCTCTTAGCAAGATAAGAATCTAATTATATACATTTAAAGTGACATTTCGAGGCCTCAGTACTTTTCATATTTGATCTCAGATCTTAGAGCTGGCATCTGTTTCTCCTTTTAGTTAAGAAACTGAAAGACTATTTACATATTCTTAGGAGTATATCTCCAATTAAATCTTTTTCAGAACTGCACTCTCAACATTTCATATTAAGTTTCTTGGCAGACAACTATCTTTTTCTTTAAGAGATTTATTTATTCAGTTGGATACTTTTTTTCATCCTTTGCCTGGGCACTTGGAGTCTTTGGCCTCACCATCCTATAATTAGAAAAATGACCCTACTTAGAAGTTTGAGAGCTCTGCTCCAAAATGTCTTCTTCCCAGTTCATTTATTTATCCACCTTTTTACCAATGTGGCTTCATCTAGTAATTGCCTTTCTAACGCAATCTGCAGCAGTAGAGTGGAGTAAATTTAATCAGGCATTTAGAAACTTACATTATCAAAGACCAACATCCAAAACAAGAAATCAGCTCATTGAATGATAACAAAATATTTCTACATTTATCATTCAATGAGAAGGAGAGGTGGGTGGGGAAGACAAGAGAAACACAGGGAAAATACAGACCTGCTGAGGACTGTCGGAAACAGTGACAGTCCTTTTACAAACAATTCCTTCTTTCCAAAGTGTAAGGAATTGTTCCTACCCCCAAACTGTAGGTAGAATTCCCTATTGCCTAGTTTCCCTAATCAAGTCTGTATATATTTTCTATTTAGTTTTCAGATAATGAAGTTGTCTGCCCAGGTGTCCCAGCATAGACAAAGCAATCAGACATCAGCTCCCCAGCATTTCATCAAGCCCCTTCATAGGGCAGATGAACAGAGGCATATTCTCGCTTTCTCCAGATCTCTGACAAATGGATGTCTTTTGCAACATGCCTGGAAAGTCACCAAATCTGGGCTCCTTTGGACTAGGGTAGGAAGCAGATTCCAGAATACTTCAAACTCCTCATAAAAGATACTCTGTCAGCACCCTCCGAGTAATGGAGCAGGGCGGATTCCTCCCCCCAGCACCGCTGTTGACATCAGCACAAGCAAGACTCACTGGATCCGTCCTTAGTGGCACCACTGTGAATCTCATTGACCTTCGAGTTATTCTTCTTTTGCTTGACACTGGAATCCAATTTACCAGAAATAGATATTCAGGATTTAGTATCTAAGTAGAAGAACAGTAAATAGAAGCAGGCTTTGGCCTGCTAGATCTAAATTGCATTTCCTTACTTGTTATAGTACAACGTTAAATCCGAGCCTAGTATGAGTAAAACTTTACTGGTATCCAGCCCAATTATCTACGTAACACACAAGTCATACTATCTGCACTTTCTGACAGAGAAATAGGCAGCTGCAAGATTTTTCGAAAGTATTTTGCGGGACTAGATTCAGGTGTGCATCCTACACAGCTGTACTTCCAGATGGGGCCACCAGAGCTACAGAGAAACCTTTCCAAGCCTGTGTCAGGGGCACTGAGGAGTTGGTTGCACCATACCCACTCCCAGTATGCAACTGTATAGCCTGAACATCTCATCTGCATTTTACTCAACTTTTGCTCTGAATCATTCTCTATAGGAACCTCTCTGCCCACAGTACAGTAAAACTACCGTTTTAGTCAGTCCTAAAGTTAGACAAAGTGGCTACTTCCAGCCATTCCCCAGYTCCCACTTCATGGGAACAAGGCAATCTTTGTGGTGATCAGGGACAATCCAGACCCACAAAAATCAACTTAAAGCAAGTCCCTTGTCTGTAAAAATCAGATTAAGACCCTATAACCAAAATGTTAATTCGCTACAGTTTATAATTTGTTTTAAATAATCTCTGGTCCATATAAAGGAGTTGGAAACTCTTGTTGTGATAAAGCACATCAATGGGCCATCTAGAAGCAGAAGGCCTGGAAATTCAGAATTGTGAGCAATCAGTGCTTTAACTCCTCTTCCTTACCCCAGTGTCAGTCCAGACTAACTGCTGATTTCAGAGCAATTCCCTCTGCGTTAAGAACCAGATGAGACTCCGGTCTCCAGCGTAAGACGGAGGCTGTAATTCCATCCGGGGGACGGGGTGTGGTTTGCAGACATCGATAAACCATGGCACATCCCCTCTTGTGGTTCATGATGTCATTGGAATGACTCAATAGAATTACAGCCTTATGTCAATCTGGGTGTATATTATTCTACCAAAATTAAAGCTTTTGAAATAGGAGCTTATTGTTTTTAATAACTTCAGTTATATAATTCCTTTCCCATGTTAGTGCTTCAATAAACATTTCTCATGTTAAATTTTACTCCAGATCCATCCTTGCCAGTTTTAAGCTCAGAACTGATATATTGGAATAATCCTCTTCGTTTTAAGTCCCACAGACACTGTGCTGTTCACATGATGTCATTCTGTGTATATTCCTTCATTTACTACTGGTGAGTCATTATTATCGTAGCTAATAGAAAGAGGATTATCTCTTTATTAAATCAAAGGCATGGCATTTTGTTGGTGGTGGTTTGCCTCCTTGATTTTTAACCCTTTAAATTACATGAGTCAAGGTTTTTCAGCATGGGCTGTCATCCATGAGAGGCACATAGCTGCTACTAGAAGCTTGCCACAAAGTGGTCAGGGAAATTAAGACTGTTAATTCCTCACCCAAGATCGTACACAGGAGGACTATGACAGAGCAAGTGGCTTGGAGCCAAAGCAGTGTAAGAGTCTAAGATCCAGACGCTCAGTTTCTCTGCCATCTTTTTTTTTGATTCATAAAATAAAATTAATCTCTACCTCAACAGCAGTGTTGTGATTATAACATATTACAAAGACAGTAGAAGCACTCATAATAAGTATTAATATAAGTGAAATGATCAGCATTGTGCGAAAAGTCCAACAGGAAACAGGGCTACCTTTCTGTGAAAGATGAGGAAATGCTACTCCATAGTTTAGAAAGGCAAATATTTATCACAATAATCTTTTCTAGGGAACAGCTCTCATGGAATAGAAGTTTTTTCAGAAGGCTGCAGAGCTATGAAGAACTAGAAGATCAACTAGAGAAATTAATAATGTCTGCATTTAATACAGGAACTAGTCAGAAACCAGAATTTMTTTCTAATAGGAAATTTCAATATTTAAAATTTGTTTTCATTCTAAATTGAAGTGTCAGATTTTCCCCACAAATCAAAATTTCAAAGACTTTCCAAGATTTAGAATTAGCTAAACATTTTTTATTACGATCGTGTAGAAACAATGAAATATACTAATGCAATTGTATGTTATTAAATATCTATCTTTGCAACCTTAGTGTAAAAATGAAAATCTAAACATTAATTAAAATTAYGAAGTCAAAATAAAATACTTCATTTCATAAAATTCCTCTCAACAAAGCCAAGATGCTTCTTTTTAACTTTCCCGTGGAAAATTTTGCCAAAATTGATATCCTCCCTGGAGAAACATTTGAGTTTTAGCGAAACTGCATTTATCAACAGAAAACTGCTGTCGAAAAAATTTCAAAGAGCTCTATTTAATTTAAACAGTGATCATTGCTGTGATAGAAACAAAAGCTGTCCATTTGCACTACTGCAAGAAGAATGATTCCAGAAAGCAGCTCCTAGACCTGTGATATCTCTTTACAGTAATTTTAAAGTCTCCATGAGTGGCTGGTAAGAAACGCATTAAACAGCCTGCCATCAATCGTGGCTTTCTCTGTTTTAAAGCAAAAGATGCCAAGTCAGCCATCACCTTAGAGGAAACAGCAGCTGCGGGTAGAATGTACAAGATTGAATGAAATCTCACTGGCACATTTCCTTCTCTTATCTACCCTGTCACCCATTATCAGACAGCGGATTATAATAAAGAACACAAGGTTGAAATGCAATTATCCATGGACATGTTTGAGGACTCACAAATCTGCTAATGTTACTAACAAGCCAAGTTACCCATTGCAGAACACATCAGCACTCCAGACGAAGGCTTAACTGTTAATGAAACCTAGATCTCAGCTCCAGAGATAAATTTCAAGCTTCTTGTGGCTTAAACCTGGAAGCCAATACATCACGGAAACTTTTAAGAATTATCTAAAGAACAACTAATGTTGGTAAGTCACCATAATTAAATCTTAGCTGATTTCACATCTGAGGGATCTAAGAAGCAAGACRTTGTCATTGAAATTATGTCTTAAGTTTTTTTACGGCATGTCAAAATCCACCATTAAAATACTGYGACAATGGTATCAGAACGAGGGTATTAATGCCTTTAACAGGAGGGAATAAGCTTCTGGATTCGCAATCCTAACAGTATCCTAACAGCAACCAGTGTCAGTCTGGTAYCGAGAAAGTCAGCAGCTTTAAAGATACAGAGCCTCAATATGATGCCAACTAGGTAACTTGCATAACTAGGAGCCTGGAAATCCAGGTTTACTGCTCACTTTTGTAACAGATTTCCTTTATGACTATGGAAAAGCCTTTTCTCTTAAATAAAACTTACCTTTTATAATTATATTGCTAAGTTATGCTATTATAATATTCTTTACTGTTATGACGCTATTTGGAAAGAGATGCTTATTTTGGAATAAGAATGCCCTTTTCCTTTAAATAGGTATATACCRTTTTCAGAGGAGCATAAGCTAAATGGGGAAAGAGTGGGGGAAATAAGGCATTCTTATTCCAAAATAATTATCCAGGCATAGATCTGAAATGGGATAACTACAGTGGTATAGACAAGCTTTAAGACAAGCACAGACAAGCTTTACGAGACACCTTGGGCCCAGGCCACAAAATACCTTAAGGATTAGGGTCCAGACCTTGAACTTGACTTGATACTCTGGGAAAGGACAATTTGGTATTCTCATTGTAGCAGTTACTGAGGAAGTGCATTACAGACAATGCGATCAACAACTAAATCTCTGTCCTTCAGCACTCCATCTGTACAACAGGGATACGTAATGGGGATAATATACATCATACATATAACCACATGTTATAAAAGCTTTTTGTCAATCATTTCTATTTAGGTTGGAAATATCTAAAGATTAGTAAGAAGCTCTGTGTATTACAGAAACACTTCCAAAGAGATCTTGATAGAAATATAATGACAATAAACTAACAGATGCTTTGTTTTCATTAACAAATCAAGTGTACTGCACTGAAAAAACATCACACAACAACCATGCTTGCATACACCAATCATTAGGAGCTACTTTCCTATCTCCTTAGTTTAAATATAAAAGTAGAGTTTCGTGTGAATGCCTACAAAATGTATAGGTAGACGCCACGCTATACTTAACACACACAAGCTTCCACAGACCCAAGCTACTCCCCACTAGAGGGGGGAGAAGAGCAATTGCTTTGGCTAAACGCATGAAACATAACAAAATCAAAACCACAGTCAGGAGAGTAACATACAATTCTAAATGGAACTTGAAAACTTGAGAAGTCATTTAAGGGAACCACATTAAATGCTAAAATGTTTAATGGGACCCATGTGTCTCAGGCAGAGAAAGAGAGTGAGAGAAATGTAACAGAGGAAATCAAGGAGACAATATGTCTGTGCGACTTGTTCTAATTAGGGGCACAGTGCTGGTGAGGATCATTCATTATAATTTAGTTAAATCTTTAGCATGGCAAAGGCACCTCTGTATAGTGGTATAAAACAAAAGACCCCCAGTCGTAAACCAAGTTAAGGCCCATAGAACAGAGGTTAATTTCAGTCATTTGTGAATGCTAAAGGCAGTACATCACATGAATACCAGCACTTCTTTATTACCGCAGAGTTGTGCTCCAGCTAGCAGATGTCTGCAAATTTGGCATGTGGGGGGTGGTACTGGGGAGGGCAGTGGCGCATTGTCTCCAACTTGTCTGTCGCTTAACTGAGTGGATCTGTCTGTTTCTTTTAGCAGGGGTGGGAAAGGAGTTCAAAGAAAGAATCAAAACAATCCATCCATCCAAGCTTTGGAATATCTGAACTGAGCCCAAATATCACCAAGCACTTCCCAATCTCTGCTTTGAAACAAGAGAACGGACCATGATTTGCAGCCGTTTGGGATGATTTACACACACGCAGCATGTGTAACACTTACTGCAGTGTTATTTTAAAACTTATAAAGCATCAGAAGACCAAATGGGGGTCAGGTTCAGGTTTGCGACACTAGTTTGTGTTGTTGCACACCATAGCTGCAGAACCAGCTTCAGCGGTGTTTCCCCAGTGCAAATTAGGGGCACAGTGGACCCAATTCACATTGCATTTGCCATTGTGTATTTTAGGAGTAATTCTGTTTAAATATGGGTCAGATTCTTAGCTGGTGTAAAGCAGCTGAGCTGCCTGCATTCCAGTGCAGATAAACTAATTCACACCAGCTGAACGCTGGRCCAGTGGAATTACATTGCTGTAAATCCAGTGCTAGATCAGAACGGCGTTAACCTGGGTTAGCACTGGTGGAACTGAGAACAGAATTTAACCCACAACATTTTGACACCGTTCCAAATATTCGTAAACCCCATATTAAATTTTGAGTGTAAATGTGCCAAATTCACCCTGGTGTCATTCAGAGCCCCAAAAAATTACACCCTAGGGATAAATTTGGCTCTGCATATTTAATCTAAGTACACGGCATCATCCCAGCAAGGAAAGCAAATGAGCAATAAACATAAGTTTGCTGTTGGATGTTGTCTCCTTACTCCTCAGCTTTCTAGTACATTTTGTTTTTGGAGCTTATTTAAACGAGCAGTTTATGGTTCGATCAAGTCCTAAACAGGAAACCTAAAGGGTTTATAAAACATTGAGTGTTCTCATTACAACTGACCTAAAAATCTCCAAAGTGGCAATCTTCATTTCTATTATACCTGCTGTTACTGTGATGGGAATGTTTTCTAGTGGTTAACACAGACATCAGGGAGTCAGGACTCTTGAGGTCTAACTCTCAGCTTTGCCACTGACTTGTTGTGTGGGCTTGGGGGAATCATTTAAGTTCTCTGTGCTTGAGTTTACTTATATGGTGTGGGACAATTAATGATCACCAAAGGGCTTTGGGTTCCTCAGGTGAAAACAGAAGGGGTAGTGTTCAGAAGTATGACAGAAATGCCCTCCCCTTTTCTATGTGACATTAGAGTAACAAACTAATCAAACTACACCATAAAATAGCCATAATAAACATTACAGTACCATAAAAATAACAATACTACTACTAAGACATAAAGATAATAATACAGAGTTATTTATAAAGCTGCTCATTACCATGTTGCCAGGCACCTTAAACACAAATCTGAGTGCATCTTGGACCAAAATTGCTTTTGATGCAAGTGGAGCTCCACTGAATTCCAGAGATACCATGCCCAGGCCATGCCAATCAATGGGACACTACCCAAGTTACAGGGAATTTTAACTGTTTTCACCAGAAAATGTTCTGTCCACTTACACAACTCCTTTTTAGACATCAGCAATAATAAATTATGATAAAGCATGCTGAAGAAAAGGACATTGAAAACCTAGATGAATTGCCTTTTTCTGACTCTAGAGCTCCAACCCCACCAAAACTTTTGAAACAAGATTTTTGTGGCAGTGCTCCTCATCGTCCTCTCCTTCAAATACACCAAATATTGTTTTCCTTCCATTTGTGTTGGTGTGAGATGGCAAGGCCCATTTTTTTTCAGAGATTGAAGAAATCATGTGTCAAAGAATGGAAACAATCTAGGTCACCAGTTAACAATTTAGGTCTCACCAATATCAGGCCTTTTTCCCAGCTCCTCCCAGTATGGAAGTTACCAGCTCCAGCTGGCAGCACCTGGCCAGGACAAGAAGCACAGGACAAAGCCACCATACCAGGGAGGGGGAACTGGGTGCACAGTGACAGGACTGATAAAGCCTGGGTTCACGTTGCATCTGCCAGTGACTTAATATAGGCTCTTGGACAAGTCACAGCATAGTCTATTTTAAACTAATGCTGCCTCCATGTGTCTTTGAAAGAGGGATTATGAGGGCTGATGTTTGCAGAGTATTTCAGTGACGGACACCACTATGTGACATGTTACTTTCCCCTAGCAGCTACCAACCCATCACTTCATACTGCTGTAACTCAAAGTGCCTGTATTTCCTTAGTTTGAGGCAGAAAAACTATGTTTCTTGGGTGATGATGTTAATTTTTAAGACTTAATGAAAGCAATGACACAGTCTTTTCCAGGAATTGTTACACAATGTATACGATACATACTACATCATCTAAACTTTACTAAGTGGATGGTTAGATACCAGCCCCAGGTTCATCTACAGGTGTATCCAGACCAAGATGTTCACTTGCTTGCTGAGTTGGAAAGTAGATCAAATCTAACTAATTTGGATCAATTACCAGATGTGAATTGACTTGATAATTGAAGTAATTTCAGTGCAATAAATCACACAAGTATCTCACATGAGGGGCAAAGTAGGTGGTACCAACATGAAATTTGTGATTCAAAACAGCAGAAATGCCAGGAACCTAGAAGGAGCCAATTTATCTAGCTACCCAATAACAGAGTCGAGGAGTGGCACAAAAACTGTTTGAATTACTAAAAGTTCCCTTTTCCAAATGAGGTGAATATGCATTTAAAAAGTTTTAAACTTGGTTCAGTGGGTAGGGTATCACTGGTTCAAGAAGTGAGTTTCATTTCCAGCTTTCCTATCAGGCTACTGGATAAATAATCTCTCTCTGTCTCTCTTTAAATCTCCTATTTACACAAATTCAATTCTGAATATTCAAAATGTCTATATTTCAGACAGTGGGGGAGAAGAACAAGACTAGCATTAGCAGCCTACTCTTTCTATCTCCCCACTATCAAGGAAAAGGAAGTGTACAGTAAAACAGCCAGATGAACACTTGTCTAGCTTCCAAGTGTTTGAAATAACTGGGCTGGCTGCTCCCCAAGGGATGCAGGGCTGGAAGCAATAACAAGACTGGCAGGGCTGCGACTTTGCCAGCCACAGCCCTGTCCCACAGTACCTGAGCAAGGTGAGCAGGGCAGGCCCAGGGTGGCAGCCAGCTTCAGCCAAGTGTCCACATCAGGGGAGTCCCTGGTGATGAGGTCAAGCTGAGAAGTCAAGTCAGGATCAACCCCGGTGAGGGTAACTAGGGTGAGACATTGTCCTGTGATTGCCAGTCAAGTCCACGGCAATAAGGCAAGTCCAAGACCAAGCAGGAAAAACAGTCTGCAGGGCAAGAGCCAGTTCACTGGGAGCCACAGCCAAACAGAGCCATGACAGAGCTGCAGACAGGCACTTCACCAGCACAGATCAAACAAGAGCCCAGAGCCCAGAGCTGAGCTTAAATACAGCTCCTGGACCCATGGGCGGGGGAGTGTGGGGAGGCCCCAGGTGAGGCCAGGTGGGGCAATTAAGGCCTGTTAGTGCCCATAGGGCCCTGACACAAAGAACATTTGTCATTTTTTGCTGGGGGACAAACAGAAATTAGAGCTCAAAGAAAAATAGGATTAGACATTTTGAGTGGGAAAAAAGTATGTTTTCTTTTTTTCCCTATAATTTAGAATATTCAGCAATATTTATCAACTCCACAACTGGCTAAGCAACAGCAAAAAAAAAAATCTCAAGTTGCTCATAAAAAAGTACTGGTATTTAGGATGTAAGGACTCCTTAAACCATTTATTCTGAATTAAAAATAAATCACTAACGTTTTTGGAACTGTATTTTTAAAGCAGTCTTTTGTTGAAGTGGAAAAGGAGAAAAAAAATTGCTTCTTTATACTGGCTCCTGTGACAAAAGGTATGCTCTGGTCAGCGGCCTCTGTACTGGGTGCAGGGCTTCTTGTGCAGCTCCTGCCAAACCGTGATAATCATGCAAGTTGAATTTGTTAGCGAGATCACTACACCAGCTACTTGTGGAAAAATCACCATGCTCTAAACAGTTTACAAAGGACTCGACTGGCAAAGTGAGAAGATATATTAGTATTATAACCTGCTAAGGCAACTGTAATATAATATAGTCTAGTTCCTCAACCTGGTTCATCAAGATACTGGTCCAGAATAAAAGAAAAATGTCAAGGGAAGGGATAACGAGTCCTAAACTAAAGAAATGTGAATGAAGATAATGAAGCCTCAATGTAAAAATATTAACACAGACAGCTGCTTGAGTGAAAAGATCTGTACCACCCAGGAACAAATGTTGTGTTTTCCAGTGTACAAAAGAATCTAAGTAACATTTTCCATCTTGGCTGTTCACACAGTGAGATACTCAGTCAATATACAAAATGATCCAGTTTTCAAAACATCTGAGAAAAGACATATGTTAATGGAAATCACTAAAAACCAAGTCACTTCAAAATATGATGCCTAACTACAGTGGGAACCTACCTTTAGATGTCAGCCTCTGGAGTTACACGTGCAAGTTTAGAGCACAGGTGGGAGGTAATCTTGCCTCTTGTAATTTTGCAGAGTACACAAAAAACCCCAGTGCGGTCAACCTAAGTTTCTGCCCAGCTAAATACCATACCTTTTATTAAGACCTTGCTCTCTCACAAGGTTTGGAAACACTTTATAAGCATATATGAGAACTGAGGTATAAGGAAATGCTATGATTTAACCATTTTTAGACATTATGAAAGTACCAAAACTGGAAATACAGCTTAGGAGCTTCAGCTCATGGGCTCTAACCAAGAGATGACTGACACCCTCCGTCACCTTGTCAGCCTGCTTAGTCTTCTGATTTCTTCCCTGTGGCTGACCATCACCATTTTGGGGCTGATAGTGTAATATTGTGCTATTAAGCACTCAGTGAGACTCAACAGTTCCAATTTTCAATTATGGGTATCAACTAGATTTCAAATCCAGGGCAAAAACCATTGTCCATGGAACAGCCACCACTCTTCCATCTTAAGGCACAAGATTTGCCCAGATGGGCCAGAAGAAAGTGCAAGCTTTCTGTATGGTGGGCCATGTTGTGTGACGTGTAATGCAAAGAACTAAGAGTCAAAAGTCCTAGCTTTAATTCTGCTGAGGACTCACTGTGTGAGTTGAGGCAAGACTACTCTATCATTCTTTTTGTTCTCGGTAGACTGACTGATTCTCCTGTTGAAATCCAAGGGAGTCTGAAAGCATTTAACTGCCTCACAAAGATATGTCATGCGATCTAACATTCTGAGCACAGAACTGGGAGCCAGGAGCTTTTAATGGTGCCTGTAGGGATTGGAGCCAAATCACTTAACCTCTTTGCTTCTCAGCTTCTCATCCATAAAAAGAAAACTATGCTTGTGTTGCTGGCTGGGGTTTTATGAGAGTTAATTCATAGACCTGTATGGAAAATGACTCCTCCTCTGCTGCAGAAATGCAAACTTTTTATTTCAAAAACCAAAATATGAATAATTTCAACAGAAGCTAAGAGCCTGTAAACAGAAGTTTAAAATTTCGGCTGAATTGTTCTTGAGGGAAATATATTTCTTCTGCAAGAGCAGATCTCCATTGTGAAAAAGATGGGCGTTTTTTTGGAAATTCAATTTTCCACTGAAAAACAGTTTTGACAAAATATTTTTGATCAGCCCTAACATAAGTGAGCCATTTTGCACTTAGAAAGTGCTGCGCTTGCAAAATACTTAGCAATCCTCCCATTGACAGCACACCCAGTGCCAAATAGTTGTATTCCCCTTAGCACAGTGAAATCATCAAGTACTTGTGGCTGATTTGCATCGTTTTTAATTTGTTTGAACAAGCTGGGCCAGATCCTCAGCTGGAGTCAATTAGCAATAAAGCCAACGGCGTAACGCCGCTTTGCACCACGGAAAGCTTTGGCTCCTTTTTGTGTGCCTGTGTGCGAGGCCGAGCCCCGGTCCCGCACCGCGACAGGGCGGCCCGCGCGGCCCCGCCGCCGCTAGAGGGCACCGGCAGCGCGGGCGGGGGCCCGGCCGGCCCGGCCCGCCCCGGCGGGGCGCCGTGCGGCGGGGCAAGCCTGGCGGCTCCGCAAGCCTGGCGGCTCCGCTCGGCGCGGCTGCGCTCGGCGCGGCTCCGCGCAGCGCTGCGGCGGGAGGGCCGGGCTGGCGGAGCGAGCTGCCGGAGCGGCGGCGGCGTCCCGGCCCTGCGCGCTGCCGCTGCCGGCCGCGCACCCGCCTCCGGCTCGGGCTGTGTGAAATCGCGCCGCGGAGCTGCTAAGCTGTCAAAAAGTTTCACACTGCTCCGAGGAGAGCAGCCAATGGAGCTGCTGACGAACCTCATCCTGCGAGGGATGGGTGTTTTCTCTCTCTCCCCAAGCTCCCTGTGGTTGGGAGCCAAGCCCGGCGCGCCAGGGCGGCTGCGCGCCTCTCCCGAGCGCGCCCGGCTCTGCTCCCGCTGCCTGGGGAGCTGAACGCAGCGGGGAGGGCGAGTACGGTCTTAACGCATCTCTTTCCAAGCCGATAAGCTCAGCTGATGAAACCACAGCCGCTTCGGTCACTGCTTATCTCACAGAACAAACTGCTACATACTCAGGGCTGGCTTGCCAAGCTTTAGCTCAGGACGGTGAGTTACTCACGCTTATTCCCATTGAAGTTAATAGGGAGAGTATTAGCCTAGCACGAACGTAAGTGGGATGACTGATGTAATGAGCTGCTGATGTGAGTAAGGCATTCACGATCCAGCTTCTAATTATAAGATGCCTGGCTACTTGGGAAGAAAAGGAACGAGGTTTGTCAGGTCAGGAGAGAAAGTCTGTTTAGTTTCAGCGTGTTTTCAGCAATTCTTCTCATAGTGGCAAAGAAGACCGAGATGAAGATTTTGCCAAAGTCTTCCAGAAGTATGGACACTGACTCTTAGCTGACGGTAGTGGGGAAAAAAAAACAAACCTGAAAGTATCTGATACTAAATGTAGCCCCTGCCTGCGTAGGATGAAGTCTCTTGATGAAGGACTTCCAGCTAAAAGGCTAGAAAGCAGTAAATAGATACGTTTTACCCAAGAAACATTTTTCTATTGCCTTTATTCAAGTTCAGYGAAGCCAACTAGAGCATGGCGGGGTGTTACAAACTCAGCTCACGGGTGAAAGGCAAACTGGAGCCTGTGATGTGCACTTCTGGCAAGCAGAGTCTGAGGAGAAGCCACCAGCCCAAGCATAAGGGCYGCAGACTTCATCTGATGGCAATTCACCTTCGGTGCCACGGCCTCCCAGGCACTGCCCGGGGAGCTGCAGGAATGAGCTGGACTTCTGTCTCCATAGTGGGCCACGTGACCGTAGACGTGCAAAATATACTTGATATGAAATAGGTGGAGTTACGTTCCACCAGACCTATAGGACACCAGTGGCAAACCCAGCAACAAGAAGATGACTGGAACGTGGATGTAGAGCACAAGAGCGTGGCATGGACACAGCCGTGGCGGGCGGTCACTCCTCCTTGCCACTTCAGGAGCCTGGCACAGGGCAACTACCACTAGGGCTCATTTGAATAATTCCCACATACATTCCAGATGTTGACCACATGGCCTGCCTTTGTAAGGTTTAAAAATAATGGGGGGGAAGGAAAAAGGGTGAAGTGTTTTTTTTCTTCAGTGTCCATATTTATTTTCTACACAGATGTTTGTAGTTGTACAGAATAAATAAGCATAAATCAGCCCTCCTTTTTTTTTTTTTTTTTTTTTTTATAAGTGCACTATATGATTCATATTTATGGAACCTGCACAGAACTCAGTGGAGCTAACAGAGCTAAGCCGCAGACTGTTGACATATAATAAAGGGCTATGTACTGTTTTTAGGAACATGAAAATCTTAAAATAAGCACATTGATCAAACCCACAAACATTGACATTGCTGCTCTACTCACTCCCTTTTCACACAGTGGGCCTGACCCTGGCAGCCTCTCTTAACAGCAGTCCACGCAAGGTGTCTACCCCTCCTTGGGCGAGACGGTGCGTTGCATCGGGTGACGGGGCAGCGGAAGCAGCCCTGCAGGGAGAGAGGAGGCAGGTGTGTGAGGGCTGGACCCCACTGTCTGTGGGGCTCCTGCTCCAGGAGCCAGGTCAGGCTGGACGCGGTGCTGCAGGCCTGCGCAGCAAACACATGAGATGAGGTGGGCTTGCGTGGGTGAGTTCCTGCTCCCCCCAGGAGCTGGGACAGGTCTGTAGTGGTGCTGCCAAAGACAGGCTGTTAACAGAGTAATTAAGCTCAGCTCAAATAAATACAAGAGAGATATTCTTTTCCCTTATGGGCTCCCTTCATTCTGAGTTCTCTCTTTTCCTGCCTAATTCAAGCTTTTTGTAAGTCAAACATGCAAGCCAGATTAAAAGTTGAAGACTGTCGAGGGGAAATAATTTCCTTCAAGCCTGCAATACTGCATCTTAACCTGGAGAGGGTGGAATGGAATATGACAATATCACTGAATGTCACCTCCCAAGAAGTAACTGTCTCTTCAACATTTATAGTACAGGAACCTCGAAATGGTCTCTTCAGTGATGTACAAATACTACTTGCTGTGTATCACTCTTTCACATACCAGCAGTGTCACAAAAATGTTCTGGCCTCAGGAGAACTAGCTTTCAGGGGAAATCCTTTTCCTCCCTAGCAGTGACTGAGCCTGTGGCAGCTGATAAAAGTAGGTGCAGGGATCTACATAAGCACAACACTGGAGCCATTATCTGGCTTACTGCTGAAGTTGCTAATGCTGTAGCTGCTGAGCTGTAGCTGCTGAGGGCAGAAAATGGATTAGGTAACTGTGCCATGAAGGTGGAGAAGGATGGAGGCAAGCACTGCCAGCTGCACCATGTCACCCCCTACACCATGGGCAAGTCAGCCGCGTTACCACAGGGGTAATATTTAATGGCAAGATTGCCACTTTCATTCTTTTAGGGATCTGTGAGGCTCCAACACTAACAGCTAGTTCCCAAAACTATCAGCAAGAACACAATATTCTGACTAAAAAAATCTCTCTCTTTTGTTAAAAGTATAAAATGTTCTTGATGGGTTAGAGAAGACTTGAAGCTCTCATCCCATTTCTCTCTGATACTTAATTCATTTGCTTTGGAAGCAGAAAAGGTTAAGGAGATGCTACTGAGATTTGGATTGCTCGTCCTAAGAAGTCTTAGAAAAACTAAAGCCTGGGCTGCTAATGCAGCCCTTCTCAGTCCTGCTGAGGCCAGTAAATAAGCTACACTCTTAGTCATCTTAACTGTGAGAGTCCTTTTTTACATAACAACCTCAACCACAACTTCTCTAAAGACATTTTAATAGGAGGAAACTACAAAACACAACTGAGACCACAACTTCTGTCAGAATGTTAGGAAATAAAGGTCGTAACACTGGTGATTTTTAAAATACGTGAATCATAGACCCAAGGTCTTTCCATGAATCATAACAGAAATGTGAGGAGTAGTACGGCGTATTTAAAAAAACAGAAAAAAAAAGAAGAGGTATATGCATGCTGATGGTTACTGCTGGTTTATATGATGAACAAGCTTTAGAAAGTCCCACATGTCTCAAGTCTGAACTAACACCTAAAGGCAAAAGGAGTCAGAAAGAGCTCCCCAAGGTGCTCAGTGTGGTGTAGTTGGTTAGGAGTAGTATGACCAAGGGAGGGCATGGGAAGACAGGCCTCTCTCTAGAACGTCAGCTGTTCTCTCCCATTTGTAATAGGTACAGCATGGATAAATGCAATCAGGCCTGGAAAACACTACAGTGTCAACATAAGGCTAGATACACTGGAAAGAAACACTTCAGGTAAATGGATGATGCTAAATATAGTTCTTCATTCACTCCTTGGGGGATTCTGCTGTAAGTAACACTCAACGGTACCAAAATTAACTTATTCCACGCGCCTCAACCTGGGTTTGAAGTGTGTCTGACAAGAGTTTTAAAAAAAAAAAAAAAAGAAAGAACGAGTCAAGTATCTTCCACAGAAAGCTTCAGGTATTCTCATGCCTCAAAAAATTCCTCTGCTAAAGGCTAACTGAGTTGTACTACTATATTCAACATTCGGACTTCGGGATTAGCATTCACTTTAGTCAATACAACAGCAATTATGACTCAGAATGGGTAGATCAATCTTCATCACATAGGGTATATTGTACCTTTAGGCACAGCCTCGAACAAGGGGTTGAGTGTTAATTGCACTGTCTTGAAGATAATCCCCAGGGCATTCGTGACTCAGAGACACACCTCTGAGTCACTATTCTTTCATTACTTCCTCTTGGTCCTTTGGGGTAGAAACTTACTGCTGGTTTACACCAGCAGCAAATTACAACATCTTCCTGCTATGCTGACCTTGCCGTTTTGGCTAGTGACTAAAATTAGAGCCAACATTCATTCTTCACTCTACCTACTAGAATAAGGAAATCACTTGAGTGAATCCTGTTCACTCCATCGCACCCAGATCTGAAGCTGTAGGGTAAATTTTCTGAGTAGCCCAATTCATTGCAATGGAATTATCTGTTGAGTGATGCAATACTCAGTCTTASGCAGGATGGCAAAACATAGTTTATAGCTTGTGATCATAGAATGAGATGACATGAAAAGACTTTGGTGTTGCGAGATAGAACGAAGATCTATCATTAAAAAAGTCCTAGGAAAAGCTGGGGAAAAAACATTGAACTCTCTGGTTTGCAACTCACATTGGCTATGGGAAGAACTATCAATCATTACATCAATTGAAACTAAGCTTCTTGCTGTCATTCTCACCTGAAACAGCTGAAATCCAGAGTAGCTCAAAATGACGTGAATCCTTACTATATCTGAGATCAGATCTCCATCACGTACCAGTCTCTTGGTACCCAGGGTTGAGTCTTATTTAGCCAGGATTGAGAGCGAAAAGATACCTTTCTGTGTCACAGAATATCACCACTCTAGCAGATGCCACTGAATCTATATCCTTCAAAGTAATGAAGTGAGATTGTTTATGTGAATGTTTTCAAAGAGCTGAACCTGCAAGGTCCTGCTCACAGTTCAGGAAATAGCAGAATATAAATCTGTCCAAATCAGCCAAGCTCATACAAAATTCAATATTGGAACGCAGCGACACCAGCAACATCTTGTTCTTTTGGTGTAATGACTGTTGATGCTAGGATTTAGGAGGATTATGTCGATTTAGGAAAGAGAGGGGAATATTAATATACAAAATTGTTAAATGTCAAATCAAATCCTTTAATAACGTGTGTGTCTGGTTGAGGATGGGAGTGCTTTCAAAACTAGCTACAAGTATTCAAGAAATCCATTTGGCAGGTTCAAACAAATAGCCCAAATCAATTACACATGCAGTATTCTTAAGGGGGCACATTTTCAGCATAGTATGTGGAGAATTAAGCCCTCTGCTCCCATTATTGTTAATGGGATTGGCACACCCAATTCCTCAAACACATGGTTGTAAGTTTAAAGCCAACAGATAAAAATATGACTTTGAAATAATAAGAATGTTTTTATATTTTCTAGTCTTTCCTGTATAGTGTAACTAAGTTGTGTTTGCTAAGAAATCTCAGTGCATACACTTTGGGTTCCCTGGCCCTACGCATACCCAAAGCTGAAACTGGGATGGAAGAGTGCAGAACTATTCTTGACAGCTATGTGGAGAGCTTCAGAGAGAAATCCAGGCTAGAAAATAAGAACTGTATTTTGGAGGAATTGTTAAATATTAGCACCTACTCTTAAGCATTTCTTGCAGAACAAAAATAAGTCCCTCTGAATTTTCATTAGCAGCCATCAGAGAAGAAAACAAAAAGCTAACAATTCCAGAGTAACAATTAGTGTAAAGCTGCTGGATAAGCTTTAAATCTCTGAATCAGAGGGATTAGAAGCCAGTTATCTCACGTTCCAAGTAACTGTCCCAGCTACCACCTTACTGACTATTTTGAAACGGGTGGAAGGAACAGTTTCTTTCACTTTTTGTCTTTCTCTGATTTTGATCCAAAATTCCTTCCTAAATATCAGAATGTTGAATTAAAATTCAAAATCTGTTTTGATAAACTGGTATTTTTCTATGGAAAAATAAAACAACAGTTGCAGTTAGTGCTAGTCATTGCTTTTTTCAAAGCACCCATATCACGCACTGACTCAGGAACCCCTGAAATCTTTCCACTGACTTTAGATCACTTTGTGGTGTGCCCTTTTCTATGGGCTAAAACCACACAGTTCAAACTTACGTCCTTAGATGTATCTAGATATCCTTATCATCATAGCGATACAGGGGCAAAATTAAGAGTGGGACTCTAGAAATTTGGTTCCATTTGTTAAATAAGTAGATTTGTAATGCTCTCATCTGCCCTACTGTGATTACTTGTAAGAAAATGGATCAGACTCTCCTGACCAGAATTTGATGACTTTCTGCAACAAGTTCACCAACGCAGTACTCTCCAATACTTCCAGTTGATATGTGTTGGACAGCTGCAGTTCTTTGTGCTAATACCCAGAGTTTTTCACTGTAGGTGTACTATTGCTCAATGAATAAAAGTGAAATGTCTGTTATTATCTAGAAGTTGGAGCCAGCTTCACCGTTAAGTGCTCTACACACAAAGGACTCCAGAAGGGCTCTGTGAACTTGGCAAAAGAGCCCTTCAAATTCCAACAACAAAGTTTTGTCCTGATATTCTGGCTAGCTCTTCTATGCTGAGTTCCCATGGATTTAGTTTACAGCTTAATTCAGCCTCCTAATTACACCTGTGTAGTCCAGTGGACAGGGTACTAAGAGAAAGTTTGAAAACCTAAGTGCTATTTCTGGCTTTGTAGTTTACTTGCTCTGTGCTGCTATGTTCCTTACTCTCTCCTCCTTCCTTCCTTAGGTGAGGTCTTTAGCAAAGATTCTCCATTTTTTGTAGCCAGGTGAGTGACATTCCTCCCGATTTTGACCAGTATTAACCAGTAGAGGACTAGGTCTCGACAAACAATGTTTTATGTAGATAGAAATTACTGAAAGAGCAATGACTGCCTTTCTGAAGGCATAATCTATTATTTTGAAGACATCTTCTGAAGCTCATAATGATGGAAGGGAAGGCTAGGGAAGGGAAGGGGCCAAGCTATCTTGGATATGGATCCAGAAGCACATCCAGAAATTACTTAAATTCCATGAATCCTTGTACTTCGGTTTTGACTCAGAATGTTTAAGAACAGGGAGTAAAGCTAAGGACTGGTTCCACAGCTGGTGTAAATTGGCATAGATCCATTTACTTCAATCTGAAATGTGCTCCTTAAAGGTCACAATACCTGGAGAGTGTAAATAATTAGGTCTGCGGGTCAACAAAACCTGCCAACTTGAATTAGCTGTTGGGCCACTTGAGTTTAAGCCAAACATTGACTACTCATTGGAGAATGCTCTTCACAGTTACTGAGACATCAATGCTATTGCAGGTAAATATTTTCTCTGCAAAGTCCTATCTGATGGTCACTCTTTACACTTTCCCAAGAAGCAAATGTTAAATTTTTTCATGAAGATTCTTCTTCGTTTACCAGGTTTTAGATTGGATTTACACCAGTGAAAGCTAGGAGGAAGAGTGATGGAAGGTTCTTTATGGAGTTCTGCAACGAGTGATTGTAAAAACCTCTAGCAATTCAGTGCAGACAGCATAATTTTCACCAGGAAACAAAACCTATTACATGATCAGTCAGTTTTTTTACTTAATCAGAATTTTCCTTCAGATATTCAACCTGCATTTCATTTGCCTAGTGGAACATTCTTCATAAGCAATTTCCATAACAATTATCTTGCAGAACATGGTATGAATAAATTAAAGACAATGTGTAATGAAGTGGCTTATAGTATAATTGTTGTGAGATAGATACATTCCAAGCAGTATATGAAAGTCATTTATATAAGGCCATAGAAATAAAGATCCTGTATAGTAACCTGGGATTTTAAGGCTAAATTTTTAAAAGGGGTGCAATATGTATATATATTTATAAAATATGCACTTAAAGTAACCACATTGCTATTTACTGTAGATGCCTACTTTGCCTAACATTAACTATTCACTGGAAATCCTGTTTGTGGTTAGGAAGACATTGCTCCATTTTCCACATGTAAATAGCCACTTCCCTATGAAGTGGCCTAAAATCTGTGCTGAAAATAATGCAGTAAGTACATCCCAGAGGGTACCATTGGTCCATATGAAGTCTTGCAATACAAGAGTCTCTATTCTGTACCCCAACACAGTTTTAAGAGTGCAAGTGTAGTCCATACTTCAAATCCTATTATAGACCATGACCCTGCAGAAGCCTATTCCATGTGCAACCTACTGCTGTACCAGCATCGATTCTGGTGTCTCAGGAACACCCATCAATTATACCAATGTTACTGGATCACCTTCTGTTTTCTAAAAATGTCTCAGCAACCATCCTTTATTGGTCTAACCCTACAATATTAACCAGCATTACTTTAAATCTCCATTGACTCTCATTAGTCTTTTCATTAGACTTTTCATCAGACTTTTCATTAGACTTTTCTGGACTAGCAGAACTCTCTCTGGGAGAAAAAATAAAACAACAAATAGCATTATCAGATGAGTTGTGTGAGGCTTGGCTAATTCTGGTCAAGCAGCAAAGGCATTATTTATATACGGCAGTTAATTTCTCTTCATATAACTGTAGCATCATTTCATTCTGTCCAGAGCCCTTTTTGCCTCCTGATGGTAATTTATATCTATTACAGCATTACGAAGTGTTTGAAGAAATGATGTAGCAGACTCAGAATTATAATGTCTTTTTAGAAAAAAATAAACTCTTACAACAGTTTGTAAATATTTATTGACCTCTGCCTTCTTGTCCTAAGAAACGTGTCCAAACTTTGTAACAACAGTAGTGAGATATATCTTTTAAAATATAAGCACTGAAAATTACTATTCTAATGTCTTCATGCAAATCCCAAAGTCAAGCCTTTATGTATAAACACTAAACATTAAGAGGGCTGGCAACACTGCTAATAGAAAGTATGTGGTGAAGAGAGGACCTATTTTACAAAAATGTAACAGGCATATAAATGAAATACGCTAAAGACTGTCACAGTTAAAAGTGTATTTGAAAGAAATGCTTAAAGGGTTGGGGCTAACCTCTGGCTACTGAAAATTTAAGTTTAAGTAATAGTGCTACTTGAGATCGTATCAGCTGAGGGATGTGTCCACTGTCTAAAAATAGGAAGAGAAAGACTGGAACAGCTGTCACAGGGAATTCTGCTTTCTAGAAATGCTCTATTGTGACAGTCATCGCGAAGATAAGATTCCTTTCCAGATAAATAAAAGAGATGGGGATTTTGTGAGACAGAGAATGTCAAAGAACAAGAGACACTCCAGATTATGGTTTCAAAAATCATACTGAGTAAAGCTCAGATCTGTACCTTTCAGAGCTGGCATAACTTCATGGTTTTGATATTGGCAAGATTTCTGAAGATGCCACAGTATCGACTCAGAATTGTATTACAGCCATGAAAGTCGAGGTCAGGACTGGGAAGGCGTCACTGCGAAATACACTGGGCATTACAAGCTTTTGGAAATGGAGCAATTCCTATAATTGCTTCAGGTCACGTTGTCATAAATGGCCTAGTATTTGCCATGAGTTGTTCTGAACACATGAAAAATTTGGGATTCTCAAGGAATAGCAGGTAAGGACTAAGACTAACAAGGGAAACTTATTTATTAACTGCATTTCTAAGGTATGCTTTAATATAGATAGATTAGTGATATACTGATCTCTGGTTTCTAATGACTTGATTTCAAGTCTTTGGCATGCTTACTGCCCCTGTCTTAACTGCTTCTGCTGGTTTTTTACTTTCGTAGGCAACAAATGACTTAAGCACATGGTTGACTTTAAGAAGATGACTCTCCTCTTAAAGGCAATAAGATTATTTACATCCTCAAAATTATTCAGGTACTGAAGTGTCCGACCCTCTCCAAGTGACAGGAAGGTTAGGCTACTCTTTGTTTTCATGGGAGCCAAGCGCAAAGCTCCCAGTCAGGTTCTCCTGTTGTTACTAGTGCCAGTACAGCACCATGTATGTCAGCAGCAGAAATAACAGAACCACGCCAGCCACTGACACTCCAGAGGAAAATTCTTCCTTGGCAGCTTGCTTGGCAGCACGTGATGAAAAAGTCACGCCACGTGCCACGACCATCACACGACTGGCCAGCCTGCTCTCCAGGGTAAAATAGGTCAAGACTGAGATGCCCTGGCAGAGCCACGCAGGGAAGTTTGCATAATGCCTACCCCACTACATCTGACTCAAGCCAGCATTATTAATCACTCACTTTCATGAGCAGTAAATTCACCCATAAAATTTAATTAGAAAGAAATCTGTAAATGCATTTTTAAAATAAGGCATAAAATACAAATGCCTATTAAAGGAGTGACATAAACACCCACTTGGAGCTTTACTGGGGAGCCAAGGAGGAGGGTTTCTTTGTTGTTGTTGTTCTGTAGTAAGTTTTAAAATACTATAAAAAATAAGCATCAAGAAGCATTGTTTTGAAGGGGTAAATTATACACCCTCTGAAAGAGATCTCTGTCAGCTCAGTACCCAAAGCTGAACATGCTATTAGGCAGACTAAATAGTAGGCACAACATAACTTTGTATCACTAGAGACCTCCCATATATTTGCCTAGAAGTGAACATTCTGAGGTGACTAAGCCTTTTGCCTTGTGTTAAATAATAATTACATTTCTAGAAGAATTCAGCCCCAAATATTAAGCATTCCAGCCAGTCTTACCAAAAGCAGAGGGAGCAGTTGCTGTTCTATAAATACTGCTGTACCCAGGAAAGGTGAACATTGCAAGAGTCACTCCGCATTGACACCAAAACTCTTCACATCACTGCTGTGCAGAAAGGGGCTAATCTGGGCTTGCTGTCGGAGTGGTGTAACGGAGCTCTGGTGTAACAAGGATGAAGCCATGAATGTAGTCAAGGGACCTTTTTGGCCCACTTGCCCGACCCCCGCCCCCCCCGAAAAAAATCACTGAACTTTGTATTGCTTGTTTGTACTGCTCAAGACATTTGAAAAATAAACTTTTTCATAGATGATTTATATGCAGAGAAGTTAAAAACAAACTGACCTTTCTCACCCATCAAATAGTCCAAGCTTGTTCTTGTATCCGATTGCCTATGTAAAACATCTGAGATTGCTCTTTGTTACGCATGGATATGCTTTTGTATGTGTCCACTTACAGAAGTTCTGGGAGGAAAAGCAGTGAGGGGGTTTTGCAAGATGTTAGTCCATTTAGCAGATGGAACTGCTGAGAAAAATCACCACCTATTTTTCTGGAAAAACAATGTTACATAAGCGCTTCTGTAACTTTTTCTGTTTCATAAGTAACCTGGCAAGTTGAGTAATTCACATTCTGGGTATCATTCTAAAGAAATATTTCTAATAATCCTCTCTGTGTACAAAGCGGTATTGCCTCATCCTGGTCTGGCATTTAATCTACTAGTTACTATTTTCAGAAAGGCTATTTCCAAATCCAAATAAAAACAACAATCTCGCACTTATATAGCGCCTTTCATCCTAGAAGATTCCAAAGAGCTCTGCAGAATTAAAACAAAACAGACATGTTGGACACAGGGTGGCTTCATTCATCACTGAAATGCAGCCAGCTCTGGGGTGAAGCATGGTTAGTAGCAACAGCTCAGAGCAATACTATAGAGCAGTTTACAGCAGGGAGTACAGAGTGCCTGATTCTCTTATTCCGTATCTTATTGCAGTTACACTGAATTCTGTGACGTTATTTGTGATTTACACATGATGTTAAGCATGCTAGGCTCAATAGGGAATGGAAGGAAAACTCGGCCACCTCCATTGCAATGCCCTGCTCCCTTTGCCACCCAGCAAGCCGGAGATGCGACTGTGTTCAAAAGCTGTAAAGGGCGGAGAAGGGGAAGAGCAGCAGAGACTCGACAGGCTCTTAAGAAAAATGGATGATATGTAGATATCATCTCCATAAAAGTCACATACAAAATAAAAATTCACCCAGCCTGCAATCTCTTTTTCACAGAGCTTTGTCTGCCCAAACATCTGAAGGCCACCCTGGCCAGCACAGAACTGGGAAGGGTCTACTGAAGTCCAGAGGCAATATAACAACTGCATGGCCACATCTTCAGTTGAATCGGAAATCTTTGGGATAGTCCTTGAAACCATTCCAGCAGGGGCAAACTCCACTATTACTGGAGCAGCGTGGGAGTGTYTGGGAGGCAGCCACCCTCGATTTGTCACTCGCAGGTTTAATGCAGTCTGCTATTATTTACCTTCAGCACCTGCAATGCCAGCTGACAGCATCAGAAATCTCAGCTCTGTAGCAATCGTTTATAACCAGGAGGTGAAGATCCATTTTCTCTCCTGCCCTGCACACACACACTCTTACCAACTTGTATGGAAATATTTTGTGAACTTTTTTTCCAGGCTATTTTTCTGCTGCCTCCAAGTGTCACAGCATAACTCAGTCAGGCTGTACCAGGATCCAGAGCTGGCCATATTATAATCTCATCTAAAGATATGAAGCCATAATTAGTGAACTCTGAATAACCATTCTGTATTATGATGTCTAATACTTGTCTTGGCTAATGCAAATACAGGGGAAAGGGTATAATCTTATTTATATGTATCAATGAACTGAATATATGTCTTTACAAAAACCCTGCAGTACTTTTGCCTGCACAATTTAATCTGTGGCACCAAACCTGCACATTAACTGCTTATACTAAGTTGTGCCTTGATTTAAAAAAAAAGAAAGGAAAGGAAAAAAAGCACCAACCTTCTTAACCCTCTTACCAGGCTAATACTTCATTGAAAATCCCCTTGGTTGTAATGGATTTTTCTTTTTATACATACTTTATACAGCACCGTATTAAAGTGGCTTTTTATAAACACAACACATGAGGTTAATAGCTGTAGCCTCGGTTAGGGGGTTTTTGTACCCTAAATCTCTACCAAGACTGTTACATAAATGCTACTTTTCTAAAAATAAAAAACAAAACAATCAGGGAAATGTTACATTATCACCCACCATATTAGGCTATTAATGATGGCAAACCAGGGCATGCTATTTGTGGGTGAAATAAAACTCCTTACAAAAAGAATCCATCTTCCACCTGGTCATAACTACCTTACCGCAGTTTACGGCCTGAGTTCAGGAAATCTTTGAAGGGCATCTTTAAATATATGCTTGTTGCATCAACAGGTCTTAAAGGTTATGCATTTATAAAATGTCACTGACTAAATGAGATTTGAATACATGCATATGTGTTTTCTTGAACTGGATATCCATGCTCACACAGATACTGGACATAATGACACACACAGTTTTGACTGTAAAGAAATTCAGCATTCCCAGCTACTCATGGATTCCCAKCTCTCCTGATATCTGCTATTTTGACAATGCTTACAATACTGTATGCACTATACTGTTTCCAACAAAGGAAGCAAAGAGAGATCAGTATTTTTTCACAGATTTTTAGGCCAGAAGAGTTTTAAAAATCTCATCTACTTTAAAACACAGTCCAAATAACTGAAAAGTCATTAGCAGCAGCTTGTAGAAGCTTCAAGGATGTTTTACCGTTTCTGATGTAAAACTTCTGGTGTATCCTTCGAAAGAAGCTGCGCACACACGCCTCATTTTATGGAAATTTGCTTGGGCACTGTTTTGTCAGGTACTTAAGAGTAACTGGGAGGGGGAAAAAATAATCTAGAACTATAAAATCAAGCATCATAAATTAGTCCACCTTGATCAGCTAATGCACTCCATTACTCAAAATGATTACATTTGCCCCAGGCCTTGGCCTTCAGGAACTGCAAAGGAGCAGCCAACAGCTCCTTTTCTCTCTTCTCCCTGGATGATCTTTCATTGATTTAGAGGATCCCTTGCAGGGTGGGGTGAGCTGATCAGGACAGGGATGTTTTGCAGTCCTCTGAACTGGTACTGCTTTGCAGTACAGGGACTGAAAACAGGGATTGTGCAACTGCAGGGATGTGTGTGCAGTCGTGGGCGTATACTGCCCTGGGTGGTGCTAATGGCCGAAGGAACCACGACGGTTCCCACCTCCACGCTGGTAGACATTGCTCTGTCACTAGGGTGTGAGTGCACACGTCGTTGCCCAAGGTTGTTTCCACTGTGAAAAATGTTCGTTAGCACACCACACTGCAGGCAAAAGCCAAGGGTTTCTAAGCTCTCAGTAGAGCTTTCAGAGGTGTGCTCCCATACCAGTATTTTACTGCCACTGGCTGAAGATGTTTGCTGCTTAGAAAAAACATCTGCTGAAAAGTTTAGTAGCTTAATTGCAAACTTGAAGTGTGTAGAAATGTTTAATAGTCAGAAGAGTAGAGCTGCAGTTACAGGAGTGACTGTGTCTGCACAACACTTGCATCTTTTCAATTAGCCCTGAAGGCAGATGTCTGAGAACAGAAAAAGGCCGGCTCACTGTGCTGGTTTTGTTTGGGTCACGCATTAGATTTTACTGACTTGAAGCAAAATTTTGTGTGGATACATAGGAACATGTATTGTAACATACACCCCAAACTTTAGGATATAAATCGTGGCCTAGTTGCTTTTGAATAAACCAAGGATATGATTTCAATCCTTACATATGATGCAATCTTCAGCACTTCTGGACTGGCACCTTACCCAGAGCGCTTGTAAATAAAGACTACTGTAGTACACAAGTTCGTCTGAGTTTTGGAGACTGTGAAGAGTTCTGGTTTCTGTTGTTGATATCYGCCACAAGCTACTTCATAATCTCACTTCAGCATAGTGAAGTGGATGTTTTCACACCAGAATGAGATGTGGCTCAATGGGAACAGCTTCTATTCTGGCTACTATTCCTTGCTTTGTGACAGATGAACTCTGACTAACAACGGCCTTTGATATCTTAGTGAATTCTCTGCAAACATCTAGAAATACGTCTGTTTTACAATGGTAGCATGATAAGTAATTTGAAAAGTACTTCAAAACCCCCATACAACTTCAGTGGCCAAATACAGAAACCACAAAACCAAAGCTTTTCGGAGCTGTATCATTTCCCTACTACTCGATTTTGCAACTCTACCACTCAACAGGCAAAAAGCATTGAGAACATTGCATTTCATGGACATCATTTAATTGTATCAGTTAGAGATAATTAGGATTTGTGTTCAAGCAGTCCCAGCAAAGACTGAAAGTCCCATTTGACCGGGCACTCTATAAAAACACAGTAGCAGGCCTGAACATTTCATACTGTCAGACAAAAGGTGAGTTGCCCAAGGAAGCTTGTGGCAGAGATGAAAATTTAACTGAGCTCTCCCCAAAGCCCAGTCTACTATTTCTGACAGAAAAACACGTGCCTTCCCATTGAGTGCTGAGTCTGATGGCATAGGCCCATCTGCAGTGAGATCCGAGTGTGGTCTCCTAACTGTTCTGGGAAGTGAAAGACCACAGCTGGTCCTTTTCTCACTTCATGGGAAGTAAGAAATATTTTCAGTGTTTGTGGATCTTTCCACAGGCTGAGATATTCTATCTAGACAGCTTTTATTCTAGGAGAAAATACTCTAGGCATTTTCTTAATAATTTTAGCATTGCTCACTCATTTTTCTTTTTTTCCCCTTCAATTCCTCTCTGTCATGAGAATACAAAAAATTCCATTCGAAATGGAACGTTTTCTTTAATCCTATAAAGAACGAGTATAATTGATTCAACTATAAAATTTATAGGCATGGAATCAATGCTTATTATAGTCAAAACATGCCAGGTCACTTCTTTGTGGCTGGTTTAAAGCTGTTCCGTTAAGTATAATGTTAAATGAAAATGCTTTAGTCTAAACATGAAAAGGTTAGATTGTATTACATCTGCACAACTCTGCGTGACTGTTAGGATCTGATTTCAGGGTTTCACACAGAAGACCCTCCATTGTTTTCTTTGTACCTTCTCTCTGGGGTAAAACTAACTTTTGACAGTCACAGTAAGTAGCTGCTATAATGGAGATATTAATTTAATCTGCAGCTGTATTAGTCCTTAAATAGTTCAGACTTTGCCTTTATGTTTTGATGGTCAGGAAAATACTGAAAAATTGAGTATGAATGGAGCTTAATCATGGCAATGATGGCAAATCTTTTCAGCCTCTCTTAATTTTTCAGTTCTCAGACATCTACCTTCAGGGCTAATTGAAAAGATGCAAGTGTTATGCAGACACAGTCACTCCTGTAACTGCAGCTCTACTCTTCTGACTATTAAACATTTCTACACACTTCAAGTTTGCAATTAAGCTACTAAACTTTTCAGCAGATGTTTTTTCTAAGCAGCAAAGTGTTTATAACTTTTCTGTTGGCATAGAACAATGCAATCACATAAATTTAACAGTGGAACATTTAGTAGGTATATTTATTAGAGTTGGATCCAGTCAAACAAACTGGAGAACCCCAGATTGAGCAGATTCCCATTTTCTTACTACTTTGTTATTTCATCTTCGTGGTGTGCCTGGTGTAGGCGTAATACTTCTGAAACAAAACTGTGCAGTGAGGCTGTGACTGCATGGTGTGACTGTGCTCTGATGCAGCAGTATCTTTAGATTTCAGTTCCTGGGCCAACGTTTGCCTTTGGCTGAACAGGTGTAATTCCTGTTGAACCAAGCGGGAATTCCACAGTCTTAAATAAAAACAGCTCTTGGCCCATTATCCACTTACATGCACTGTGCCCAGGGGCCAAGATACACAGAATTGACAAGTGATTGGGGGTTCCTCAAGAGCTTGAAGCTTTACTACATAGGGCTTAAATAAAGCAGTGTTTCAGATGGCGGAGAGCACATGCCAGTTTCATTTGTCTGAATTTCGTCACTCAGAATAAAGGCCCTTAAAATCACTCGTCACTTTCCAAAAAAATCAAACCCCCCAAAATTATAAATCCTAGCAGTGTCAAAGCCTAAATAAATATATATGTCAGCTGCCAGGATCCTGGATGTCAGTTTTCAAGGCATATATTGCCCCAGACTAGTCTGTAAATAATTTTTATTTTTATTCAGGACTTTAAAACCACATCACTAGTGGGCTGGACTTGTGGTTCTTCATTTGCATATTCTGTGTTTTGACCTAAATTGAGTTAAATGCAGAGGGAGAAGAAACGAGGGTCAAATTTCATTAACAAAATAAAGCAGCTCGTGTGAAATCAACGTCTAGTGATGGAAAAACATGCAACTGAACTGAGCTCTTCACTGGTTATTTAACTAAAACAAGGTCTCCTTAATGACAAACACTCCCATCTTCAACTGCATCACAGACACTAATGGAAAAACTTGGCATCTCTCATTGTATGGGAATACGAGGCAGAACTGGTGAGGACTTTTTCCTGCCATCCCCTTGCCAACTGTACATTCCATCTGACTGAGGATTACTGATAATTTTTGGCAACTTCGTGGCTACAGAGGACTCTTCTGTACAACTATTTATTTATCCAGGACTTCAGGAATTTATTTTTAACAGAACTTTTAAAAATGCTGTAAACACAAAATATGCTAATTTTATTAACAAAAGGATTCCTACACCAAGCTTACTTTTTTTTTCAAGCATACTTTGGGGCCAAGCTCCTCAGTTGGTGTAAGTTGGTAGAGCTGCTCTCACTTCGGTGGACGCCTGCCAAATGTACAACAGTTGAGGATCTTTCCCAGTAAAGCAAAATGCTTATAAAAATATGAACAAAAGGGACTATTTAGTCGCATGTATATTCTTTCCTTAGCAGTAGTACCAGAGAACCTTTAACAGCCATGTCTCTGCAGCTACGAAAGGGACCTAATTTGCCAAGGCAGCATATATAGACACAGACCCTGTCAGAGAGCCCTAACAAACTAAAGAGAGAAAACAGGTTAGGGATATTATTCCCATTTTACAGAAGAAAAATTGAGACAGAAAAGCAGTCGATATGTGACCGTGAGAGTGGCTCTCAGGATCTGGCTGTCTTCTGACCACATGGCTGCCTTGTGGACAGCCTGGAGACCATCTGTGGGCAACTGGTGCGACCATGCCTTCTGAAGCATGATAATCCACCGGGCATTTTGGACACCTGGGGTCTTGTGTGATCGAGAGGACAGGCTTCAGCCATCTGGAGGCTGCCCTTGAATGCAAGCCTCCTGCACCGAGGGCACGCCTGGTCGGGGGCAGCCTCGGTAGGGGTGTGCTGCCCGACCACCCGCCATCAGCCTTGGGAGCGTGGGGTAACAGCAGATATGGGGACTCAGGTGTGAATGGGAAGGAGAAAGGGAAGGGAGTGAGGAAAGGAGGAGAAATGCCCCGCTGAGCTGGACACAGGCAGGTGGCAGGGTTTCTCTGAGGAGGGGACAGCAATGGCAGGGAGCTGAGCTTGCTTCAAGTAGCATTAAACCGCCACTTCATGAACTGGCTTTTATTTTCTATCAAACCAGACAGAGCTGACTCCAGCAGAGCCCTAAGCCACCTCTATCAGGGCATGTAGACATACCCAATTAGATTATGTAGCTTGTCAAAAACCTCTGACAAAGCTGAGAACTGAGCTCTGGCCTCCTGTGTCCCCATCCAGAGCACAGCCTACTATTCCCTAAATGTCCTGGAAAATCTCAGGACTAGATTAGAAACTATTACTTTCACCACAAAAAATTCAATGACAACTTTTTGGTTTTCAGCGACAGAAAGCTGAAATGTTTTAGTTTTGAACCAAGTTCTTCCCCTCCGCTTTTGGGTACTGAAAACCAAAGAATTTTTACAAGCAAACCTGATTTTTTTCCTGGTTTTAACAGAAAGTTTGCCACCCAATTAGAACCTCATAATATTTTCAGAATCTGAACCTGAACATTTTCAGATGCATTACCAAAAGAAAAAAAAGCAATTTTTTTGACAAGACCAACTTTCCACTAAAAATCACAGCAAAAGGGGCAATTTTCTATGTTTTCTTCCTCTTCTTCATCAAAATTGTGGAGAGTGGTGAGGAAGCAAGGGGCTGTGTCCCAGCAGCACGACTCTAGGACTAGCTCTGGGAGGCAGTCACGTGGACTCAGCACTAGTCACAGCCCCTTCCCAGTCACCTCCTCGTACTGAGCAGGGAGCAGAAATTGCTTTTGATCTACATCGGCACTAAACTGCCTAGCGCACAAGGGGTTCACCAGCCATGGCCTTCTCATCCTCAGTACCTTCCCACCACCTCGTCTCCAAAGGGACAGCGCACACATGTCCAGACGGAGAGTCTGCTCCAGGCAGGATCGCTGGCCCTTACTCCCTGCATCTCAGAAGGGTTGGGCTGTGTGTTTACGTGGGCAATTTGCACTCATTTAACTTTCACGGACTCCTGAACTGCTTTTGCTATGTTGTTATAAAGCCTGTGTGAAAATTTTGACCATGATTTAGAGCAAGTAAGTTAGGCGGTAAATAGGCTGTTAACTGTGCTCTGCCTCTCCGAACGATCCGCTGGAACTAGGGACACTGAGCTTAGGAATCCAACTTGTGTACCTGACATAACTAAACCTGGGCAGTATCGCTGGCTTTGGACTAAATCTCCCGTGTTCGATTTTCAAATTAGTCAACATTAACTTTGCCTTGAATTAAGAGTACATGCACAGACTAATGACCAAAGCTCTGCACAATAACTTACTGAGCCATGGCTTCACAAGCACATGCCTTAGTGCTGAGTAGCATGGAGGCTGGCTCACAAGTGGCCATGTAGCTCTGAAGCAGGAAAAGCATTATTTTACAAAAAATGAAAATTCCTTCTTTAAAAGATTAATTATTTTTAAATGTAAAATAAAATATCCATAAAGTAACCCAAAGAAGTTAAACGTTCCCTTCGAGGGAAATTCTCTCTTTTTAAAATTATCCCTTTTTCTAATAAACTAGTAATTTATGTAATCCATATAAAACCACTAACACTCATTCTTCTATTTTTAAATAACATTGGAGAGCTTTCCCAAGGCTTATTTTATTTTTACGAGAAGGATTAAAAATCATGATGGGCCAGATTCTTCCACCCTTCTATCTGCTGACAAGTAACATACTCCTGCCATAATCCCAGCGACTAGCAGCTAGGGATGTGTCGTTGTGCGGAATTTGCACCACTCCACTGGCTGCAGTGGAGTAATACCAGGCTGACAGATTCACTGCTCTGAATGCAACACCATCTGATTTGGAGCTTGCTGAACAAGTCATAAATCAAGTGATCTTTATGTTTCTAGACAAACATTTCAAGAAAAACAAGGATAAAGGATCTCTATATGGAGCTATTTGTTCTACCCAGTCTCTTATCCAGCTTAATATTTTTATTGCTTCCCAACGAGGCTGCATATTGTGATTTGTCTAGACTGCATAGGAGGAAGCTTTACCCTTTCAAAGTAGATTAAGGCGGCATCCCTGTTTTTTACCCAGAAGAGGATCAAGGGAAGAAACTACAGCTGAGTCACCATGCTTCCTGGGGCTCGCTCTTCCAGGGATGCTGTTGTGCTCCAACCCATACGTACAATATGCAGAAAGCATAATCTACCCTTAAGTAACTGCACATCCGTGACTTAACAGTGCTTTAGTTTTGGATCCAGTTTAGTGCTAAAGTGCAGCAAGACTGAGTGAATGAACTGTACTAGAAATGACACAGCATCTTAGACGGCATTGCAGACACAAACCAAGGGGGACACACTATCCTCACCACTCCAACGACCCGGGGGTGAAGTCTACTCAGATAAGAAAATCCCGCCTGCTCTCTCATACTTCCCCTCTGCCCCTTATTTCTTTCTCATAATTCAGATGTTTTAGCCCTTCCAGACAAAAACTGGAGCTTTAAATTAAAATGTCATCTGTTAGTAAAGAAACTAAGCTATGTTTTTCATTCCTGAGAAAGGACTCACTTATGCTTATAACTATAAGTTGCTAGTGATTAAGCAACTGGTATATTTTCACACTCATTAAAAGAAACATGGTGTGTTCGCCTTTCTAAGAAAAGGCATCTTGTTTGTAATACTGTAATACATTGGGAACACCTTCTAATTGGCTTCTAGTGCCCCTTGCCAAAATTCAGACACAAGTTTGTTTATTTACACAAGGAAAAAAATAAAACATTGTATAATTAGTCGAGTAATGGACTCCTAAATTCAGCAACTCAGAGGTATGCAAAACTGACAAACTTTTAAGATTCCATTTTGGTTTATGAAATATCTCAATAGGTAGCCCAGACTGCATCATGGCTATTGTAGCAATGTGCTGCTCAATGTGGTGTTTGTGTCGAGATGGAAAACTTTGACATGTTTGATTTTTATGCAAGTCAATTAACTTGTTTTTTAAAACTGTAAGGGCATGCTTTGCAAATAAGATTACTTACTATAAATTATGAGAACATAGGGCTCCATTCAGACAAAAATGTTACACACCCCTTACACATGCATAAGTCTGCAGAATATAGTTCTGCACCCTGACAACCTATTCAGCTAGGGGTAGGAGCTTATTTTGGTCTATTCCATGGGGGCTTTCCTAAAAAGATATGAACAAAAGGGGATAGAGACTTAATTAGAATGTCTCTCTACACCCCACCTTCCTTTGCACCACCCAGGCAATTCCAGCAGGCCAAAACCTCTCCTTATGTGGTGAAGGAAGAATTTCTTTTTTCAGTTAAGTCAGCCCACAGCAGAATTAGCAATGGTATGTCCCCCTAACCACAGTACAGACAGACATTTGGCCWTTCCCACCTGTGAGTTCTGCTCTCAACACTCACACTTAAGCATGGTCTATTGACTGCAGTCATGTCCATCTGTTAACATTACATTCATTGTGCTTGGCCCCAGCTCAGATGGGACCCTTACACCGAGACATCAGGGCGAAGGTGTCCCTGGAAGAAATGACATTGAAAACCAGAAATGACACACTACTAGCACAAATGAAGATGGCAGGGGTATCGCAGTCAGGACGAATCATTTTCATTTAATGCAAAAGGCATTTGGTCAAGACTTCTTGCTGATTCTTGATCTGAAATGCAGATTCTTCGATGGGTGCATGAGAAACTCAGGATGTCTATTTGGCATTCAAAATACAACATAAAGAACTGCAGATATGTACTTGGGGCTTGGAGGCAACCACAGTGCCAATACATACACAAAGCAAATCCAGAGACAAGTATGAGTCAGAGACAGAAAAACTGCAGAATTTTGTCCAGGTCCTTTCCACTTTTACACATGCGGGGAATCTTTACCTAAGCAAATCATCCCATTGATTACATATGTGAGCAAGAATTACTTGCATGAAGAAAGGTTACTGGATTTGGTCCCTGCTCTATGCACATTGTGATACAAAGCCAACTCTTACTAAGTCCAAGACTTGTTCCTATTAGTTCTGAATATTAGGTTAAGGCACAGCAGACCACACAGCAGAGCATTTTTTCTTCCTTGCCAGCTTCAGTCTAGGTAATGAAGTCATTCTTATTTGAGTTTGATGTTAGGTTGTTGGTTCTAATTTAAAGTCTGCAGCACAGATAGTCCGTATTGCAGATTACTCATTTCCTTGAAATGTCTTTACCTAGACAAAAAGGTTAAAAACAGGGAGAGAAGATTGAGAAGATTAAGGGACAAATGGTTCTCCTTGTCCCCTGGCTACATTCTGGACGATCCTTTCCACAGACTGTTTGCTATTAGAGCTAACTTTCAGCCTAGAGCGGCAAACTCATATCCTCAGAAATAGTTACACACATTCACAGGAACGCATGTATGCACATACAGTTTCAGAAAATAACTTTCAGTCAAAAGATCTTCCAAAGTTAGATTCCCATAGTTGTGTTCAGAATAACAGAAGATGCTAGTCTGATTAGAAATCAGCCTTGTCATTTACCAGAACTGACCTGCCACGTAAGGAAAGATACCTCCCATTCATCAGGAGAACCAGCGTGGCTACGTGCCTCTGAGCAGCCTTACAATGTCGGGTCAACTGTTGTTACTGGCAAGACACTGCTGTGGAAAGCCTGCAACAGAATCAGGGACTCATCACTACCAGTATGTGTTGCTATGGACACCATTGAAGAAAAGCAAAATCATTTGAGAAGGAAATAAAAGACTCTTTTCCACCAATAGTGACAGACACTCTAATAGGTTAGTGATCCTGGTGGAATGCTAATCAACAGCACATAGAAAGACTTGGAAGTCATGCAACTTTTAATATTCCTAGTATAGAAGTAAATTCATGTAATACATGGCCATGCACACAGGATTTATACTAATACTTAGTACTGAAAACACAGGCATCACATGTTAATGCTACTGATAAGTCAGATAGATAATACTTTTGTCTTACAAGTCTTTCCTCTCAAGGATCTCAGCTACAAGCCATATTCACCTGAAGAGTCCACCTACACAGTCCCACTGAACCAAATACTTAAATGGAGCTGGATTCCTTGCTTGCATAAAACTGAATAGCTCGCCCGGCACCAGCAAAGCTATGCTGATTTACTGCAGCTATGGATCTGGCATCTGAGTTGAGCTGTGAGACAATCTAATTTTTCCATGCCTCGCAGCTCTGGTGAATAATTTAAATATATGCTTGGAGCTCACCAAAAACAATACATTTTCAAAATTTTTGGTGAGCTGAAAAGTAAGAAATCCTGGCTCAGAATCACACAAAATGCTCTGTTCAATCTTAAAGAGTTTAATTTTGATTGAGATGGGATTCTGGCTTACATAGGTTAAAAAGGAATGGATTTTTGTAACAGAATTGAATGAGGACTTGCAAAATGAAAAAAAAAACATTTTAAATTAAAAAACGAATAGGTATTACTCTGAAAATATCAGAACAAAATATTTTATTTTAAAAAAATTGTTTAATGTTTTCAAAGCTGGAAAGTGGCCACATTTTTCAGCTGATGTGAATCTGTAAAATGTTACACTGCCACTGAGTCACTATTTTTGCCCCAGAAAAACTGCTAAAATATTTTTCTCAGTTGTACAAGTAGATAAATCTATTGACCTCAGTAAGACAATTTGCACAAGTAGGGCCAGGAACATTTACTGTTTTAACAGAACCTAAACTATTCTGAGCAATTTACAGCAGAAATATAGAAACAGGGACATTTTCTCAAAGGGACCTTCAATCTAGTTTCGTTTGCAGTACAATTAAATGGATCCAAAATACTAGGAAGAGGGACAAGGGTTACAGAGCTATGGAATTGCTCAGTAAGGCTAGAAGGCAGCAAAATCCTTTGAAATAAATAACATATTTCACTCACACATTGCAAATGCCATAGCAGAAATGATGCTCAAGAGCATCTGAGGCAGGAGAAGATTTGGGGATGATTTGCAATAGGGCTATTTAATACTTGCAGTAGAGCTACTCATGGATTCAGGGGATTCAGATCTATTATTCAGTGCCACAGCGATTTTTTTTTTTATTTTTTGTTTTCAAAGGAAATTAGGTTTATTGGACTGTGCTGTGTATGTGTCTATATGCTCTCTCAGTTACGAATATTAAATTCCTGACAATAACAAAACCCAAAAGCTATGTTGGGAAGAGAGATCTAGTAGCTCCCACTACTAAGGTAAGCTGAAGCATAGGCTCAGCCGTTACTAAAAATCAAGGAACGCAAGGTCTCGTCCAGTGGGACAGACAGATGGACCAGGATTCAGGTCATGTCTCTCAGAGTGCCGCTTGGCTTATTCTAAGTTGATGTCACCTGGCTTGCAGTGCACAGGCAAGACAACGCTCCCCAGAAATGGGAGGGTCAGGTTAGTGCTGTCCAGGTTTGGCTCCTGATACATTTGGCAAATGAGCTCCAGAAATTCACTTTCAAGACACAAATCCACAGGAAACCAGGTTTCACATGTTCCATGGCTTAATATATTATAAATATTGCAATTTCCCCTCAGTGTTCAAATTATTGTTTCCAATGAGCAGCACAGCAGGTCACTAGAGGTTGCAGTAGTAGCTGTCCCAAACTTGAACATAGGAAGATATCTAGCACACTTGTAAAATACATATATTGTATTCTTTTCTGAAGGTAAGTCTGCACAGAAAACAGAAGCCTCCTCCTGCTGCCAGCTAATAGCTTTCTTCAGGTCAAGTGGTAGCAGTCTCTGCACAGACACTAAAGACCCTGCAAGATACTGACAGGGATTATTACACCAGATATTCTACCTAACAGTGAAATAACTTCTATGCTCTGCCTCTCATCACTACTGCTTTACACTATGAAGTGACCAAAGGAGTCCTTTTAATTGCAGACTTTCATCTTAACGCTAGCAAAATTGCAAAGGCTCCACTAGAAGTTTCTCATGAGCTCCTCAAGAGTGGGCAGTATAGCTTTAGAATCCATTTATTTTACAGAAGAAAAAAGGGCTGATAAAAAAGCCCATGTTTTGCTTTGCTTTTATAGAAAGCTAAAGAAATTCCACAAAGCTAAACTTGCAAAAGAAAACGTGCAATTTCATAAAACATCTACTATTTGGTCAGAAAATATTTTAATCACAATATTATGACCACCTTCAGGGAAAATATGCTAACAGACAAAGAGAGACTTCGGTGACAGCTAATTACTGTGCCAAAGGCAGAAAGATTTTAGGCAACAAGAAATAGAAAAAGAGACTTCTGAAAAGACTTCATTTATTTTATAAGCAGATTAAGATCTTCGATCTGCATAAAATAACTGTATTGAAGTCAATATGTTTATCCCCTACATCTGCAGGGGCTGATGGAGAGCTGAAATGAAGGAGGGAGGGGACTCAACCACTCCTTCAGCATGTGACAGCATCAACCACGCTGGTGGGAGCCAGGAGGAAGGAAAAAAGTGAAGAGAGGGTAATGCTGTCTTAGCTCTACCTCCTCCATCCTCCCTTTTTCCCTACAAATCCACCCTGGCAGAAGATACAGTTTAGAATCTCATTATTTTGCTTTAGGATTTTTCTTGCCTGTGAGAAACTGTAAGTCCTCTTCTTTTTCTCATGACTTCAGGTTGAGCAGATTTGGAAATGGGATTTTCTGCAGCTCCTAGGAAAGTTATGTACCTAAATCCCACTTTTTAAAAATGCGTATCTATTAGCTCTTTTTTGGGGAAAAAAAAAATCTTACTATAACCAATTATAAAATTCACAGTATCAGATACAAACTTAAGTGGTAAGGCTACATCGGCTGCCTTTCACTGTGTGGCGTATTATCATTGTCTCCTACTGAGAGCTGTGAATTTCTGCATCCAAAACTCAAACCATAGTTTTTTCCCCAATAGGTTTCTGATTGTTGAACAAGATGCCTAATCTTAGGCACCCAGGCCTGAAAATGTTAACCTTAAAGTCTGTTGGCATCTCTCAGAAGCTTAGGAGTAAGAGGAACCTAGTCTGGCAGTCTGAAAAGTTTCATTCAGATTGCTTTAAATATTTTGTGGACGATTACAGTCTGAACATTTGACTACATGCCACTTCATTAGACTTACTCATTTTTTTGTTCATACCATAGATGGGAAATTAAAAATGATCTCTCTAAAAACTCTGATATTTAATTTCCCATAAGATATGAGAGATATTCAGGGCAGTGTCTGGAAAAAAATTAGGATAATAAGGTGTATAAATCTCTGCTTCATTTGAAACAACGTATAAAAGCCAACCCCACATTAATTTTTTTGCTGAAAGAACTTCAATAAGTTTTAAAGTAAGTGTTTCATTTACTGCCACATGCCACACATACATGGCAAACAGTTTATACAAACCACAACACTCAGCTGTTCCTGGTTAGGTAAAACAGCCCTCCCCTGAACACCCAAGCTGCTCTCGGTTCCCTCGGGACTCCGATACAGGGTGCTGAGCATTTCGGCCTGATCCAAGGGAGAACCTACGTACATGTTTTACTTTAATCAGGTGAGCAGTCCTTCTGTGGAGGTGCTCATGAAGCCTAGGTTGAGTATGTGCTTAAGATTTTGTTGGCTCAGACCAGAATGCTCTGCACTTCTGAAGACAGCTTAAGTACAGCATAACTATCCCTGACCTGGTGGTCCAGCCTTAATGCCTTCTTCATGTAGTTCTTAGTGAACTTTATTAGACTTCCCAGCTAACTAGAATACTCCACTGTGTATACACACAACTAAGATCCGGATCCAGTAAACTACTCGGTGAAAAGGGACTCTTCACACCCTTCTGAAGCCAATAGCCTACGAGCAGATACAATGAGACAAAGGAGGGAGACCTAAGTGTTTCTAAAGCCACGAGAAAGATTTCTAATGTAGCAGTGAGACTTAATTTAGGGCTTGATTATAACTAAGACAGTGAGGCTTATTTACAAGACCTTCAAGGTTCAAGTCAATGACCTCATTTATTGTGCAAGTATTACCTACAAAACAAAATTTTATCCACTTATTCCAAAAGGACATGATGAACTTGGAAGTCCACTCAATTTTAAAAGATAGCATTTCAGCTTGTCTCACTGGGCTATAAGTCCCTCTACTAATTTATGCATGTTTACAATAGTATTTATGCAATATTTTTCAGTATTCTGTTGCTGTATGAAAGAAAGAGTGCCCTTGGAGGAACAAATCTATGCAAAGGGCAAAATAAAACTGACTAGATAAGCAGTATCTCTGAATGTCCAAAGCAAACTAGGAGGGGGAGTGAAGGAAAATTATTTGCTGTCCATTTTCACTCACAGACAGTATTATGAAGTGCTTGGAATACCAGAAGGTTCATTTTGAAACAGAGGAGTGATGTTTACACTGGCCCTTATATAAATATGTATTGGGTTTATGTACTTCTTTTTCCTAATATTTGAAGTTAAAATCAACTTATTTATTGCTGAGAAAAGGTGCTGGATTTTTTTATTGCACAGGTACAACACAGCAGCTTGGCAAGCATATTCTGAATCACAGCCTGTTCCATCCTTCGTTCAGAGAAATGCATGTTCAGAGCTGCATGACTGGGGTCCTATGAAAGGGTAACCTGTAACCTGGGCCCCAGAAAGTTGTACTGCCTTAACTAAAGCAGACCAACCCAGTGAGCGGCATGTATTTGAACTGGTATGCATAAGATGCATTTACTGTAAAGTAATTTGCACTGCACCACACAGTGCAGCAGGCACTTCCGATTAATACAGCAGAGTATGGCCCTTGCATTTGCCTCATCTTCCTCTGGACCACGGTTTTGCATCCAAGCCAGGTAATAAGTTGCCAGGTGTAGGTCAAATATAAAGATATTACTATGACAGAAGGAAAATACTATTAGTGTTGTATCTATACAAGGGACTATACTGGTTATATTCTCCTATATTAACCCCTCCCCCACAAAACAAACAAAACCCCCAACAACAATATACCCTTATTGCTACTAAATCACAAATACAGATCAAACGTCCTCATTCCTGTTTCATTTTGCTCTTTGGATTGAGAATCCTTGCAAGCATGTCAGTTCTGGTGGTGGCTTTGTGATCTGGATCCTGCTTGGTAGGATCTATGCAGAGACCAACAACTCATTCTACACAGCCCACTATGCAGGCATCAGATGACTGTGGCTTTCAGTTACTACCTCTGGATTGAAGCCAGAAGCCTAGCGGTGAAAAGCTCTTTATACCATTACCAATCCCCCGAGCCACCCAGTCCTTCTCCATTGCATACAGGTTTTTAGTGTTGTGCCTTAAGATCTGTTCTGGTTCTGAGTAACGTTCTTTGTGATGGGAGTCTTGCCACTCCCCCTCTCATGAGGGAAAAAAAAATGAGGAGGGAGTGTGAAACCTATTTTCAAACTCTGTTATGATTATCTGATGCAGCTAGTGCTCTTGGATTCTCTAAGGGAGAGACTTGGGTCCTGGGGAATGTCTGTCTTAGGTGAAGAGTAGGCTCCAGCCTAGTCAGTGCTAAGATCTGTGCGCCTTCAGTCAGTACTGCTGCCTTTAGCTTGGTGGTAGCTCTTGCATAGGAGCACCCGCACACTGCCAGAGGCCCTCACAGGGATGGCTGCTAAGCTTTCCGGGATATCTGCAGGCTGACCGGGCCTAAGTGCCGACACAGGTTGGTCTGGTCTTGAGTGTTGGCTCAGAACCATGCTTAATGGCAGCATAAATATACCCCTGGAGAGGGCAGAAGGTACAACCAGTGAGCCCCCAGAGCATCTGTTCTCAGCTGGTTTCCATCTAAACTATCCACCTAAAGATTTAGAGACTAAATTGTGCCATCTCTGCAGCTCCTGTCCTCCAGTTCAGCAGAGAAAAGTGACTCACTGTGACGTTATACCCGTGCAGATTTCTCTTCCAGTATCTTTTCTCTCCGACTCTTCAGAAAGCACATCACACAGAGCAGCTGCTTTTCCCCACAGAGAACTAGCTGCAGGAGACTTAACAGTAATACATTGGTACCCAGCCTTCACGAAAGAGGGCTGTAAGCTGCTGATCCTGCAATAACACCTCTAAGGATTTAGAGTCTTTAATGTTGATTGCTGAATATTTCTGTTCCCCTCTGAACCATTCCAACAGTTGTTTCAAGTGAATGTATTCATTCCCTTACTTTTAACCATTGGAGCTTCTTGCTTGGTCTGGGAGCAAGGAAGAGGGAATGAAAGGGTCTCTTCAAATTTGCTGTAGCTGCTCTCTTAAAAGAGAGCATTGACACAGATTCTGCAGCTCTCGCGTGTAGTAAGACTCCCAGAGGGCTTGCACACACAGAAAAGACTGCAGGATCCTTGTGGGCACTCCAGGAAGAGTGTGGCTATTCTCCTCCCGGCTGGATGAGAGTATCGTATCTATTCCTAGCATGGATCTATCAGGTGGCAGCATTCCCCTGCCAACATACCTTTGGTTTGGCTTACCTTGAAAGCTGTGATGTTACATTATATGATGACATCATTATATTTATTTCAACTTTCAATGAAGATTCCTGGCAAATCTCCGAGCTGGAATATCTTCTTTTTAATGGATCTAAGATCCAGCCAACATGGTGCAGATTACAGTTATATAACAACCCAAGTAAGGTGAACTGCTAGGAATTTTTTTAACAGCTGTTGACATTACTAAATTAAGATTATTTCTCTATTAAAACTATGGAAGAGGAAAAACTTGTCCAGTATTTATACAAACACTACTGCTCTAATTTCTAGCTGTGGTTATTTTTGTGATGACTCCATCATGCGCTCATGCAATCTCAAGAATTTATCTTTGTGGTGGTACTTTGAAAAGGATAAAATGAATCAAATATATTTTTCCAGTTAAGTACGTGTGTGAGGACACAACGCTTTAATGGTATGTGTAACAACATTTTCCTAGTTGGTTCTTTTTCTTCACACTATCTGGACTAATTTTGAATGAGCTTATTACAAACGTTTGGACAACTTACTCCGGTCTACTTTTTTTATCCTTTTATCAACTGTGTTACTCTTAGCACTTTCAAATTAGCCTACAACATCACAACTTTCATTAAAAGTCACATGCTTTTCCTGATAAACAGAAGTATAAAGCATTTGAGAATGCTACGTAAGATACTGGTCTGCACTGGCAAAAATAATGGCTTGGACGCTAAATCAAATACAGTCAAGGAACGCCCCTTGAAGACTGGGCCTTAACTTTACTGGATTTTGAATAAACACATAGTGTGAGAGAACAAATTATTCTGGATAACGACTAACTACGCTGACAAAGAAGACGAAGTCCTGTACTTCTCATAAGGAACTGCAGCACATAGGTTAAAGGACTCAACCGAGGTTACACAGTCTATGGTGGAGGTAGAAATGAATTTAAATTTCCAATATTACACTTTAAGGCACTACAATTGCAAAAGAAGAAACTGAAGAGTAACTAAAAGCAAACTTTCAACCTTTCCCTTCTTATTTCTTCCCTGCAGTGGTCTCTGTGAGGTCTTATGATGCCACTACAAAGATCAGCAAACAAAAATTGGCTGTGTTATGAATTGATTTCAATTTAAAAGAGCCATAATTCAATTTTGCTTTAAAAACATATTACAAAATCTAATATTAAAAAGATTTGCATAGAAACATTCATCAGAAAGATATTTTATTTGTTTGGCTTGAAACACTTCCACTACAAGCCAAACATTTCAACACCAGGGCAGGAGGACCAGAAAATGAACCTGACCAGAAACAACAGTGAAAACTACTAGTTTATTTTTGCTCTACCAGCTGACAAAATTTAGTTATTTATTTAAAAAAAAATCACAGGCCTTGTGGATGGTGAAACTTGATTTTTTTAACCCAAAATATTCTTGTAAATTTATTAGTAATAGGGTGTTATTAGTTGAGAAAGCATGTCTTACTGATTACAATGACTATCAGATTAAAAATAAGACAGATACGGTGATAGGTATTTAGACTATATTAACAACACACTTACTTTACACTCACATAACACCCACAAATACACACACATCTCTGCACACATAAAGATTTAAAATCTTTAAGCAAACAGTCAGAGGTAGTTTCCAGATGAAGCCTCTGTTTGCCCCATTGCTCGGATCACAGACAGATAAATCACTGCGTGAGTCCCCTTGCTAAGTAGTGGGAATATTACTTTAGTAAAGTTTGCTAATAGGGCAAAGGACCTTGTATTGTAATCCAGTGACATTTTCAACCTTCGGAGAACTTTTGTTGACATTCCCGAGTCCCTGGCTGCCATCCCAGCATGAAATAGTTTCTGTTCACATAATTCTYGTGTTTACCAGTCATGAAAAACTCTTGCTTTTGGCTTTTTTTTTTTTAAATAAACTTTTTTTTTTGCAAGTGAAACTCTGTCTAAAAAAATATTGGCCCCAGGCATAGAAGGTTTTGCATAAATTCATATGTGATGAATGGCTGATTTTAATGTTATTTGGGTATTTGTCAGAACCTAACAAATATACATGGTAATGGTGGTTCATAAACTTAAACATCTCAATATCCCCTTTCTTCTAGAAATAAATTACGTTTGTTTGCCCTGCCTGGAGTCCTAAGGTAGCCGACATTAGGAATATTTTAAATGTGATCATCCATCCAGCATGTCTTTCAGGCGCCACGAAGATTAAATGAAAGAATCATAAGATGAAGGTCTTTAACTTTTAATCCTTTTACAATGAACCCTTAGATAGACATGGGGGCAGGGTGCCTTCTATGTGAGTAATAATGCCTCTGTTCCTCTTCACTAGGTTAATGAATACCCTAAATGTCCCAAGATCTGATTTTTTTTTCCAAACTATTGAAATTAGAAGCAAAGAGACGGGTGGTAAAACGCACCGAAAGAGTGAGAGAGGGAATGAATATGCATTTGGAGATAGGCGAACTAAACGTTAGAGAAAGCAGGGGTTGTGTCAATCTGGGTTGTGTCAATGAAAGACCCACGGGTTTAAAATAATTAGCATAGATTCCCTCAGAGTTTGGGGGGGGGGGAAGTTTTTTGATTCCAAGATAAATAAGGAAAAGGCTTTCTGCACTGTCAGGGCGCCTTTGAAGAACACGTGGAGAGTTTGTTTTTGCAGTTGCTATCTATGAGATACTAGCCGTCGGGTCTCCCAGCACGTAAAAGTCAAATACTGCGTTAATTGCGACGGGTCCTTCCAGAGCCGCGGGACAGTTACGCGCCCCGCGGAGCACAGCGCGCCCCGCGGGCCGGGGACGTTCCCCCCGCTGGTGCCCGCTCCCCGGCGCGGCCGGCGGAGCGCGGGGGCTGGAGCGGAGCCCCGCCGGCTGCGCTGGGCTGGGGGCGGGCAGCGCTGGAGCCGGCGGCCGGGGGGAGCGGGCGGAGCGGCGCCGCGGGCCCCGCGGAAGGCGGGCCGGGGAGAAGGCGGCTGCGGGACACCGGGCACCTCSGAGGCGGCGGCGTCGCGGGGCGAGCCGGGCTGCAGCGCAGCGTGCGGCGCGGGGGAGCCCGGTGCTCCCTGCCCTGCCCGGGGAAGGCAGGCTGGAGGGGGCAGCCCGTCAGCGGAGAGATCACCCGGGGCCGGCGGGAGCCCAAAGAGTTAACCGGGCTGCGAGGGGCGACCGCGGCCGGGCAGGGAGGGTGTGCGAGGCTGTCATAGGATCGGCTAATAACGTGTCTGCGCTGAAAACCCCCAAAGCCCAAGGGTCAAGTTTCAGCAGTGTCCCACCACAATGGTAGGTGTGAAAGACACGTGTCCCGTTGTAAATGAAATGTCAAGCGGTTAGAAAAAATCCCAAACCAGCTGCCGCCGAGCGCGCCCTGCCTGCGCGGCAGCGGGTGAGCGGCTCCGCGGGGGGAGAGCGCAGCGCGGGGCCGGCGGGGACCCCCCCGCGCAGCCGCTCCTCGCCCGCCCCACACGCGGGGCCGGATCCCCGGGGCGCTCCTGCCGCGTAGGTGCCAAAGATTCCCTTCTAACAGAGTCGTGGGCAGGTTCCCACCTCCCCCTGCCACCACGAAACGTCCTGCTGAGCGTGGAGAACGAGGAGGAGAGAGAAGAAAGCCCCCCCCGAAGGCGGCCAAACCAAAAAGCAAACAGAATCCAAACGGCTCGTGTTTTAGTGGTTGACTTTAATTCTGCACTGCACTTTTACTACAAGGATATAAAGAATAAATAGCAGATACTCTTCATTTACATAGGATTAAGTCATTCAGACTGTTCTCTCTATTTACAATAACATTGTGCTCTAGGCGTTTATTCTTTATTTTAAATCTAAAGTCCATAAGGAAAAAAAAAAAAAAAAAAACCCACACACACGCTTTCCGAATAATGGAAAATAGCTTTAAAACGTTTTCTTATCAAAAAGTTTGGTTTGTATTTTTTAATCCTTTTATTAAAAAACAAAACAAAACAAAACAAAAAACAACAAAAAACCTACTTCGCCAAAGCGAAGCAACTTCTCTCTGGAATATAA
>JAYKAV010000223.1:5321192-5538332 GCA_035582835.1 Phoebastria nigripes
AAAAAAAAAAAAAAAGATACATTAGCAACGATCAGGGTAATAGTCTTAAAAATACAGTAGACGCTGATTATTTCACGTATAATACTGACCTTTTAATAGTATATTAAAACGGTGCCATATATACACACAATATACATTCTCCTACACGTTACAGTGCATTACAACGTTAACCAGAAAGCAAATGTCTTTTATTTTTGTTGCAGCAAAGGTCCACGTGAGTCCGCTGGAGAAGGGGCGAGAAAAGGTAAGTGCAAGCCCTAGCAGGAGCACTTGCACTCCGAAATGATGGGGTACTGGATGGGTATCCATGTGCACCTCTGCCCGCCCCGGCGCTGGCACCTCCACCTCAGGATCGTTAAATGCACGGACTTGGCAGGTTTGCAAACCATGCCTTCTGGGACTGAACAAGACCTTTTACTGTAGCAGCTGCCCACTTTGACATACCGGGGCCAAAAGCGGCTGCCGAGATCGTTCCACGTGTATAGGACCGGGCAGAAGGTCTGGGACCAGAGCCACATCTGCAGCTTCCTGCGCAGCTTCTTGCTCAGCCTGTGCTTCTTGCCCGGCTGCAGCCCGTCGTAAAACTCCAGCCCTTTGATTTCGCTGGGCATCGCTCCCGAGGGTCTCTGCCTGAGCAGCAAGTCCAGCTCAGCTAGATCGTCCACGCCAAGCCGGTCCTCGGGCAAGGAAATAGCCATAAAGTTAGGGTCGAAGTGTCCGCCCATGAGGTTCCTTAGCAAGGTCTCGTTAAGATCCTTCTCCTTGGGGTCAAAGATAGGGTCCGGGTGCTCGATTAGATCCACCAAGGGCAAGTTGTCGCTGGGAGCCGGTCGGATGTGCAGATAGTGCTGGCAGGCGCCTTGCTCTAGCCGGAGACCCAGCAGAACCACCAAGGCGTATATAGTCACAAGGCACTGGGAATGATCCATCCTTGGGAGACCGGTGGGGGGGGGAGAGGGGGGCTGGGTTCACCAAACAGCAGGGGAAGAAGGTGCAAGCAAATACATCAGAAAACTTGTACGGGGATATCCAAAATAGCTTGTCTTTAAGGGGGATCACCTCCACTCCCCGCACCACCAGCAAAGACAGCCCCCTAATAAGCCCGGAGAACAAGCCCCCTGCAAACACTCTCTCTTGCAGGCTTCTCTATAAAATTTCTCCTGGTGGAGCCGCTCCAAAATTCTGCTGCTGCTGCTGCTTCTTTTCACCCTCCCCGGGAAAGGGAGATGCCTCTTTTTGTTGCAAATTCTGCTTGCTGCTGCTGCTCCTCGTTGTCCGCCCGTGCGTACGGAAGAAGTTGCTGCCGATTCTTCTTCCCGCTCCTCTCCGCCGTTTGCAAAGCAGCCTCCTCAGCAGCAACAGCAGCCACGCACGTTGGCACCAGTTTGTCTGCTTTGCAAGGACCCAAAGCCTTTAAATTTCCTGCACTTTCAGCTTCATCTCCATGGAAACCACAGACTCTCTTCTAACCCACCCCACCCCCCTTAAAAAAAACCACACACACAACACAACCCCCACTCCCACAAAAGTCCAGGAGAGCGCGGCTTCCCCCTTCCCACCCCGCAGACACCCTCTGGTGGGGAAGGCTGAGGCGGGAGCCGCCGCTGCCTCCCCCCGCCTTCCGCACGCCGCCGCTCACGCGAGCCCGCCGCGCCTCGGGAGATGCTGCTCTCGCCGGGGCAGCCGCCGGCCGGCCCGCTCCGCCCGCCCCGCCGCACGGGGAACGCTCTCCGGCCGCCGGCGACGGCTCCTCACTCGGCCTCGCCGCCGCGCTCCGCAGCGCCGGTCACCCCATGGGTGCAGCCCGCGCCGCGGCGGAGCGCGGCCTCTCCCGCTCGCCCCGCGCAGGAGCGCGGCCCGGCTGCCCGCGGAGGGCGGCAGCGCGCCCCGCGGTGCGCAGGCTTCCGCGCTGCCTCTCCCGTCGCTGCCCGCGCCCTCCCGCCCCGGCCGGAGCTCCCCGGCCGCTGGGGGCTGCTTGCCCGGCTCCGCACATGGGCCCGTGCTGCACTGCCCACCGCGCCCGGCCGGCCGCCCGCGGGGCCGCGGCAGACACCTCCTCTGCCCGCGCCCAGCCGCGGCCCCGCCGCCGCGCGGCAGCCGCCGGCCGCCTTCCCGGGCGGAGCGAGCCCTCTGCTGGCGGCGCCGCGCCGCGGGCCGGGCCGGGCCGGGCCGGGCCGGGCCGGGCCGGGGCCGGGGCCGGGGCCGGGGCCGGCGGCTGCCCGCGGGCGGGCGGTGGGCACGGGGAAAGCGAGAGGCGGCGGAAAGCCAGCGCGCCTGTCGCATTCTTAGGGGATCGGAGGAGCCCCTGGAATAAACTTCCCGGGCCGCGCTGGTGAACGCGGGCAGAAACAAGGGTGTGCAGAACCTCTGTGGAATATCACGGCGTGGGAGGAGGAGGTTCCCGCGGACGGTGCTCAGACCCCGGCGGCTACCGCCGAGCGAGACCCTCCGTACGACTCCGCTCCCACTGCGGATTGCTGCGGCAGGCTGCAAGGCTCCGCGGCGGTCCCCTGAGCACGCACTTAGCATTTTTCTAGGGAGTTCTCTAAGACTTCTCCATCACAATTTCCAGTTATGCCCCCAATCCATACAGAAAAGATGGAAAGTCTACCTCAATAGAAATACATAAAACAATTTAAAAAATTGATACTAAATGCTACTTCCATTGCAGAATTACTGTCTCACAGTAATTCACTCGCAAGGCACGGCAGGCAGCATGCTGTAAGGGGAGGTGAACAGTCTATTAAGGTTTGAGTAAAATTTCCTGAAGTGCTTGAATCCCATTCCTGCAGGCTATTTAGGCACTTAGGAACCTAAGTTTAATGGGACTGAAGCTTAGCCATTTCACCTAAATTATTTATGCATTTGTTTAAATGTTAACCTTCAAATTTAGGTTCATTATGAAAGCAATGTATAGATGGTATTACCCAGGTTGAGCGTTTTTTCTAAAAATTAACTATATTTCTTCAACTATTTTCACTCCCTAAGTGAAATTTACAACAACTCTTATTTTGCTTTATTCCTGAGCATGTAGGGCATTTTATAAATAATACATAACTGAAATAAATGACATGAAAAAGACGGAAAACTGACCCTAGCTCTACACTGTAAAAAGAGCCTCACAGTGACACTTGCTACGATGACGTCAGTCAAGGATCTGCTGCAGTTTTATTAGATACTTTTTCACCTGGAAATTTAGGTCTCTACCTGCACCTAGAACCTGATAAACTTCCATTGCTGAAACTTGGCATACAAGTTGTCCCTGGAAATAAGTGAGAAGCCACACCTCTTATCTTTCAAAATAAAATTCTCCAAAATTCAAGAGTAGAAACTTAATCAGGAACTGAAGACAGACATTCTGCTGAATTTAGGACTTAACTGGGTATGACTTTGATGCTGAACTGAATGTGAGTAGGACATGGAGGACATAAGGTCTGCACAGAGCCAGCGAGTGAGCGCAGACACAAGCTGCTTCTGGCTCAGGTTCTCATCGAGGTCTTGGCCTGTTCAGCCACGGTTCCACTCCTGCCTCCTGGGATTTAGCCTGTAGAAGCTGCTCCCCTGTCGCTGAGCTGAGCTGGGGAGGGTCTGTCCATCCCTCCTGTATTCCCACACACACCATTTTTTTGCCCACCCTGCAGGACAAAATGTTTCTTGACGCACAGGAGCATAACCCCGCACTCATGAGCTGATCCACTGCTTCTGGGAAGGATTGATGTGACTGGTTTCAGGAGAGAGCAGTTGTGAGGATGGCTGATGAATCCTAGCAAGGTGTTAATGTTTTTTTGGGGGGTGCCTGTCTGTCTCTTTCTCTCTCTTTCCTCACTATCTTTCTACCTCCAGCCAGTAAGTCACCTGCAAGTCACTGCAAATATTTTTGAATTTGCTTTTAAACCACGTTGTTTAAACACAAAGGCACAAATAACAATACTAGGTTAAAATAATAGTGTTTGGAACAGAAAGCAAAAATTCAGAAGTTACACCTCATGTCTTGTATTTCTTCTTTAATAATAAATTCAGTTTTTCTCAGCTGGTATTTGAAAACTATTCTTTAACTACCAGTCTCTAAGTCTAAAAACAAAGGCTGTAAGGCCTATGTCCTGTCTATTTCATACCAGGCGTGTGTTTAAGATCCTAAGGAAGCACTCAAAGACCTTTCTCTCCTGAACTGAGTTACCTGTAGGAGGAAATGTTTTCTGGAATGAGGCTGGTTCAGATGGACTGCCTCTTTAAGGTACAGAGATTTGATCTGAGCAGAGCAGGCTAGGGCTCAGTAATTCCTCAAGTGCAGGTGTCCGCACCGGGCTCCTGGCAAGGCTGTGAAAGCTTGAGGGATGCAGAAGTGACAGAAGTCACTTGTGGCCCAAGAATTTCTTGGTGGAATGGCTGATAGCAGGACTAGGGAAGAGCTGCCAGTAACAGCTCTGCCAGAAGCCTCTGGGTCAGAGGGAAAAGAGATTTGGATTCCCATCAAACTGGTTTATTTCAGGGTTTGCTGAAAACAGCAGTAAATGAAAGCTGGAGGTAAAGGGCCTGATCCAGGCTCTGTGTAGGATGCCAGCCCTTCCTGGGACAGGGAGAGAGGCCAGCAGCTCATAGAGGCCTTAGCTGGTCACTCTACTGGCAATGGTGCATGAAGCAGAAGAGAAAACAACTCCCTTCACCTCAGCTTTATTGGTTCTGGAGTGCTGTCAGTACTAAAAATGTGTTTTTTCAGTAGACAAAGCAAATACAACCTTCAAGGCACACAGGAAGCCAAATGTGGGCAAGAGTAAGATGCCACTTCGGCAGGGTCACATCTCTGATGAGGAGAGAAGAGGTATGCAGCCTGCACTGCTCTGCTTACGACTCTGGAGGCACAGCTCTGAAAACACATTATGTAAGGATCTGATTTCAGTCCACAACAGCAAGGATGCRCAGAAAGAATTCAGAATAGATTTGTTTCCCGTTAAATCTACTAACAGAAAATGGCCTGACCTACTTCATCCAACCCAGTGCTCAGGGACATCCCACTGAATGCAGCCCATGGTGTCGAATCAGTCTGGTCTATAAGCGATGGTCTCAAGCTTGATGCACATACTACTCTAAAACATGGAGGGAATCTTACAGAAAGTAATAAACCACTAGAAAACTGGGATGAGGAAGAACTGTGCCAGGTGGGCTCGGAAGAGCTGTGCCTTCCCTAGGAGGGGAGGCTTCCTTACAACTATTCTTCTTTCCCTTACACTTAAAGATTATTTAAATCATGATCTCATTCATGATCTCATTGCCTTTCACTTCTTATTTTCAAAAATCCATTGGCATGAAACAATGATTGTTAAAGAAAGGAAAACCAACAACATAACCAAATGAGCCCTCTTGCCCAGCTCTCATGCAAATTTCTCTTTGGCTTTGGGCAATAAATTTCACAGCTTTGTGCTTTCCTTATTTGTGAAGCAGGAATGCTAATCCTTGCCTCTTTCATGGAGATGTTGGAGAGTTTGATTAGATGCTACAGTAAATCTATATCAATGCAGAGGCAAGAGTGCAGTGGTTTACTAAAATTACAGCAGAAACCTGTGATTGATAGAGCAGACAACTGAATTAAAATCACTTAAATTTTAGTCTTATGTCCTAGTGAGCTGCTAGRCCAGCTCCCTCTTCCTTGGTCACACCCCTATAAATTTTGTTAGGAACTCCTTACGGATTAATTTTCTACCCTTTTTTAAACTGTGAATCCCTAAAGAATTTCTAAAGGAGATGCACAGCTTTCAGACATTTTACATAGTTCATATATGCCATATGACAATCTACCCGATCTACATCATTAGCTACCAAAGATCATGTATGACCTCACCCCGGAATCCATGCACCACAGGTAGAAAATCACTGTTCTACTGCTTTCAAGCTATATTCTTTAGTCTGGAAAGATTCAGGGAGATCTTGCTGGACCTTTGAAATGTGGTGCTGTGTCTCAATCCATTTCCCTGCCCCTTTCCTGATTCACAGGAAGGGCCACAGAATAAGGATTGTGTTAACRGACTACACAATGTTAGCAGGTGATCAGCTGCTCTGAAAGAAAACAGTTATGAATCACATACTTTGGAAGGTAAACATTTTTTGAGAGAGCAAAGTTCTACCTTGAAATCCCAACAGAATGGAGACAGGGAGGGATACATTTGGCCAGGAACCTGTATCTACAGTGATAAATGACGTATAAATAATATATTTTGAAACTAAGCTCTGGGATGAATGTTTTATAGTGGAGTAAATCCTAAGATGACTGATGCATTAAAGCAATGAAAAAAGAAAAAAAAAAAGAGACACCCCAAATAAAACAATTAAGTTATTTCTTAAAGTACAGTTAAATGTAAAGAGATGTAACCATTGCCTTAAAAAAAAAAAAAAAGAAAGAAAAAAAAGAGAAGGCTGTAAAAGAAGAGAATAAAATCTTGCAAGGTCCTTAAAGAATTGCTCTATTTTTCTCATTTCATGTCATTCTTGCTCCTAAAATACTGTGCCTCCTTGATTCTCAGCCCACTCTCCTCTTGCGCCTGCATTTTTCCTAAGGTATAGACTTTTGTCTTTAGAACAGAGCTTGTGCATTCATCTGCTGATAAACTGTTTATCTTAGCTTTTATGAGGGCGCCTTGCTGCAAGCCAGCCAGAGACAGGATCCTGGGTGTTTGTCTTTTTTTTTAAAAGAGGGTCCGGGAAGTGACGGGTATTTATACCTCCCCTTGGCTCTATATATCATGGGAGGTGGAACTCCACTGTCTCTGTTTCTCGCTTTTTCTCTCAGCAGTGTCTTTTGCCGTAAATCTGAATCTCTCAGAACAGAGTTTTCTTGGCTGCAACCCCACTTGGAGGAATTAAAGTTTTATTTATTTATTTATTTATTCATGCAAAAGGTTTGCAAGAGAGGAAACCCAAAGTTCTTCTAAATCCTCCCCCTCCTCTACTCCACCTAACCATCCTACTTTTTGTGCCAAATACTAACATCTCAGCAGTCAAGAGAAGAGACCAGAGCCGGTTGAGCGTCTCACAGTTTGCAGACCAATTCATTATGGAGAGAGAGGCCAGTGGGAGAATTGGCAAAGATGAAACAGGAACCAAGGCATTTTTTATGTTAAAAAATGACACTTATATTTACAAGCAATGGCTCCTGACGGGGATTTGAATTTCCACACAGGCAATGTTGTTTATCCAAACAAACTCCCTGTAGCAGCATATATTACATATATACACACATGACAAGTAGGAATGTATTTATCCTTTTTTTGCCAGCCTGCTTATTAAGATAAACATCTATTGAGATAAACCAAGTTTTTATTATTCCTTTTTTATAAAACACTAAAGACAACTGAGTGACAGAGATTCAATGAAGTGAAAAATACAGCAACTCCCCAATCAAGCCCTGTATGCATGTGAGTGATTCATTGATGCCAGCTACTGAATAACCCTGATACATAACATCTCCCACCTCTGATATTTAAAAAGACCTCCTCGCCCTTTTAGCACCAATGGAGCCCTTCAAATGTTTTATTGCTAATTGTCTAATGCTACGTGATGAATGGCTGCTTGACTGAAAATGACAACCCCTTTTCTCTCAACTACTTCATTTTCCTGGCTCCAGTGGGGGTGAAGAGGAAAAAATAAATCCGATTACATCATATTTAGCTTGTTGGTTATGAATGAAGGAAAATTAAACTTATTTTAAAAGTACTTCTATCAACTAAGTCCTCAGCCCCCAGGTCCCCTGCACTYAGTAAATGTTGCCTCAGATGCTGGGGCAAAATGTTCCAAGAGACTCACGGGTTTTGTGGAAGCACAAAATCCCAAAGRCAGGGTCTAATCCTGACCAGAGAGCCAGGGGGAGCAGGATCACAAACATATCTAACTCAGACACCCTGGATCAAATCTAGAACGGCTGCACTTTGTGCTCACAAGAAGTAYTTTGGCTACCAGGTAATAAAAGAGAAGAATCTAGCCCAATATATAAAACAACTCCTGACTGTAGTTTTGCCTCAAGAATAAATGCAGCAGAGGAAGGTCCCACAAATTGGGAACCGCTGCTTTATTAGACATTCTTTAAATTTGCTCTGGCTAGAAAATCTGCAAGGATGAAGGAGTTTTAATAACTAGAAAAAGATTAAACTGTGTGTCTTTCCCCAGCATTTTGTATTTATCACTTCTTTCCTGCTTCTTATGCTTTATCCCTTTAGGGAATCTGATCTCTTCAAAAAGAAGTAGATCACAATGATCAGCCAGAGTTGTGTGCGTAACATTATCTTTGCAGCCGCTACAAAATGTCACGAAATACTAACAGTGACTGGGTTGGCTGTGAAAAGCTGTATGTTCAATAGGATACTTTTCAAAGAAACTTGCACCTTTAATGGCAAATGGAATGATTTCCACTTTCTCTCACAAATGATGAAACAGACACACACATGGGGGCATGGGATTAACTCAGATACAGAAACAGACACAAAGGAGACTGATTCCAAACCTGCTCATGTTCAGTATGAATCTCTGGGATGTGTTTCTTTGGCTTGGGAGTTTCAAGTCTTTGCCTGTGAAGGCAAAGGGACCCAGGCGAGTAACATAATGAATCTAGGCTTCCCAGACACAGATCTGACATTTGCTCTCTCCCTCTGACTCAGGCTTTGACTGGGTTCAGGGATTAATTAGGCCATGCAAACGAGTTAGGTTCTCTCTTCTGGCAACCTGGTCACGTAGGGAACCCCCACCCCTCCCCTTCCCCACACTCTCCTTCCCCATAATGAAGCATGACTGTAGTAAAACAAGTCTTTTGATGGTGCCTCTTCTCATCACTTTCAAGACAAACAATGTCTCAGAAGCCCCCCAGCTGCTTTTATTTTTCTTATATCTACAGTTACATCTTGGGTGTGTTTACTCATCCTCATTAAATATGTTGTTACCCCCCCTTTTTTTTAATATCCTTCCTTTATTGCAGTTTACACAACACATCAATTACAGGATAGAGTTAAAAGCTTTTAGAGCCATTCTTGGGTATAGAGCAACATCCCACACCACCACCATCTCTAAAAAAGAATTGACACAGGGTATAGTAGGGCATAGTAGGAATATGAGACAAACAGCCCCACAGCAAACATCTCCACAGCAAAGAAAGAAGTGGTCACAAATTACTACTTCGCTCACAGCAAAGCATCGCTTATGTATAGTCAACTTCCTTCGATAAGCCTGAGTAAGGACTTGGGGTTTTTTTCATTAAAAAATATTAACAAGCGACTATTATCCTCCTCCTTGTAATACAGATACTTGGAAAGTCTAAGATGGCACAGTAAGAAACAACACATCACAGGACTAACAATCAGCTAGACTTTCCCACATACACCTTGGTCTTAGGATCATTTCTTTCAAGCAAAATTGAAATAATGACACTTCAACTGAATATCCTTGCTGTTTAGCATGCCTTCTGAAGCCGCATCAACTTTTAAAGTACTTGTTTTCATAATAAACACATCAGCAGTTCAATAAGATGCCAGACACAATGGCATATATTTTAACTATTATTTGGATTTGTTCTCTGTCTATGTACGTCTGTCTGTGCAAGTGTGTGTGTATGCATGCATGTGCAATTGTTCCCATGTAGGAAGAGCCTTTCCATTACTCCCATTCTTGATAGGACAATGTGTCTTTGGAACACTATTCTGTTTTTATTTACAAAAAGATCAAAACCAAACAAAAAAGAGAATTGCCCTGACCACTGTGGAAGTTCCACAAGAGCTCTCCATACTTTGAACATGAAGGTTAAGTTTTGTAAGCAAACTGAGCACTTCAACTCAAATATTAGGTATTGAAACAGACTTGGACAAGGGATTCAAAGGAGAGACATGCCTTTGTAGCAGAAAAAGAAGCAAAAGGAACAGTGCTGCATGTAAAGTGTCTCATGGAAGAGATGGCTTTTTATGCCACTTTCACTTGAGATCTCCCCACTTTTCTCACCAAAAAAGAAGGTAGGAATAACCTTGCTCTGCAGACCCTAACCTAAATCACTCTCTCCAGGGGGACAGTTCAGCTCCAGATATCCGAGTCTGCCTGTCATCATTCTGCGTTAGATCTCTTCAATAAATAAATAAATAAGCAGCCTTCCCCCACCAGCCCAAGAGGGCCCTTGTGTGCCGAGGCTTAGGTCTTGCCCAGTGGCTTACTGCTGCCGGACCTGAAGGGAGCAGGGTGGGGGGCGAGGTGGGGGCAATCGCCCTCCAACACTGGGAACCGTTTGTAAATTACCCTAAGCTTCCCTTAGTCATTATTCCATTAACTGCCTCTTGGTAGATCTGTCAGTAACTAAGCTGGGACTTATTTGTAGAGAATCAGAGGCTATTTGCTGTACTAAGTGAGCCATGAGAGCGAAAGGGTTTGGGATTTATTTGTAATTACAGTTGGGATTTTTTTCTTCTCCTTCTTGCCTGGACCCCACTGGTACTTTCATTCACATTCCCTAAGCTGAAGCTGGCGCCAGGATCACAGGCTGGCCCTGTGTTTATGTCATTGAGACTAGGACAATATTTCAGTGTGGAGCCAGACCGCAGGGATCCACTCTATAAAACCCTCACTAAAAATAGACAGCCGCCCTGCCCCCAGGCCCGCGGACCGCCGGCACCCTGCGTGGAGCACGGCCCTCGGCTGGGCCGAACCCAGCCCTCCCGGCTGGGCCTGCCGCCCCGCCAGCCCCCCGGCCTCTGCCAGCCCCGTCCCAGCCTGCGCTTCCCCCAGTGAGGGTCCCCGCGAGCCGCCCCTGGAGCTGGCGGAATCATTCAGGCTACAGCTGGCAGCAGCATCCTGAGGGCTCCTCTCCTCCCTGACTGCTCCCTGCAAGTGGATGTGGCACCTCGAGGTGCCGGCCTCCCCTGCTCCCGGCTGGGTGCGAGCATGCCCCGAGCCCTGTTCTGCAGCAATCTCGGACCAGCCCTGCAAAAGCGCTGCTCAGGCTGCAACCCAGAGCCAGTGAGGTATCCTAAAACCCCACCGGCTTGCTGGGGTATCGCGGCTGTAACTGGGAGAGTAAGAGATACCTGAAAATATCAGTGCTTGGGACTCCTCCTTTCCCTCTGTAGCTTGTGAAGGCGCTCAGAGAGACCCCAGCAGGACAAAACTGGGTCAAAGACTTCACCTCTGTCTGATAAATCTTTCCCGCAGCAAATTAAAAAAAGAGCTGAACATTTCCATCTCATAGCTGTCAATTTTATTCAAAAGCATGAACCGGGGCAAATCATTCAGCCTTTTCAATGCCAGTGGTGCGTGATCCCTCAGCTTGGGAGGATAAATGTAACTAGCAGAGTGTTTATTGATTAGTTCAACAGCTATATAGATAAGATACGAGGCTCTTAATGCACAGATTTTCAAGGTAAGAGCCTGATCCTGCAGCTTAGATCCTGACATTGGAAAGAGCTTCATTCAAGAAGTCTGTGAAGTGACAGAAAAAGCTCACATGAATTTAACGGGCAACAGAGCCTTCCAAAAGACAGCAACAAAGAGCAATCGAGCCTCTTGATTCCCTTAGATCCCTGTTCGTTTAGCTGCTGAAAAAGCATACTCAAAGGCTGCAGACGTGAGCGTGTGTGCTCGCACACACAGGTATCCCGAGAAGGGATGCTGCCACTGAGCGCCAACGAATGCCGATCTCCAAGAGGAACAAACCCCTCAGAGAACAGCTTCCATCCAGATACCTGTCACTGAATCACTGTCCTGGCATAGGTCGTGTTTATTAAGTCAGTAGGAACCGGACCCAAGCGTGAATGTTTGCTCAAACTGGTGGCAAAACTACAGTGTGTGCAGGGGGAAGAGCCAGATGCTGAGCTGGAAGGGAATGCCAGGGTTTGGTTAGCTAGAGGACCCCGTCTCACTCCCTCACCCAAGGCCCAGGCCAGCCTGACTGTTCTCCAGCTGGGCTGCACGGCTCATTCCTGATGCAGGTGCAGCCAGTCACCACCTGAGCAGAGATGGTCGCATGAATCTATGGCAGAACCGAAAACTGAACTCAGAGCTCTGAAATCCAGATAGTGCTTTAAAAGCTGGCTGTGCCACACAAGGTGCTGCTTATAATGAAGCTTGACTTTGATTTGATTGGCTCAAACTACTTCATTCACTGGGCACTGGGCAAAGAAGCCATTTTGTACAAGGAGATAAGACTATTGTATCATGGACTAAGAATGTAGGAAAATAATGGCTCCTTGTTGAAAGGCTGCTTTGAAAATTTTCAAAACACCAAGAAGACGTATACAGTAGTATACAAGGGCAGCTCTGCTTTCCCAAAGAGATTCATCAGAGACTTTGGGAAGAGTATCCAACAGATTTCATACAAACCGGTACACGTTTTCTGCACCATGCTATGTGTACTCAGCGCATGCTCAGTGATTATTCTGTCGAGTTCAGCTTCCTCTGTCAGTTGTTCACTTTGCTTTTTCAGCTAAATCTATCAGGTGAGTGTTAGTGCAGTGTAATCAGGATCCCTTTGCAGCAGGCATTGTGCATGTGTTGAATGGCAGTTCAGGGTCGGAATTCTGGATCATCTCGATAGATTACACAGATAAAAGGTGAGAAGATAAAAGCCCACAAAGTACGGAACTGGCTTGCCCAAGGTCACAAACCAGCAAAACTGAGAAGAGGGCTCCACCTTCCCTGCTTAGGACTGGTTCCTATCTTTTATAAGAGTAGCATGTTGGCAGGGATAGGCCAGAGGGCCTCATGGATTTCATAGCATCTTCTGATTTCATTAGAGTGGAAGTTAGTCATCAATTAGAAAGGGAGATCCAAATCACAGCTGCATGAAAGGCAATGACAAAACTCCACAGCGCTGCTAACAGTGGCCTTATCAACTGGCAATGAACATGACAGAATAAGAACTGTAGCTACAGGGAACAGTTGTGCAGTGTGTGAAATACCGGTTGCTCTCTGCACAACTTCTCAAAGTAATCCTCGCAGCAAGGCAATACTACATAGACAAAATTTAGTTTAGAAGCAGCCTTCTAAATTTAACATAATTGTTGCTTTTATAGGGCTTCTCACTATTTTATCTGAATAGTCACTGTTTCTCAAATACCAGTCCGGGGATAGAGGACCTTCAACCACCTTCAGTCAAAAGTGTGATATATAAAGGAATGAAGCTGGAGGGCCTTTGTGTGGAGGAAACACATTTTTGATAATGCACCGTGTTCTACCATGTGCCATTAGTGTCTGAGAAACAGCCCTGAATTGTTCTCACACTTCATGCTACAGCTTTTCACTACTTGAGCAAATGCCATTTGTTCCCTATGTATTTCTTTCTGTAGTCAGTGTGCGGACTTTCTTTTTCATCTTTGGAGCTTGCTGATCATGCACCTGACAATGGATATGCAATGAAAGGAGACTGTTGCAGAAATAGGACTTTCTGATTTATKACAGTAATTAGATGCTAAGTAGTGAACGAAGCAGAAGATTGCAACAAGATAAAGGCAACACTTGCAGGAACTGAACGTCATCACAGAAAAATGAATCCTCTCCCTGTGTTCTGCCAAAGAATCCCAGTGCAGTAGCATATAAGCAACTGAAAGCTTTTCACAGGTGGCCACTTAATGTATATGTCTCATTTTCGACAATGCTTAAGCTATGCAGCCTCAGTTGGGACTCCACTCATAGCAGGGCATGCATTCACAACAGCTGCAATTCAAGCCAACTGGAACTGTGCTTTGAACATATAAAGTCCTGATATGAAATATCAGCTCTTAGGTGGCTTGAATAAGCACACCCACAATTAGGGGATACTCGATAATTTTGACAGTAGACCATCTATGTCTTAGTTCTCCAGCCATAAAATGACATCACACCCATGATGATACTAGGAAGATAAAAAAATACATCCTTTCAAAGATTTATTATTTATATTATCATAGTCCCTAAAAGCTTGGACATGGACTGACCATGTTTGGTATTGTACAAATGCATAAGAAAAAGGCATCCCTGCTCCCACRAAAGTTAATAGCATAAGTTAAAACYATGAGGTAACAGATGGTATGACGGAAGGAGGACAATGAAACAGTACTGTCTGCTGGTTTGCTTCAGCACACCTGTGCTTCAGCACCTATGCTCAATTCTTTTTTTCAGATAAAACAGAAAAAAAGGCTTTTAAAAGAAGGCTTAAAAAACTTCAGATACTGTGGTAAGACCCAGAAAAAAAATTCTGTACAGCCTATGCACTAGGCTATACAGCCTGTGCTCCATACATTTTGATGAACACAGTCTCTTTCAAAAAGTCAGTGCTGTGAACTGCCAGTGAATCTAAAAGTTTTAAATAATGCTGAGTGCTGGAGAGGTTGCCTTCACACAGAAATGATCACATATTAAGAGGTAAAAAAACCTGTCTACATATACTATAGAAAGACTCGGCGATTTGAGTTTTCCACATAAATCAAAACAAAGTCTTTATTATAGTTATTTATTTTATTGCTACCTGACATCTAACCAGTCAGATGTTAGAGCCCACTATCTCCCAGGCCCTAGGAATACATACTATAGGGATTGCTCCCACACAAGTACCTTATTATGAGATGGCTTTCCCAGCTAATTTGAAAGGTAATCATTTATCTTAATTTTAAAAGTAAAGTTGTTCTGAATCTGCAGATCTCTGCATTCTCTTCAAATGAACAAGCAGACCTCAGAATTTAGCAATCAATCAGCTAGATTTTATACATATTTTCAAAGTATTGCAGGTATCTGTTGTGGGAGCAATCTGCGGACTCCCTTGAAAAAGTTTATGGAAATGTATTCTTTCAAATCATTACCAGCCTTTCTCCCTACCCTCTACCATTTCAGGACAGGAGTACATATACAGTTCTCTCTTTTCCTTGGCATCTGGACAACTCTTCTACTGTCACTGCCCTGTAGTCCTCAGCTGGCAGAAGAATTCTAAAATAAATGAGCGTGTTGTAATCAGGAGAAAAATATTGTGTCCTTGTGGTGTTGATGTTTTTGCAGCTCAGCTTCTCAATGGCCACCACAAGTTGAGCTGCATATTTCTTTACAAAAATATGCTTGCATTGGTAACTTGGCAGGCCAGTCATTGAATAGACATTTAGCTACTTAACTGTGTACTGTTGCCAACAAAGTTCAGTTGATGAACTTGAAATAGGGGAGAAGAGGCACCTTGACAAACACTACATGGTTAGCAAGCAGGCGGGCGGTCTTTATGGCAAGCAGACCTTACTGCAGATCTGCTGGTCAAGAGGCTTTTATGAGTTTCTGTGAAACCCAAAAGCTAATACTAAGAGCAATGTATTACAGCAGAATGCCTTCAAAGAGACAAAGATACTGATTAAATATCTTCTAAGTTTAAGCATGTTTCAAGAAATCACATAAGCAAAATAAGCCTCAGCAGATAATTTATAAACCTGCCTACAGGCAACTGAAGAAGAGCATGAGCCAATACTCAAAACCAGCACGGAAGTACTTAAAGGTGTGTTGCTGTGTACAGTCACACAGCCCGAGGGAACGTATTACCCAGAGAACTAAAAGAGCAAGGATGGGATTTTTAAAGCACTCGCTGTCGGCTTAGCTCTGCCAACTTTCACTCCTGCCAAACTGCATCCAAAAAGGCAGGTCTTACCTGTGTTCACCTCCCAGAACCAACACTCTCATTGGGGCCATTCGACTTCCAGTATCCTTCACTTCTTTCAAAAAGTGAAGTTCTGTCTCACCTTCATTTCCAGTAAAACTGGATGCACAAAGTCCCCATTTATTTATTCTGTAGCCTCAGTGCTCCTACAAGTGTTTTTGCCTGCCCCCACATCAATTCACACCAAAACAATCTTCAAAGTACGCTAATGTGCACTTTCAACCCGTGCCTTCTTGCCAGCCTAGAGGGTACAGGGTAGAGCCAGAGCTGTGTATTTGCTCAGGCTGGAAGATTTAAGTCAAGATCACTCACACTGCCAATAGTTTTCCAATGTCCTTTCCAGCGGTCTCAGTGGAATGACAGGTTCTCTGGCCATAGACTGGGATGGCACCAAGAGCTGTAGGAGATGCTCTGACACCCGGGCGGGCACTGCACAGACGGCAAGGTCACCGTCTGTGCAGTACTCACTCCTGACTGACGACAACCCGACCGATCAGACTACCTACTCGTTCCCCAAACTGGTTAAGCAGCACAGAGGTATTAGTGCACTACTGCTCAGGGCTCTTTGCATTCTCCGGCAGGGCTCAGCGGATTAGGACAGGGACAGAAAGGCCATAGAGGAATAGGTACAGCCCAACTGCACCATTTTTTCCACAGCTGTTGATTTTTATTACAAAAGGGCAGTGACTGTGTGTTATGAAAGTCCACAAAATATGAAGCTAATAATAAACTGCTAAGTATCATGTGGAGTCTAAAACTATGCTTCATTTCAGTGGCTGCTAACATGCAGGCTATTTAGACTAGTTAACAATGTAGACCAAAATAATTCCTGTATGAATTAAAGCACGGGAGACATTAACTGTTACACCAGCAGGACTAGCTAAATTATGCTGAAAATATGTACACCAAACGTACATGGTGAAGTTATAAGGGAATGGGGACAATTGGTTCTTTTTCCACAAATTTCACATTAAAGAGGGGAATTGCTATCTTGTACCATCCGGTATGAAAAAGCATTCAACAGGTATTTTTTAATTTAAAGAATGCCCCAATGCAAGAGACATTTTCCAGAGGCGAAGTTCAATCCATTCATTCTTTTTCTTATAACTTTGCACATAGCCTTAAAAAAAAAAACCCAAACAGACCCTGGGCACACAAATTGGGCTGAAGTGTGACCACCTGAATTGATTTTTCCTTCAATGACTTCATCTTTATTCATTTCCCTCAACTTTCACAGCAATTATGTGTGTGCATGAATAGGGCCAAATACAAACTATTTTGAGAGCACAGCTCCTCCTAAAATTTTTCATGGGAATACATGCTGTGGTATATGTATCTTATGGCATATGTATTAAATGTACTTTTAGAGTTCATCATAAGTCACATTTTTTGCTTTTCCTTACTTAACAAAAGGTATCGGGAGGCAAATAATTTCTTTTTTTTCCACATCCAATAAGAAATGTGAATTTAGAGAGGCAGTTCAGTGCAAAGGGCAAGTCAATCTTTAGCAAGTTTCTCCAAAAGTTAATTGTACTCCCTATTTCTACTCAAAACTGCTCCAGTACCCAGACAATGGGTCTCACAATGCAGTTTCTTTTCAATGTTAGGACACCTTTACAATCTGAAGCATCTTTCTCATGAACATGCATACTGAACAGGAGCTCATAGCTCTTAGTCACCTCTTGGTTAAGTGAACTAGAAAGAGTTGCCTAGGTATCTTGCTCGAAGGTATGTTTTCCAACATTCTTATAAATCTCTACTGATCCTGCTGAACCTTTCTGAAGTCTGACTACCAGAACAGGATGAAATACTTTACGACTTGTATTAATATGCATTAATATGGATCTGTATGTGGTAAATCTGGTCAACTGGCAAAGAATTAAAGTTAAAATAATTGGTTGAACCGGAAATAGAGGAGACACTTAGCAAGAAAAATACCAGTGAAAGACATTAGTTTGTCACTTCAAATGAGATTTTTAACATGAAAGCTGAAAACTAGATTATTGCCCGCTTGGAATGTAATCAGGTAGCTGATGCTCAGGACAGCTGCATTCTCTCCAGCTTTCATGGCTTCAGTGGATGCTGAAATGAATCTTCAGTTTGTTTTTAAAATTAATTGCCAAAACTAAAATATTTTTTCTCAGCATTGGTTGAACTGATTTTCTGTGAACTGATTTAGCAAATAAGGCAGCACATGTTGAAAGTGAAATAATAAAGCTATCTGTCACAAAAACAATGGACCTCTCATCAGCTTGCACATTAGTGGGCCCAACAGCATGGATCTCATTTACTTCATACTTGCTCCAAAGTGAAAGCTATCATCAAGCGCGTAAAGGATATTCTATTTATAAATGGTAACTACGTTGCCTTAAATATAATTTTATTCAATGGATTTTAAAAATGCAATACTGGACCCTGGATGCAATCGCTACAGAATGTAGGAGACCTGTGCATGAGATAATTTTCTTCTGAGTTGCCCCTTTTTCCGATATTGTGGGAGTTCGCTGATTTACTTTAAGGAAAAATATTACCATAAAAACTCCAGCTGAGTAAATATGGTTTTAAAAGCTTGTTGCATCAAGCCTTTTATTTTACCTACATTCTTACCCAAATCCTACCTTGACAGATGCAGATATAAGAACTGTGGTCTTCGAATAAGTCCAGAATTGTATATATTCATCACCTATTTATATTTGAACAAGCAATACAGTTTCAGTAGCCTCATCTTTTGAAAACCTTTAGGACCCAATGCCAGCAAGAAGCTCAACACAGAAATAGTTACCACCTGAGCTTACACAGAAGAGAAAGCTCCATTTCTTTTCAAGTACAATGGATTAATGTAGGGGGAAAGTCAATATTGCTAAATTCATCCTGAATGTTAAAACCATGGATTGCAATGGCATGATGGGTCAGAGATGAGTTTGGCCTGCTGTGGCTACGGCTATCTAATTTAATTTACATTTACGTTCTAAAAAAAACCCCATTTGCAAGTACTAAGTAATATGGTAAATATGGAACAAATTATCAGCAACAGCAGGGGAGATTTAAAATATGCATCTTGAGTTTGGAGTCACTCAGAAACCTGTGGTGATGCAATCACTCAAACAGAGTAATCTTTATGAGTTTAACTTTGCCAAGAACGCATGTGCAAACCATCTTCCAGAGACTCATCAGTGTGGATGACACAGAAGCTGCCCTTGGTTGTTGAAATGCCTCATCCATGTGGACCCATGCCTGAATGTTTTCGCACATCAGGTGTTTCCTAGCGACTTATAGCAGTGCTTTTCAATCTCTTTTGATTTGAAAACCTGAAAACAGCTTTCTGCACGATGCAGATCCCTGTATAGTGAGTTTAAGGCTGGTGGTGATGGCTGCAGGTTGCAGCCTGGRAGGTTCAGGCCGGCCATGGCTCTGTGTTGGTGAGCCAAAGGCACGCCCGCCCCACCCCACTTGTGTCACAGCCCCCATCGCCCTCCGGGGGCCTCCAGTCACCTCAGAGCCCCGAAAACGAGAAATACCTGAGAGGCGGCGGCAGCGGCCATCGATGGTTGGTGTGGAGGAAGCGATCCATGCAAGCTGAGCTTTAGCAACGCGGGGGCCATGTCTGGAGCACGGACCTGCCGTAACATCACAGCTAAGGGCCCGGGGGCTGTGGAAAACACCGGAGGGTTTTCTTCATCCCACTCGTTTATGGGTCCTTGGATAATTCCCCCCTCCCGCGCCCCGCAGAGCCCGYAGAGCACATTAGGGCACTACATCTACCGCAGGGCACCCCAAGCCACGCCATTACCTCAGGCTGCCCAGGAGAGGGCGCCGCGCGGCTCCCATGGGACGCCATTTTGGGCGGGCGTGAGGTGAGGAGCGGCGCGGCGGGAAGCGGGGCCCGGGGCCCGGGGCCCGGCCCGGCCCGGCCGTGTGCGGGCAGCGCGGCATACGGCCGTGGTGTCCAGGCAGCGCGCCCGGCCAGCCCCCGACCCGGGCACAGGCGTGGGCATTCGGGCAGCAAGGCGAGGGTGCAGGGCAGCGTTAGCATGTGGCTGGTACCGAGAGCCCCACCTGACCCTCCACTGGATAAAGCTCTTTACCGCCGCTGCCTGCCCTGTCACCACAGCAGCATCGGAGGCTTCGGGCTGCTGAGGTGTAAACCTGCGCAACTCTGTAGAGCTGACCCGGTGGGCGTATTTGGTAGCAAACTAATGAAGTTAATAAGGACATACTTAGGCTGGTAAAAATACATTTCTTGTTCAATGAAAAATACTCTATAGTGTTGCAAGGTGGGTTAGATTGGTATGGAGGGTGATGTGTTTTTTTATGATATCCAGCAAATGTAAAAAAAATAGGGTAGGAGGCTGCTAATAAATAAGATGGCAGCTCAGAGCTTGCTGGTATCAAGGGAAAGCTCTTGGTGCCCAGGGTGGGCTTCGGCTGACGTCCTGGCGCTCTGAGCAAACCAGGAGTACGGGGCAGGAGGAGGCCGCTGCTGTATTTGCTGCCGGTATCRAAGGAGAGATCTGCAAAGCTGAGCAGCAAAAACCGGCATGACTTCGCTGAACTGCTAACCTCTGTAACGGTCTTTTGTAAAATTCACATCTCTGGGTATCTAAGAGAGGGTAAGGCATGCTCTGTGCTGCGCAGTTGTTTACAGGCTTCCTCCCCAAGGCCCACAGCACAGCCAGATCTTATTTACCTAATTACTGTCTGTGGGGACAGGCTGTGCAGCTGATAACACTCAAGACAGGAGCGTGTATCTGTAGTCAAGCTGGAGAGTCAGCTGYGGGAGCACAGGAGTATGGATTCAGGCTAGGACCATTAACACATGCGAAATGCTGGTTACACACATCTACCCAAACAAAAAGATGAGGAGCCGCTGAAAACCGTGCAGGGGTATGTCCACCTCCGTAAGACAGGGCGAGGAGTCGGCGGTGCTCCATGGCTGCTTTTACAAAGTACCTGAAACAGCCCCCTCCAGCTGAGCCTGTGGCGCGTGAGTTTACACTTGGTGCATCTTACATCTGGAGACAAGCAGCGTGTAGCTCGTGTGCTGGATCTGTGCCAGGGTTAAGCCCCCAGTAGTCGAAGCTGGATCCCTGGTAGCACTCATGATGGGAGGTCAGGCGCAATGAAAGAGCCCTAGTAGTTTGAGAAGGAACACACCAGCACCTCTCCTGATGGGAGGTCAGGCGCAGTGAGCAGGAGGGCCCCCCTCGTGCTGGCAGCTCCGTTCCAGTGTTTGGCCAGACTCCAGAAGATTAAAATAGAGCCTTAGACTGTCCCCTCGGCAGCACTGCCAGCCAGAGCCCTGACAATTCTGGGGTTGTACTCAAACGTGAGTCCCTGGGGAGCGTGGGCTTTACCCTAACAGCTGAGGCACTGAGTAGGTCGAAGCAGGCAGGGTTATTGCTCTTGTGACTCAGACTCGAGGAAGAGAGGGATCAGGATGGAGCCACGAGAGAGCAGGGGATCAGAACGAAACCACAAGGCACAGAGGGGGAAGGAGCAAGTGTGCCCCAGAAGAAAGCTTGAAAAAATCCTTGTTCTGCTGGGGCTAGGTTCAAAGCATCTGTAGCCATGAGAATCAGGCGTTAAACTATTCAAGCCCAAATTCTGATTTAGCTCCTTTCTGCGACCATTTCAGGAAAAAAGAAGATAAGCAAAAAGAAGAGCAACATTTTCCTTTCTCAAACATTTTAAAAAGCAATGTGGGAAAAGGTGAAGGCCGTGCAGGTTCTTGTGAAGAACCTCCACAGAGGTGGCAAAATCTTTTGTGGTCCAGAAATGATCACAGCCGAGGGGAACTGGAGCCACATTCTCATACATGTGTGACTAATATTAAGCGCTTAAACAAAACTCCTGATTTTCAGAAGTGAGGAGCACTCCCAAGTACCACTAAAATCAACAGCAGTGGCAGATGTCGGCATTTCTTACAGAAGGGTGTTTCACTTGAATCCACACTTGAAATGTTTTGCTTCAGGATTTTCAGAAAGTGATTACAAACAGTGCTGGACAAAACATTTTGGCATTGCCTTTTTTCCTCCTGAAAAATCAAATTTGGTTGGAATTCTAAAATAATTTATTTTGAAAATATTACAGTGATGCAGTCAAAAAAATGCCCATATCACCAAATTCAGTGATTTTATTTTGATATTTCCAAAACAAAGCATTTATATTTACTRGTAAAAAAGGCTGTTTTGTCTTTAAATTGACTGTAATATTACCTTATAAAGCTCAAAAATTGCTGCTCAGTTTACCATTTTTTCTCTGTAACTGAGTGTGTATGTGAGTAGCAGAGAGGAGGMTTCTACCTGAATTTTTTTCCTGCATGTTTGCTATAATAAAGATGAACTGGAAAATCAGAATAATTAGATCTGTTATTCACACAGGTAAGGAGCAGAAGTCCTACTGATTAATTAGGACTAATTAATTAATATTATTAATTAAAAAGTCTAAGAAAATAGAAACATTTTTAATAACCCCTTTCTAAATGAACATATATTTGTTTGAAAAGAGATTTTGAAAACAGCAGTCTGGGGAAGAGAACGGCGAGGTTTATTAATAAAGATTTGTTGTGTGTTTGCAAAACAAACAAAAGACCCAAATCAAACCCAAAGCTTTTATTTAAAGACAAACTTAAAAAATAAGTTAATAGTTTGCTCAGAGAGATGACAGTTTATATAAGTTAATACATTTGAATGGAACAGCGAAATGGTTATCTTTTGCTGTCAGAAGAACGAGTCAAAAACATGCCTATAAGAGTTTGTTAACTTCTTTCCAGTTGGTTTAAAAGCATTTCAGTAAAACAGCATAGAACACAGAGGCAATTATAAAACAGCACTGTCCTTCAAGAAACCATGGCAAACTTATTATAAAGGTCTGTAAGAATTGCACTGTTCACCTACTTATCTTCTTATATAAAGAAGAAATCTCAGCTCGGGGCAAGCAAAACATACGAACAACCAGGCCCTAAAAATGCATGGTACATGCAGAAATGCACCAAAGTAATTTAAGTACATGCACACAAAAATCCTTCTGTCTTGCGGTGTTTTTTCTAGTTAATTTCTTAGGTTACTGTACATGAATAATTACTTGCATTTGGTTTTTTTCTTTTACTAACTTAGTAAATGTGGTAACAATCAATGTTTTGAAGTTAAAAATCAAGGAAGCAGAAATGACTGACAGTCACGTTTTATCTTACATTTTAAGAATTATTTTGCTCTGCTGCTTAACTCCACTTTGGCTGCGTTTTGGTTAAAATATTTTCCATGTGTGAAAATATCCACAGATACTCCAGTAAGATGCTGTTATTCTGAAGCTTGCAATGAGTTGGCATGTCATGGCTGAAATACAGACATTTGTCAACATTTACATTACCATATATACTTGTGCACAAGCTATGGATAATTGACGATGTTATAAGGATGCTAGCCAGAAAATTGTGTCCCTGCTCTGTCACAAGCTCTCTGTGTGACCTTGGGCATGTCACTTATTCCAATTATGGCATTATCTGTACAAAAGGCAGAACAGTGCATGAAACGTTGAGAGGCTCAGACAGTATGGTAGTTAAAATACATTTAGCAACCTGTCCATCTTTGAAACAAGGTAAACAGTGACCCAAAGCAGAATCCTTCCAGTTTCACTTCAGCATTCAAAATGGAGTTGTTCTTACTTCTCTTGCGTAAATACAGTAACCCAGTTTTATACTACATTAGAAATGTTGCCATGCTTTTCTGTGTACAAGAATATGTGAAAAACAGAGGAATCACAACAGAAGAGCGTGTTTCACTTTTACAAGGTAATTCCCTCAGTAGGTATTATCTGGGGTGTTTCTCGACTACAAGCAGATTATACATACCCACAGTACAGTATGTTTACAACGTGGCTTGAAAGCACGGATTCACACCAGAAATGCACAGCGGATTCTGTCTGGCTGTCATTGTAAATACACAGCTGAAAGCTGCAGAGCCCGTCCGACAGCCCCCAGGCTTGGGGCAAGAGGGCTCAGTCTGTCAGCCTGCGAGATTTTTATGCTCTTCACTGCTTTGACGCAAAGATGCTTGTATGCCAGCAACTTCTGCAGATGTAACACACAGATTAGAAAGATGCCACTTCAAATCTGACTACCCAGATATCACTTCTGTATTAAGGCATTTATATTTATATAAATTGAATTTCAGTTTCTGTTGACTTTGATGGGAGGTTATTTTTACCCACGGACTCTGGAAGCCATGCCTATTTCATTTAGGTTTCTGAATAGGTAGACCAAAAGCAAAATTTGGAGACCATATTTGAAAGCTTGGCCTTAGAAAAAGTCACTTTCCAATAAAAATAAAAGAATTCAGAGAAAAAAACCTACATTCATATTTCCATGGATTGTAAAGCTCACATACATGGGTACCTGATGATGGTCAGATAGAACGTATTTCAAAAAATACAGTTTAAAGATTATACACAAGTACACATGGTATTTAGGATTATGTGAATGTATACACTAGCATTTTTTTGTTAATGAGGGAGAAGACTTGAAGTACATAATTTTAGAAGATCACAGGAGTTGTAAGAATGCAAGAGCACCTCGAGTCTTCTAAATCTTAAAAGAGCTAGGTTTCTATGATATTAGATCAAACAAAAAAACTATGTTAAGAACATTTTTATGACAATGATTCACTTGAATAAACTTAAGATTTCTTTTACCAACCAATCTTTTTTCTAAAATAGTATTTAATATCTGAAGTTATAAAAAATATTTGTAGTCTTGAAAATTATTTTTATTGTCTATTTTATGTACTATACATGCCTCTTTCAGGAATTATTAAAGAAGCATGAGTCATACGGCACTCATTTACTCTTGGCTCATGGCCATCCTCAATATATATTTTGCTATTTTCAAACCATTTGCAGGTACATATGCATGAAAATATTGTTGTGTCAAGTCCCAAGATCACAGTTAGCACAGCATACATTGTTCATCTATATATTTACAAAGTTTTAAAGCACATAAAATTGTGCATTATTATGTACCAAAGTTTAAACTTTAACATACGCTTGGTTGCATATATAGCAACAAGTTACAATAAAAATCTGAACAAAGACAACCAATAAACAGCCAAATTGCTATGTACAAACAAGGCAGGAAGCAATTAAACACTGCCTTGCACATTTCACTTAAATTACTTTTTCTCTGAGGGGAAAAAAACAAACAACCCCTCTTCCCCTCCCCCAAGTCCCCAATAACCTTCAACAGTCTTCATTTTTATCAGCGAAATAACTGGAACTGCCATTGCATTCAGTAGGGGATTCATTTGCATAATATGGGAGAGAAATTTGGTCCCTATTATAAAATGTAGCAATATATTACGCAGTGYGTGTTCCCCCCCCCAGTAACACAGCAGCACGGTGGGCTCGCTCTCTGAGCCCGGCTCCGACAACGGTCCCTRTGACCTCTAGGGGAATATTCCATGAGATAAAAACCCTTTTGTCTTCCTTACAGATACCATTTTTTACACGAGCATAAATGTGTTGTTTTCATGATGACGCCACTGATCCAGATCCTCAGCTGGTATCGAGCCAGCCTTGTGAGGGAGGGGAGGTATGCTGATTTATACAAGGTAATACCTGACTCGGCTTCAGTGATTTACTCTTGATTTACACTGGTGCAAAAGAACCTGGAATGAGGTCCAAGGACAGCAGGATTGGGCCCAAACTGACCTTTATATAAGGTAAAACACAARAAGTCTATGCGTTTAGCTTAAAATCTGCTTAATAAATTACTACAGTTCACAGTAATAAGGTAGATTAGTGCTACACCAATCACTTTCTCTAATGTTGTATCAATTTCACATAGCTTTTCCCAGAAAGAAAATGAAAACAACACTAAACATAAAAAAAATCTATTCTTACTATTTGACCAGCAAAATAGGAGGTTTTCTGTAGCCTAATGACAGACAAGCTTAGTAACACATTACCCTATTATAGGATGACTGGTTTAAAGGCTAAATCTTGCCCAAGATGCTGCGGTATGAAAAGGTTGAGGAAGGTATTCTAGCATGGCTCTTATTTCACCCCAAAAGCCCAGTATGAGAGACAGCTAGCTGGGTAARAGCTCATAAATACCAACACCGAGGAGAGATGATCGCTGAGCTGGTAGGATCTGTACAGCCTTCAATGATATATGGGGCCTGCTCCAAAGCCCAGTCAAATCAACAAAACGACTCCTAATGACTTTGCAAATGCTTACTTAGCAGAAAGAAGAGAGGGCTGTAGTTGGTGCCTGCACAAAACAGGGGCGAACTACTGGCCAAAGCATGCTTCCAGAGTATAACTCTCAGCCCACCTTAGGGAACATTGCCCTTGGTTTTTGCAAAGAATATACTGGGCCAACAGCTCTGCTTCTCACTTCTGGGCATGATTTAGCCTTATGAATTCTACTTCATGGAATCAAAAGATAAATTATACTTACAAATAAAGCATTCTAGCTATTTAATGTTTTTCTGTAGTGGAAAAAATCAGAGCGCCAACCTGATGAAATCTCTGTTGTCTGAAAATTCAAGGCCTCTTTACTAAAAATACTTTTTGCTGATGGCAAAGTTCAACACCTCAGAGAAATTCAGAGTAAGTTTCCAAGCTGTATACCGTATTTTCAGATACACTATACCCTTGTTGTTTGTAAGGCTGTATTGAAGTTTTACATAACAGTCATGAGCCATGCATTTAAACACCTTAAAAGAGTTGACCAGCAACTTAATGCATTTCTTTATACCATAGAGAATTTAAAGATGCACCATCTCTTTCCAAAACACTCTAAACATAAATGTTGAGGATAAAATAGTCCATCTTCCCCCTCCCCCTTTAATGTCTATATTTAAAAATACTAATTTCTAGATTACTCTGTGTGTGCTCTTACTGTATAGAAAATCCAATTGTTAATTAATATCTAAAGGCAAAGAAAAAAAATAATACAAGCATGGGAAATAAATGCTTGAGCCACAGGTTTCTTGAGGCAAATTGTCCATGGGCAGACTACCTTCTTGCGGATGCAAGGAATTTTGAGTGTAAACCTTGCAGTTTGCCTATATCTCGCTTCCTACCAGCAGAAACAGGAAAGTTTTAGACTAGAGGAGATATGATCCACGTTTGGTTTTTTTTTTTTTTTTTGTGGAGTCATAATGTTAAAGCACTATATTCTTTTCTAGCCAGTCCAAGTCATGCCTAGAAATAGGAGGGACTGGGTTCAGCCCAGGTGAAAATATACTCCTTGGAAAATGCAGGACAAAGATTCTATGGCAAGATATATGAGTAAGAGAGAGAGATATCCAGAAGTTTGCAAAGCTTAAGTACCCATTTTAGAGCAGAGCTTCAGCTGATATAAAGTGGGTACAGACTCATTTGAATGTGCTGTCTGCTGGCTAATGAAATTCTAGTATGCTGTGGGCTCTGAGCCACAGCATTTCCCATTTCTGTGCAAGAATCCTTGGAGGGGCATTCTAGCTCAACCTGGAGAAGGGGTTCCTAGTAATTAAAGCAAAGGTCTGAGTTCCTAATTTTTATTTGATTCCTGACTGTGAGCCTTTACTCTAAGCTCTACTCAGAAGAGTCACTCGTGCCTTTATGGAGTGGGAATAACAGTGCTGTATTTTGCAGGATTCTTCTGAATTGCTATAGTTGCTTGTGAAATGTGTGAGTGATCTTCCTAAGAGAACCGCGGAAGTGTTATGATTAGTATTATGACAGTACTTGAAAGGCACCATTTTCTACTATTTATTTATCTCTGGGTGTTCATTACTATTCTTTTAAGGAGCTGCTTTACTCAGTCACCCACTGAATAGGTAGGGATAGCAATTTTGAAYAAAGAACACATATTTCTACCAAAAGATAATTCAGTGCTTTATAACCAGAAGTATTTAAAGTCAGAACTATCAGTTACTACTTTGACTATTAAAGTATGTGGAAGACCCTCAATCTAGAGGTAATAGGATCAAGGAAGTATGCCCCATTGGCCGTCACATAAACACTACTTCCATATAACAAGGTTAAAATCAAGACGGGGTAGATTGTGGCTGGCATTTGCACTCCCAGAATCAAATTCCATCTTAGCACAGAAGATTATGATGAAGTCAAGCCCTTTCTACCAGTAAAGAATCCAGCTCTTCATTAGATACATGACTACTACTGGAAAAGTCCAGCAGCAGGAGTAGATAACAGAGATTTTTACATCCTTATCTAACCAGCAGTGTGTACCTGTTCTGCTGCAGATTTTGCTACTTTTTGCCCTCGCTGTTCCTGAAGAGCCAAAGCAAAGCAAGGTGGGTTTCATTTAGGAACATCTTGTTTTATCTCGTCACTTCCTGCAAAAACATATGGCCTCAGCATATTGTTATTTTTATTCTTTAATAGACAGTTTTATGGCAGTTTTACTTAGAGGCTAAACAGATTAGGGGAGCCTGGGCTAGGTGCTGTATACTAGAAAACAATGTAAATTGTTTTGAATTCTGAATATGAGCATTACATTGTTCTGGCTCTCCCTGGTGAAAAGCCTTCTGCTAATGAACATCATCTAATGTAACAAGCTGTCACTGCTTTCAGTGACAGTAAAACATCACTGGTTCTATGGTGTGTGAGTCAGGTTTTCCCCATGTAGTTCCATGTGGCATAAAACATACAATGTATGTCCTTCTAGCTGCAAATTGGCACTGACACTTCTGCTCCCCCCCGCATCTTCTCACCCACAGGAATTTTCAGAATGGGTCTCATTCAAAGCCTGTGGAAGTGAATGGAAGTCTTTCCATCCTCACTGAGCTTTGGATCAGGTAATGAATGAATATGCAAAAAGTTAACTTCCCTCTCCCAAAAAGAGAAGTTACAAATGTAAATCCCTTATAGAAAGTTTTTGCCCTTATATCACTGCAAAGACTCTTCTTGGCTTCCACATACTGACCAAGCATAAAATAGTGAATAACATTTATTTTTGAATTTATGGATTGAGTTCACAGGGATTTTAATAGCACTGGGGTTATGGAAGTGCTATTTTAATAAGGACCACAGATCATGGGCCCAAATCCTTACCTTTACCTCAAGGACTTGTAAACTCAACTATTTAACTCAAATCTCTTTATTGGAGGCCTTAGAATGTATCCACCTGGAGGCTGAAAAATTGAAAGGTAGAAGGCTGCGCAAACATGGAGTGAGGGAATTTAACCAGCAGGAATGTGGCCCGTAAAATTAAACTTCAAGAACTGTTTAAGAAAAATTAAAGCTTGTGCAACAGCTGGGGTTTCTCTCCACATTAGTTCATTTCTTAGTGACTCAAATGTTATGGTTCTCATTAATATAGATTTCATTTTTGAGATAATCTTCTGTAGTACTGTAAGTCTTATTCTGGTTGTAAAGTACAAAATCACGGCTCACTGTGATCTGCCTTTAGACAAATACGGCATGCTAAAACACCACCTCCTACCCTCCTTATGATATTAATATTTATTGATGGCCCAAATAAAAAATCTTAGATTCAAACTGCACCCCAAATTTCCCTAATCTGAATTGCCAGAATATCCCAATTTCAGACATGGTGATCAAATACTCCTGAAGTTTACAGTGAATATTCAGGAACAAAAGTAGGGGCATTTCTTTCCAATGGGTGTATGAGAGTGCCGCCAACGTAAAGAAATGCGCTTTTGTGTGGTGGGCAGAAGAAAAGACCAAGCTTCGCTTCAATCTCACTTAGATCCTGCATATTATTCCTTCAGAACTTGGCCTCATTCTGCCTGCTCTTGACCTCAAAGGTTCACCTCCTAAGCTTTTAAAATAACTTGCTACTTATATAATTTGAAATCTAAGCTCCTGAAAAAAAAACATTGTGATAATTATATCAGGCTCTGACAGCATTCAGAGATGGTGTTGACTGCATTTTCTCGATATTGAAAGAATTTTCATTTCTCTGTAAGTGGCTAGAAACTCTGGGTTAACTGTGTTACTAGACAAGTTAGCACTTTAGTTATATGCAACCTAAATCCATTCAAGAAGGCTGAGAAGTAGAAAAATTTATAGGAAATGGTGGAAAACGGGTTAATAGAAGTTTAGGACACAGTCCTAACATGACGACACCAAGGATGTTACAGTTTCTGCTAACTTGCAGGCAGAACCACTCACGCTTAAAATTTTGCATGCTCAGAGATATATGGAAATCAAGAGAAGTGCAAAACCTGATTACTAGATTTGCAGCCACAGATTGTTCTGTTATGTGATGACTGTTGCGACTCTACCTGCAAAACTGCAGATGCCAATAATAATGCTTGCATCATGACAGATACCCCTGTAAGACCAGAAATCTGGTGATGAAGTAAAAAGATTAGGATTCTTTTGAGTGGCACGAGTTGCCATTTCAGGAGCTGGATTTGTACAAGTGGTTTTGAAAGTACGGCCCTATATGCATAATGCTCACTATCTCATTGTGGAGCAACGGGAAGCAATGCAGAAGTCGGGGGTTAAAGTGTGCTGCTGAAGACTTCTGAGATAGCAGAACCCAACTGGTCTTCTGGACCCATTATCTGTTGCATAGCATTGTGCACGTCCCTATGTTCTACAGACTGTGTGCTCATTGCCCAGGACTTGCCCTTTTCACCCAGAAATGTTGTTTTATAAGGCTCCACATGTATCCTATGGACATTCTGCCTTGATTCCTCATACTTGCCTTTCCCATCTTCTGGAAGGCTGGATGCATGAGGGAAGAAAGTGCTCCGAGACCCATCGATGGGAATCTTTAACTGCTCACTGGAGGTAGGTTCTTGAGACAAATCTGAAGATCTCATGAAATGCTGAGTATACACTCCTTCAGACAGAGAGCYAGACTGTGTCTCACTGTGCACACGCAGCCAACGATGATGCCGGCTGAAGTAGTTGTAATGTTGATGTTTCCCTAGCTTTTTTTTCCCTAAAAAGCTCAATGGCTGCTTGGAGCTAGAGGACTTGTCTATGCTTTTCGATGTAAGCCCTGACATTGTTAGATTGCTCATATACTCTGTGCAATATTCAGCATTAGTATCAAAGGCACTACACTCTGCCAGGCCTTCTTTCAATGTTAGGCAAGGCTTCATGTCGTGGACTTGGAGAACATCAGGTGCACTGCCACCCAGGCCACTGCCTGCCTGCTGGGATATGTCATGTGAGGAGGAGTAAATCAGGTCTAATTCTCTGGGGCTTAATGCATCACTGGAGTCATAGTCACTGTCAGTTGGAAGGAATACTTCAGAGCAGCCTTCTTCATCTGAGCAGGGCTGGGAATCTGCAAAGAGAACTGATTAATATTATAGAAGACAAGTACAGGAGAGAAATTGCTTAACTGTCATTTATGTATTTTTTTTCTTAATTTAGAATCAAATCTACAATTCTGAAAATGTATGTGTGTTTCCTCTGTGGAATTGTCCATGGGCCTAGGTGACAGCAAAGACAGTAGTCAGGGAGGATTTACAGATATGTTAGAGAGGTAGTGGTAGAATTAGGAAAACCARAAAGGATTCATGTATTAAATTAAGTGCAGGGAAGAATTTTAATTTGAATTGGGATTAAGTTCTGAAAGGATCTGTTTTCTTTTATCTTGTTTTCACCAAATTTCACAGAGATGGAGATTTTGGGGAGAGAGAAACTAATCCAGGTTCTGTTTTTATTAAAGATGTCAGCTGAGTTACTCCAGATTTATACCTCTGTAACTGTGAGTAAGGTGCAACTGTATGTGTGCGTAAGAGGCTTGAGGCAAGACATGGAGGTAGATGAACAAAAGCTACCCTTTTGCCCATCAGATGCATTATGTATGTTCAAATCCAAAGCAGACACACTTAATTCAAATGTGAATTTGTTGACCAAAACTCACACTGGCACTGAAATCACTGCTGTCTTTTGGCTACAGAAGGATCAATAACATAATAAATAGTGGCATATGTGATAGAATGGATTGATGCTCCACTGCCCTGGATAGTTTATATTAGATCCAAGGGAAAAACTGCAGATTTTATACAGTGCTGACTATTCACTGTGACCTAGTGTAAATTACCATATAGCACAGCAATAATGAATCAAGCCCATGCAGGACAAGATAATGCTCTAGGTTACGTGGTGCCAGAGCTAAGGATTATTCTGCATTCATGGTCTGTAATACAGGGAAAAAATTAGCTCCGCGAGGGATGCTGAGAAAGAACACCACTGTGTAATGGAATGAATCAAAGCGGCATCGTCTTTGGGTTTCTTTTCTTTTAACCTAATCTAATCAGAGTAGATGTATTAATTTTTCTTAACTGTATAAAACTGCCAATTTGAAAAAACAAATTATTATTACCACAATGGTCATGGCAGTTGTTTAACACAGCATCTGTTGCTTTTGTTTCTACTGTTTCATTTACTCATTGCTTAAAGACAGCTCAGCAGAATGCTGGTTTACATTTTTCTCTGAAGTCCTTATTCTGTTAGCAAATTAGGTGTTACTGTTTAATTTGCTTCATCTTTATTTGCTGTGATCCATTTCTTTCATCAGTTTAATTTTCCATCTGTTCAGAGAAGCAATAATGGTCAATGAGGTGGGTACTTATTTGTGTAATTCTGTGTTTTAAAGTGCTTGTCTAAAACACTGAGAACACTGAGGTATGTGAAAACGACTGTTAAATCAGACTGGACTATTGGCACTAGAATTTGCTCTATCAAAACAAAGCAAGAGGAGCATAAGAAAGAATTGCTCCAAAGCAGAGGAACAGTCAAAGCATGAAAAGAAAATGGCTGTAATATCAGTGAAACAGAAGGTAACAAATGGAGACTATGGAAAAGTCTGACTTAGATTCCAGACAAATTATTAGAAACTATGGTGAAGAATAGATAGATACGTGAGTGATGAGAAAGGGTCAATAGCTTTTGCTTAGTACGTCATGTCTCACCAATCTAATAAAACTCTGAACATGTGCACAATTAATACACAGGCATCCTTAGATTTCTGAAGAGCTTTTGACAAGGTTCTGTACCACAGGTTCTGAAGAAATGAAGCTGTAATTGAGATAAAGAGAAAGCTCTCTCCACATATTAATAGCAGATTGTTGGTGCAGACAACAAATGAAGTAGTCAGTTTTGACTATGGATGGATTTTACTAATTCTGGACATCATGTAGAAGTCAGTGATAGCACTTGTGCTTTCCCACCTGTTCATTAAATGATCTGGAATAGTGAGGTGACAAAGTTGGCTGATGATGAGCAATTATTCTGAGTAGTTGAAAACAAAAAATGATTGTAAATATTGTAGAAGTATCTCAGGATATTGAGTGGCAAATTATTGGTAAAATGATTGTTAAAATACCTTGGCAGGTGTGGGAAAAAAATTACTCCTTTTATAAAATGTCATACAAGAACTGTTATAATTAAAAGTGAGTTCAAAGATTTCGCTTGATGAACAAAGAAAAATTCTCTTACCACTCACAGCTTTTCTCCTCTGGATTCTAGCCTCAGGTGAAGGGGGAGGTGAAGGAAGACAATCTAGATGTGAAGAGGTTGAACTGATTTTCTTTTGAGAGTGTTCTTCTGAAAGATCCACAAGCTTCTTTATGGGTAGGCCAGCTGCTGGCTGCTTGTATCTTGCATACTGCAGTGCTTCTGTGATCCATCTCATTTCCTTCCAGATCTCATCAATTTGCTGTAGAGAAAAAAATGGTGAAAAAGTCAAGTCTTTGTATTAATTTTACCTAAGTGTGTACTTTCTTCAAGTGCCCAAGTAGGTGTGTAGTCACTGCCAACAGAGAGAAGCAGGATCCCCTGACAGGACACTTCAGATGTAGGTGGTCTGAACTGCCTTTGGTTAGGTGCTCGTTCTCCTCCACCACTGCAGAGGCTGCTTAGGGCCACCAGACTCTCAAATTATTTATCTCAATTAAGAACCTGTAGTTAGGAGGGGTGAATCCAGGCCTAAACTCTGACATGGAAGGACAATGAAAATTGTCTTTTGATGGAGTATAAAGTTTGATCAATTTTGTAGCACACTTGAAAGTTGGTTTCATTCTGTACTGGAATGAGAGCAAGACTTCTTGAGCATCCTTGCAAACCCAGGATTATGTTCAAAAGCGGAGTGCTCGGATCAAACCTAGTTTTTAACTGAAGAAGAATATACATACATGGAGGGTTGAAGCAAAGCTATGAGCCAAACTGCAGGTTTTCTCCCTTATCATAATTTTGGTCTGCATGCATTTTAATAGTATAAGTCTACACTAAGACAGTTCTAACACATGCCTGTTGATGGCAATAAGAGACAAGTGCCTAAATCAATAGCAGGACATAGCTTGGTAAGTATCTATGCAGAGAGGAAAGATGCTGTTTAATGTGGGTCTTGAGAGCCTTTTGATAATGGAATACTTTTAACATCTTCAAGCAATTCAAGATCTTTGATGACTGAATAAATGTTGCTGCAACCAGTGGATGACAGTAGCTGTGAGTGTAATACCCTTCTGCTGCAGTATCCTTTCTAGAACTTCCCTTGTGCTTCTCTTCCTGCGGAAGATTCTGCATTTAAAGAAGTGAGCCTTCATATTAATATTGCAGTGTTTAAGGGAAACTGCTTTGCAGTTTACATTTTGCACGAATGTAAAGGGCATAGAGCCCTGCGTCAGTAAATGGATAGGCAGAAGTGGTATTTTGTGCAGTGTTATCAAATAGGGAAGTAACAAAGGGATCAGTGAAAAGGAGACTGCAGACTGATAGAATCTAAGAGTAGTTCTCCAGCACATCCTCGTAGCTGGAGATACTTCTTCAGAAAATGCACATTCAAAGTGTTGAATTTATTGCCAAAGGATACTGTAGATGCCAGATTAGCTAGGGTAATTCTTGATGAGCCATGCTGGAGACAGAATAGCTGGATAGATGGATCTCTGTTTTGACCTAGTATGGCCATTTTTATGTAAAGGTGAAATCCCGACTCCAATGACGTCAGTGCAAGCCTTGCCGCTGAGTTAATTTGAACTAAGAATATACACTGATAAGAATAGCAAATGGTTCAGAGATTAATTCATAATCCTACATCATTTCAAGACTTCAGTGTAGCTCCATGAAGAGAATAAGTTAGCAAACATCTCACCTATTTGATTTTGGAGATTTTATATTTCCTTTCTGTGATCCTCCCGCAACCCCAAACAAAAATCATATTGCGTGCAGTTTAATAAAATGCAAATCCTGTCGATTTTGTCCCTGATGCCATTCTGCAGTGTCTCCTGGTATAATGGACCAGTCATTTTAATGAACTGTGGTTCTTTTACAATTTAGGAACATTTGAAGCATCACGCTATATAAATTACAGCTTAACTTCAGTTTTTGTTTCTGTGTCTGTAGATTTCTTTTCTTGCTGTGTAACATTCTGGTAAAGACTCCAAGTACCTTATCTGCTGCTATTTTTTTTTTTTTAATTTTTACTTTTCAGTTGCCCTCTGACTCCTTTTCAGAACTGCATTTATATAGACTCCCTTGCTCTTTACAATGTTTGGTTTGTGTAGTGACTTCAACACTGTCTTAGATCTAGGATCACACAAATGCTCTTGCGGTTTTGTGGTCACCACTGAAGATTGCGGTATGTGGTGGGCTGAGATATTTTTGCCAATAGGTGGAATACAGCTGGTTTTCATTTGAGGGGAAACCTGACAAGGCTAATACACTGTCACAATAATTCAGCACAAAACACTGAAGTTTAAAATGTTCTCCCATATTTTCCCAGCGTATATATGTGACTCAAACACTTTGGAGAAGAGGAACACAGAACTGTCTATACAGTGCATGCACATATATACTTATTTTTGATATGAAGGATAAAAATTTTCCAAATTCTCCTGCACACTGGGAAAAAGCTAAATTTTCTGAGTGTGAGAATGGGAAGACGAGACGGAAGGAGATGACTGAGCAGTGAAAGTACAATGGAACATTCCTCTCAGCCCCCCTGCAGGTTGCCAAAAGCTCCAGAGTGGACAAGGCAAAGGGGATCTGAATTCAGAGCAGAGAGGAATGGAAATATTATCATCTTGTTCATAATTGTGGAGGGCCAATCATATTATCAATGGGATAAGTGGTTGTCTTGGCCCCTATTCCAACAGAAGGTTGCTTGAATATTAAGAATATGGAGCTGTAAACTTATCTGCACCTCACTTGTAGAAAGGCAGATCAACCATGTCCATAGACGCAGTCTGCAAAGGTCATATCTATAAATAACCAATTGCCAAAATGTTTTGCAAAAGGACAGGCCTTGCTATGCTGCACAATGGGGTGTAGTTCGAAGATCCCTGAGTTGAGAAGGTAAAGTCCTGATCTGGGAGCAGTACAGGAAAATCAGTGTGAGAGACAGAGACTAAGCAAGATAGACAAGTATGGTAACATTTGTGATCCTTCTGCATTGGGGGACTGAAGCAGTATCACTGCATGGTGCTGGGCAGACTTGCAGATGCTTATGGGGCTAGCTTGCCATCTTAAACGCAGAGCTGCTTTCTTCACTGTGATGTTGTTGATGAAGGTTGTCTGCACAATCTAGTCTGAATTTTCATTTTAATTTTTTTAATTGGCAATTTATCATGGTGAAAAATGTCCTCAATTCACAAAGACAGAGGAAAACTATTACCCAAATGAATGCCCAAGCATGGTACTAGCTTACCTCACATTAGATGGGGGTGAGTTTTACAAGCAGGCTGACACATTTCTTTATAACAGTCTAGTATAACTGTCATTTGATTTTACCCATAAAAATCCTTGTATAAAAGCAACAACTAAGGAAATCATGTTCTGGGTTTGAATTTCATAAAAACAGAATTGCACTTTTGATACAACTGCTCTTTTTATGATGTCTGTGAATAATTCTCCATTTAGATTTCAAATTACAGCCCTATGCAATTTTTAAGAAAGCCACCTTAAAATCTCCTTGGAATAGTCAGAAACAGACTATTACCTGTATGTAGTCTGTAACTTGCTGGTGTCTTTGTTTGGCTGCAGCGACTTCACTGTCTGAAATTGCTTCCCTTAGGGATTGCTGGGTTTTCAGAGAGTCCAGCTCTATGACAGCAGAAAGGCGGCAATACAGGCTTATAAATTTTTCCTTGTAACAGCAAAAATGAACTGTGAAAAGACCAAGTGCAAAGGAACCATTGTTATATTCTGGTTATGAAATATGAAATCCTTAGCTTTCAGAACACAAATTTTATTAAATATAATTACTAACTCTCTGGATGGGTTACTTCAAGCTAGAAATAAATAATACAGGCTCTAATTCTCCTCTCATTTACACTGGCTTTACTCTGTAACTTCACTGATTTCAAAAGAGTAATTTCTAATTTATATCTAAGTGAAGGGATAATCAGGTCATCAGTATGCAACTCCAGAGGCTATCTTGTCCTTGATAGCTTTGATCAGAAAGGCTGTTTCTGAGGCTTTTATAGCTCATCATTTCTTTTATCAAGAAAGTAGTGACATGACTGGAAAATGCAACTCACCTTTTATTTTTTTTAATTGAGTGTTTCAGAAAGAAAGTATCATTTCGAAGGATGATAACTTTCTCTTGGGCTAGGCTAGCTTAAATCAGTAACTTAAATATAAATGACTCAGCAGTAAAAGCATTTCAGTGATATTACAGTTTGCATGAAACAATTAAACTCTTTTAGGTGTTATCACACATCATCCTCTGAACTCTTATGCAGAAGGGTTAAGTTAACGCAGAAGGTTCAGACATGACCTCTTTCTTTGTGTAATTTGACTTTGGAGTAGCACAGAGCTATCCGAGCTACCTCTAAAAGAGGTAACTAGATAACAGAGACAGAACAGCTACAGTGCCATGGAGCTTCACAAATGTTAATTTACCTGGCCTCTTCAAGCTACGTTATTCCAGAACCTGCAGTTGCTCAGGCAAAACTTACCAGTTATCTCTGTGAACTGCAGTACAGACATACCAAAACTTGCTGAGGGAGAAGAATACTTCCCCATTCACTGATGCTTCAATAAATGCAAGCATACAGCGTGATCTTGTTATAGCAGTGAATGCCAGTTGGCTTACAACTGCTACCTTTCTGGATTGTGGCATGATATTTTTCAGGGTGTTTCAAGTGTAAACTGCATATATTCTTCTTATCATAAATATTAAAAAAGAAATAAAAAGTGTCACATGTCTACTTATTCCTTGCAAACAACATGATAATTGAGAAGAATTTCTCAAACTAAGAAATCCAATCACAGAAACATCATTAGCACAACAATAAAGGCCTAATCTGAACATAGAAATCCCACAAAAAAAAGAATGAAAGAAAGAATTCTACCTTCTGGTTTCCCAATGATGCCTAGATATTGCAGGGATCTAGTCTGAATAGTGTGTGGTCTTACAGTATATATGCCATATGTGGTGGACTCTTGAGTGAATTACAGCCGCGGTTTCAGCTTCAGTGCTGAAGTTTCTAGCCTTTGTGGTTTTAAGTCAGACCCTTTAATGTTACTTTAACAAATGTTACTTCAACATAGTCTTTTGTGGTTATGCAATTATATAGTTGGTAGCCACCAGCTAATGGGGAATGGAAGCTTCTAATATTTGAGATGTGAATCACAGTCACTTTATAGAACATCAGGGATACATATATAATAAGTCATATAGAAATGTCATCTGCCTTTGGCCAGATGATTGCTTACTTAAAAAAAATACTCAAAAGTAACATTCAGCTTTCCATACTGTTTGCTCCATGAACTGCTTTCCCACTGTTTAGCATTGCTAAACAGAGAGATCTGCACTCAGAATGCCATTTGAGAGATTACTCTCTTGCATGTTTATCTGCACCACATCATCCCATTCAGTCTCTATTGCTTTGTCAGCCCGATGCAAACTATGTTCCAGAAGTGAGAATGACTCCTGCCCCCGGCCTGTGTACCACATAATGAGAGTTAAATAGTCTGCAAAACCTCAAGTGCAGAGATTAATTTCACCAGAGATGAATATGCTTCATGCATTAATTTGCACAGTGAATGTAGCAGTCACCTCTCATATGGAGAAATGATACGCTCAATACACAGAGTCCAACTGTAGACTTCAGGGTTGCGTGTCAAGAAGATAATAAGTATGGCTTTAGGGCACTACAGCCATGGCCATATGACCCAAAGCACTGAACTAACTCTTCTAGTTCAATTACGTTAGTTTTCTTTTGAAGGGGTAGCTTTTCCTTGGCAGACTACATCAGCTCATGTATTGTCTGTCTGTATCACTCATAATTTTATGGCAGCTCAGCTGTCATCTGCCCTCCCACAACCGGCATAAAAACCCAAAGTTGTCACAGGCACCACTTTGTGTGCTCTGGCTGATGTGGCATAAACACAATCGTATATTCCTGCCTGATCCAAATGAAACATGTGGCTGGATGGTGGTAGGTCACGGATCTACTGTGACTGTGGAAACAGTCTTGGTGAGACCCCCCATTAACATCTAATCATCGTTCTCCTACATTAGTGACTCTAACAGCACTTAGCAATGATATATAGGAAATAGGATGGTAATGGTGTCACATAAACACCTGAGAGAGATATCACTGAGGACACAGTTGCCACTAGAGACCTATTCTGTAGTGGCTCCTTGCGTACTGACTCCATCAGTTTTGGTTCATATCTTTCTCTCTTCTCCAAGGCAGAGGAAAGAAAGATACCCAGTTTTACAGGCCAGAAGGACGCCGAGGAGACTGATGTGTAAGGCTCAGCAGTCCCCATACTTACAATATTCTTTCTAAAAAGAACTATTAAGTCTTTATGAGTTGCTTTTATGTGGAACCTTTCTTTTCTCTGTGGACCAAAGAAAAAGAAATGAGAAATAGAGGACCTTGAAGCTAAAGCATCTTATGCCTTCTGTGAGACAGTTGGAAAACTCTGTTTTGGGGAATTCCTACCCAGTCAGCAATGCAGTGGAACAAGAGGGCTGAGTCTGCTACAGCACAGGATGTGCTCCCTAAAGAAAYAGATTCAAGTCCAGTGCTTTGGCATTTTTCACAATAACAGGCTTTTCCTGCACCACAGCAATAGGACTGAGTCTCCTGCGTTTTTCCAGGAATCAGAAGGAAAAAGATGACCCTCACCTGGGAAACTCCACTCAGACCCTTCACAAAGTTGTGAGGGAGTCAGACCTTGAGTAGGACTATCTGCAATCAGGAACTGCAAAAATTCTCCTCTACAAAACTGGTCATTATTCTTGTGACAATTTAGAGGGATGTGTTTTTGCATCTCCTTTCCCACTCCAACCTTGCTATGTTGTGTGTACTTTTTTGTTTCTGTTTTTTAAAGAACATCATCTTCCAAATAAGCTTATAGACACATACTGGATAACTGTGGGCTTTGCTCTATGCTTTGCATTTCAATAATGATTGCTACAGTATATGCTTTAACCGCTCTGCTCCCTCTGTAACTTGTACACAGTTATAGGTAGTGTTGTTGCCAAAGCCATCATGTGATTTATTGACTCTCCACTGGGACAAGGGGGAAAACAGATACAACTTTGTGATTTTATTATAAGGAGACTGGGTTAATATTTCTAGGTGAAGCAAGCTACTATACCGAGTTCAAACATCTGAAGAGGGAGGTTAAGAAATCCTGAGTGTGGGGTGTAAGGATTATTCTGTCCTGGGGCAGTGCAGACGTCGTCTGAGGCGGGGAGCAGGAGAAGAAAGGAGACATTGTGACCCAGTTCCAACACCTCCTGTGTATACAGACGGAAGTGCTTAGCCTGTAGAGGGACACGCGCGGGGGAAGAAATAGGAGAGAATTACAACATGGCACTTATATAAACAACACCCCAAATGATATAAAACATTAAAGAAAATTTGCACAACATCAAGCTCGGAATTTTTATAAAACATAAATATTTGGGGGGGGGGGGGCCTAAATGTGGGTTCATGTCACTACATAAAATAAAGATTTAAAGCTGCAATGTTCCACATTAAAACAACACACACAGGCACAACCCCCCTGAAAACAACATTTATGTTTCTTATTAGGCAGAAAATGATCACATGCCATGTGCTTTTCAAGATTATGATTGCATAATTATGTGAAAACATGAAAATGGATTCAATTAAAAACCTTTAAGATTCAATTTAGGGTTGGTTAAGAGAAATATGCAGCTCTCCCTCAACACAGCACTGAAAAGGTTTAACAAGTGCTGCAGCAAGGGAAAATGGCACACACAGGAGTTGGCCTGAGGCTGCTGTAGAGCTGCGGTGTGCAGCACTGCATTTTACCCTGGGTATGCACCAGCGTAACTGTCCATGATTCTGTTTACCACAAAAATAATAAAAATACATAAATAAATCTGTTGAATTAAAAATTCAATTCATTAACATAGACGTTTGCTCCTGAGTCATCAAAACATTTACAACTGTGTTTAACTGCAAGGTCATGTTTATGTCTCTCATGCACAATAGATGAGCTTAAACGCTTGGCTGAACTGCAGCCTAAGGAACCTATTGCACATTGATTTAAATATTTTAGTCCCTAGCTCAAAAAAAAAAAAAAAAAAATGCACAAAAGCTATGACCTCCAAGAAAATACACTAGCATAGAGACCTGTACAGAGCCCTATTGAATTAGAGTGACTGACCACAAGGCAGCACACCATCTGTCTTAATTTTGGATTTACTTGAGTCTTACTTGGCTCTTCCCAGGCTAGAAGGTGCAGCACTGATGGATTYCTTTTTAAAAGCAAAGCCTAAACCTTTCAAAATCAAGAAATGTAGAACCAGATTAATTTATTTTAAGGCCACATCTTTCTAGCTGCACAAACAGACCTTGAAGTGAATATAAAGATGATTTACTTCTACTTTAAGCCCTCTTTACCCTTGTAGACCAAAATAAAATGGAATTCGTGTAAACAAGAAACAAACTCCTTAGCTTATTTTTTCGTGGATCTTTCACATCATAGATTATCCTCCCTGACTTCTTTATTTATTCACATATGCATTTCTTGTACCCAAATGTAAAGCCAGAAGCCAGATACCTCTCCTCACCCACAGCAATCTGCTGGAGGTCTGGAACTATGTGTTTTAGAAGTGCTACGTTTATCTGTGTGTAAAAGAATAGCAAAACGCTGTGTTTTCAGCAGGCCTTTCATACACCCTCACTATTACCTCCAAAAGAACAGTCAATTGCCCTGCTTGCCTGGAAGAATACCTATTTTTCTTTGCCAGCTGGGTAAAGGTGCTCACAACTACTAGTTTTGTGCAAAAGTGCTTCTTTGCACCTGCCTGAAGTTGCACAAATATGCTAACAAACAGACGCAAAAATAGGAGCTAACTGAAAATTTGTCTCTTAATCCTTATATGTTCAAATATCCAGGAAAATAACTGTTTTATTGAAGATGTTCCCCCCACACACACTTAGAATAATCGAATACAACACTTCTCTGCTTTTCTTTTCTTGCAACTGTAATGTTTAATCCCTACTTGCAAGTTACACAGTTTGTAGCTTTTAGTTGTGTTCTTAAAAAGGTGATAAATACCACAAAGGAAAATACCTGATGCAGAGGTAGATTGATCTGTTTAAGGAGAGCTTTCACTGCCATCTGGAGCTCATACAAGAACAATTGAGTAGGGCAGTCTGAAGTATGATCCATACTTTCCACAGATTCTGAGCCAGAAAGTGTTTGGATCCATTCCCACTCATCTCTGTATGTTGAGTCAAGTTAAAATTAGAAATATAACAAAAGTTCAGTGCACAAGCAGGAATTCAGTGTATGTGCGTTTGGGATCTGTTGATAGTTTAATCCTCATATAGCAAAACATTCTAAACTTGTGCAATCCTGATTGTTTGTGGTTAAAAATCTAACTTTGAAAAGTTTAATTTTTCTAGCACATGTACATCAGGCTGAACATTCCTTGCAAACCTCTGAAAGTCCAACCGCCTTTGAAATATTCCACTAAGGCTTCTCACTCCAGGTTTTCTTTTTCACATACTTCATTCCCTATCTACCACAATATTTTAAAAAGCATGCATTGGAAATGACAACAGTGACAATTAGCAGGAAGTTTAATTTCTGTGACAGACTCTTCTGTACTCACTGGAGCCAAAGAACTTCCTGGTTTGCTYGACATATATCCATTCTAGACCTGATAAACATGGGAATCATCTTTCTGGATCAAATCCTTAATTCACCCTGCCCAGTATTCAGTCTTGAAAAGCAGCCAGCACCAAACATTCAAGAAAAAAAAAGTACAGGAAACCCCACTACAAGATGAGTAATAGATGTGGTACAATTTGCTCCTAAATAAAGATCTGATCTTAAACTTCAAGAGTCAGAGATTGTTATAAGCCCTGAAGCACTAGGCTTCATACTCCTTCCAAAATTTTTGTTAGTATTAACTACTACATTCTGGATATCCTTGTTATCCATATAGATATCCAGTTCTTCTTTCCTCATGCAAAATTATCAGCTGGTTGCTGAAATGTTATGGGATTAAAAAGCTCGAGAAAAAAGCCAAGAAAATGTGTTGCCCACTAGGCAAGGACTAGGAAGTGCAAATAAGTGCACTTGCCCAATAGATAAGGGAAGCAACGGACAAAGGGGAAAATGGCTTTCCCAGAGCACAGCAGTTCATGGCTGATAGCATTTGTCTGAATATGTGTTTTCAATTGCTGTATGTTTGCTGTGGATTAGAGCGAGAAACCAGATATTACACAAGAAAATACACAGAAAAATCACCAACACCCCATGGTCAGTGAAAATCAATACGAAGGGTGACATTGAATTCACTGGAGGCTGAATCAGGGTTGCAGGCTATGATCTTCCTAACAGATATATGGAAGATCATTACCACTGTGCAAAATTGGAGCGACCACAGAATGCTATCCTTAGAAACCAATGGGCTCATATGTATGTGTAGGCCTTCAGATTGCTGGAAACACACAGGTGCACCTGTTTAGTTCAGCGCTGATCTCTGTGATGGTACACACCTGAGCCAAACTTTGCTGGCAGCTACAATTTTGCAATGGCGAAATTGCCTTAGCGTTTAAATTTGATCTGTTGTTTCAAACTTAAAACAAATGTTTTCTCTCTACATACGTGTGTGTAAATATGTATATATTCACTTACTTGGAGACATTGCTGTTGTCTCGGATTTTAACATGACACAGGACATTAGGCAACTTCTGCAACACAAGCACTTTGATTTGATCCACAGAACTGCAGAGTTTAAGGTAACCCAGATACAAGCCGGGAGGGAGGCGTTGCTGACTTCGTTTGTGATAGGAAAGTATGTCCTGTTTTAAGAGAAACAGTCCTACATAAAAATCTCTTTTTTTTTCCACATAAGCGGAAGAGTTTGGGATCAAAAAGCACAAATGTTTTTACAGCCGTCTTTTTGTTTCAACAGTGTTCCCAAGTCGCAAAGCATTTAAGCACATGCTTAAGCATATAAATAATCTCTGGTAGTTTGGATGCACTTGGACAACTTTTTACTTAAAGCCATACACAGGTTCTCTTAGCTCTCCACGTCATGCAGGAACTGGCTCTAAAAAACTGAGGTTTCAATCTTCTACAACTGTAGTATTTAAACTAGCTTAAATAACACCCACCTCTGCACTCCTGTCTGATCATTTCAGCAGTGAGCTGGGTCAGGGAACTGATTCAGCTGAAAAACAACTCAGGAAAAGGAGCAGTCATTTTTCAGCCAGAGCAGTTCCCTGGTGCACGTTTGGTGCATAGCTACACAGATGGAGCAGAGCAGCACTGGGAAGAAGCTATCACCTGGGCTGCATAAGCCAGTACTGTCACCAAAGAAATGCATGTAGAGTCACAGCCTACCTCTCTCGAAAACCTGTTCTGTATCACCTGCTGTCAACAGGAAGATCTCTATAAGCATGGGGGTTGGTGGTTTGCAAAGTTTAATTAATGGCTGTGTTTTCTGAACAAAGATCTTTATCAACAAATGGAGGTTAGAAGGCATTAATAATGATGGCGTATTTGCTGAAGCCAGGAGACATTTTTAAGGCTATGTATAGCAGTCCCCCAAAACTACCCTAAAAATGATGTCTGCTGCCATCCTGAGAAATGTGTGCTTCTGCAATGGGTGAGGATTAAGACACCTGGCCTTATGCCTTTACTCTTGGAACCATCAAATTATCTGCCAGTGCTATGCTTGGCTCTGACCAATGCAATTAGACCCTCATTTTCACAAGCACTTCATGAACAAAATACCCATTCGATGATTAAACAAGTAATACAAGAAAGGGTGGGCATTAGATAGGAATGTGTAAACCATTAGGGGAACATTTTTTCCACTAGGATCTCTGTGGAAATCTGATCAGGCCTGTATTTTGGGTTTCCTAATATAAAACTTTTGCCCAGAGTGACATTTTTCTACACCTTTAACACATTTTAATACATTAAATCTAACATAGATCAGGTAAGTTTTATTGTCTTTTGGAAATTTTTTAACGTTTCTAAAACCTGGTGATGTATATTTTGATTGCTTGTCAGTTTCCGATACGAAAAGCACAGTCTGTGCCCAAGAAAGTGCCTCTAATTCAAAAATTAACCACAGCAGTCATCGTCTAGTTGAGGTTACTAAAGAAGGAACTAAGACAATGATTTGTCTTCTAGTATTTTGGGTAACTGTGCAACTGAGTTTTAGAGAGATTGGCTACTGACATTTTGTGAGAAATAGGTTGCTGTTACCTACAGAAAACATGTATTAATCTTTATGTGAACTATCTACATTTAACATGAGTTTACAGATACCCTGATTCTTGAGGGGCTGAAAACCCATGGCTCTCAACGATGTTAACTGAACTGACTATGCAAAGCAACTTCTAAGATCAATCCTTATCTTGGTATTTTTCTAATTGTGAAGTCTAGGGGCACGTTATGCAGAAATTAAAGAAGGGTTATGGTCAGTAAAGAATTCTTTAGCAGCTATACCAGGCTCCAAGGAACTCTGAACCCCACAGAACAAGTTTATTAAGTAGAACAGTAAAGTTTTAAACCTAGATTTAGTGTTCAAGGTTGGATGGAAAAATCTTATGGAGTGTAGAAATTGTAAGTGTCTGTATAGGTGCTTAAGAACATCCCAGAGAATTTTAAAGGTTTTTTTTTTAAGAACATCCCAGAGAATTTTAAAGGTTTTTATATCCCTTGCTACAGAATTCTATAGCATGGTTTCCCGAAACTGATAGAAACTGTACTATTCTCTGCTAGGACTTTGAAGTAATTTCTTTAGAATCTCATGGATATTTTACATATTAAGGATCTGATCCCAGACCCACTGGAAGTAATATAAGTCTTTGCTTTCAATGGGAGCCTTGCCATTAATTTTATTGGGCACTGGATTAAGGCCTAAAATTCTACAAGACTCTTCCAAAAATCAGGGCTCTGGCACAGGCTTTACAAAAGCAAATAACATACAGTAAGAGAAGCAAAGCACTACCTGGATTGTTATAAGCAAGATGTCTAATGCTGTTGGCTCCTCTGGAGTTGAAAGGGATTTCCTCTGGCTTTGTAGTTTGGATACCTGCATCCATTTGCCATTAAAAAATGAATAAAGACTCTCCACTTCTCTTATAGTAACTATCAGCATATTGCCATGTCGATCCTTGATTGGCTCATAAAAAACTCTGCCTAAGTTGTGAGTTCCCAGCAAATTCTAGAAAACAAGCAAATTATAAAATGAAAGTTATTTATCACATATCAGGAGAGTGGTATTTTTTGAAACTTAACTTGGTGCTCACTGACATCAGTCCTACTGACTTCAATAAAAACTAGATACACAATGTTTCTCAAACCCTTGCCCTACAGTCATGTCATTCAGTGGCAAAAGGAAAAGTTTTTCCTTAGCTTGTGTTTGTGGATTGAATGTGGATCCTCCGATGGATTTGGTCCAGCAGTGTTTAGTCCAACATTTAATGGAGAACATCAGAAAGACTATTATGACCCAATGCCTTTGTAAAAAGAAACACTGCAAAGTAATTCACTTATTTGGACAGAACTTCCTATTTTTGCCCAGTCATATAAAGATAAAGGACGCAATTTTCAAAAGCACTCAGTGTTGGTCTAGTGGTGATTCCTTTGGTGTCAATGAAGCCCTCCTGATTTGAACTTACTGAAGAGCTAGGTGCTCATCTTAACCTCCCCATAACCAAATGTCAGAGATGATACAAAATTCTTCCTCTATCCCCAAATCATTCATATTGGACACTTCAAATGTTTTCTGTTAGGGTCATTAACTATAATCTCTATTTTCTGTTCTCTGTTTTAAAATTATTCAGATTATTTTCAGCAACAAAAGCAAGAGGCTCTCATATCTGTGTTGAATGTAAATAACTCTGGAGCTAAACTGTGGGGTGTGTTTGTGAAGGAACACAGAGGAATTTGAAGAGACGCGGACCCTTTTCCTTTTACTTCAGATACCAAGAATGTGCTAGACAAAACCGGCAGAAACTAACAAACTACCAGGGCAAAGCTCTCCAGGAAAATATGTGAGGATTAAAGAAAAGTAATTTTAAAAGACTCCACATAAAATACATATTTTGGTCAAAATCCYTTTCCTCACACAGTAAGGCATCTGCTTATAGGTGCAAACACACTCAATCCAGTGACCAGCCACTGAAGAGATTCCCAGATGTCTTAAAGAAAAATGCCTAACATTTAAAATATGCTCATTACTTTGCGACTTTTTGAGAGATCTACAGTAAGCTGGATAGGGATGGGGGTAGTTTAAAATGAAAACTTGAATTCACAGTGTAGCACATCATTGTATGTTTAGGGAAGTGCTGTACATTAACTTAATGAYGTTGTAAATGGATAGATTATCCTGAATTTATTTATCTGTACTTAGGAGGCAATATTTACTTATAAACTATATTATAAAATTGTTTATAAACTCTAGGTAGTCAGCACAGTGACTGCCCTTTACATGGCATAACTTAGCTATTTTAGACTTATGCGTCCCTCTCCAGCACATACTGTTGATGTCTATATAGCACCTCCCCTCTTCTTTTTTTAACTGTTCTGCCTTTTGAGGTTAGCCTCCATAACCGATTAACACAGGGTGTTTTGAGTACACATTTTGTATTAATCCATGTGTCCACAGGTGGGACAAATCATTGCAGGTAGATGTTAGCCATCTAGTCATAATAATCACTGCAACATATGAATGTGCCTAGATGAAAACAAACAGTTCTTTACTGTCACTGACTGTATATTCTGAATGGCATTCCAGCACAGAGAATGGGGGTACCTGCTAATATGAATATGTGACTAATTATTATACTAAAAAAGTTTTGTGTCTGCTTAGCTTGGCACCCCATCACTTGTGTTTTGTTTGCTTTAGTTGTCTGGTGGTAACAACAGGCAAAATTACAGTCCCTGTTGTCTCCGAATCTACTGATCTAGTCCCTTAGCAGCTGTGTTGTCACTGATCTTTTCCATTCTGTCCTAAATTCCTGCAGAGTCAGTCTATTAACTGCCTCAATAAAATGTATTCAACCGTATAAACTTTATTGAGATCCTTCCATTGGTGGATCCCATTAGGCCACACACCGTTAGAGGCTGGCRGATCGGTGACAATCCCTGTGTTCATCAGGGGACCAAGCTAACAGAACAAACGTTAAGGACAATAAATTTGCCAGAAATTCAACAGAGCAATATACCACATGGACACATTTGCTGTATCTCTGTGCTTCAAGCTCTGCTCTTAACATCTCTGGTAGCAAATAATAACACAACGTACTAGGAATCTCGGTTATCTTGAAGTGCAGTCCATGCATACTAGCAATGCTCTGTTAAAGGCAATCTGCACAGAGGGAATGAAACTGAGCTAATCAAAGGAATACGTGTTACGTAAGCTGAGCTAACCACACCAGAGGGAACATTCAGCAGATATAGTTAAAACTTTCTCTAGTGAYAGCTCAAAGGACTGACAAGCAGCTGCTGCTTAACACAGGTGGTCCTCCAATAAAGGTATAGCAGACTGGCATTCCATATATTTCGGGATACTTTGGGGAAATCAGTCAAGACAGGTGGTTGCCCAGGAAGGCTACTCTCCTGTACAGCGTGCTTTGCCAAAAGATGTAAAAGAAACCCCACATGGATATTCTTAATAATGGCCACAAAGTATCTGGCTCTCATAGCTGCTATAAACCCTAGCTTATTGCATTGACTGGCAATAACAAGAGGGATGGCTGTGTGGCTAATACATGAGCCAAGCAATATGAAGATCTTCATTAATTCCATGGCTGTACCATAGATTTTTCTGGGAAGCTTTGGTGACTTCATTCAGACAAAAGGTAGGAGAAAGTGAGGCCTGGATATACTTTTTCTGTAAGAATCATGCACACAGCTTTTTGAAAATGTATTTTCCCTCAAAAGTAAATATTTTTTGAAAGTGTCTGCCTTCCAGCTAGAGATTTCATGTTATCATGAAACCCATTCTTCAAAAGCTTTACAATAAATGTCAAAATGTTCTGCTGGAGAAAGTGTAATTACTATTTGCATAACAAATAGTGGACCGAGACACAGAAGGATTAAGTGGCCTGTTCAGCACCACTTAGGTTGTATCTGTAGCACAGGTTGGAACAGAACCATCCCGAGAGTCACTGCTATGCCTTAACAACATGATATGAATAGTGTATGTAGTGCTGCTGTCCCTACCACTGTGCTGAGGGGTCAGCACAAGACCTATGCACCACTTAATCTCTCTTAGTCTCTGTTTTTAAGGTCTCTGACTGGTTCTCTGCACAAAGGTACATTTCACATTAAAAATTTTGGCAGCTCAATTAAGAACTTATTGAAAGATTCATTTTTTATTTCCCTGCTGACAATCCACAACAGCATAGCCATCCTGTTTGTCAAACAGTGTAGTTCTGCCCTAGAAGCTGTACTTGAGCAGTTTGTAAGCCATGGGTGAATCAAGAGTACTATTCTGGCAACTTCAGCAGTCTACTTGTCCTTGCTGTCAGGGACAGAAGCTACCTACTGCTGCATGTTCCCATATAGCACAAGGGAGTGCTAAATCTTACCCAGACTTTAAATGCTTCATTAATATATTAATAATTAATAATGAATAGGCCTTCTAAGAGGCTTTTGAGCAGAAAATATTAGGATTATAACTCTTGAATTCCCAATCTGCAAACCCACAGGCTTATCTGTGTTCATTATTTACTGGTTCATATCTGTTTGTTTCTTCGCTGCCACTATTGTTTCTTTCCTTTCTTTTTCCTACTCTTTACTTTTAATGTCACTCCTTCCTTCCAGCTGGCAAGAGAAGCTCAGTAGCTCATTTCATTGTAGATATAACACTGCTCCACAGAACAGGCCAGTGGGGAGTGGTGAACCATAGGACAGCTGGCAGTACTATCCCTTAGAGATCAGAAAGTCACTAAGTTAATAGCTAGAAATATGCAATGCAACCAACCTGTAGCTGTGCTGCTGCTGAAAGCATCTTTTGCCTGGCTTGAAGTGCTGTTGATGAGGACACAGATATAGACGTATTCTGCCTTAGCCATCTGATATCATCCCACATGCAAGACAACTGCAAAAATATATCCGGTTCAATCAGTTTTTGTTCTCAGCATTTACAAAAGCAGAAATGAAACTAAAAGCATTTTGGACTTGGAAAAATCAGTAGACATTGCTCGTTTTGAGTTTCTGCAGATGGCAATGAGTTGCCTAGATTAAATATGAAACAGATATTGAATCAGACACAGAAGTTGTTCTGTAAACGTCATGCATCCATTTCAATTGCTTTTTGGACTATTGTGTAAAATTGATTTACTGTTCTTTGGGGTATAAAAAATAGCGTGAAGATATCTTGAATGATGGTGTAACCATAATACCAACTTTAAAACTTCTAGTTGTTTCTTTAGGCTCTTCCTCTAAGTGTTCATAAAACCTTTATGTACCCAAGTAGCAATCATTTATGTAGGATCATACATTAAAAAGATTTAATTGTGCCACTGTCAGCGACCCAGTCAGAATTTAACCCATATAAATGGTTTGTGAAAATTGCATTTTAACATGAGTGAAAGGTAAAGCAGTTCATCATTTAGCTTTTTAATGATGTCATTTCATATATTCAGAATGATGAGCTAAGGCCTATGCACTGCTAGCAACAAATTTGTAGAAGCAATATATGAAATTAGGCTCCCGTTACCTTTGTGAACCACAGGAAATCCTGCATAACCGAACTACTGTGAGAGTCATCAATTTCCACAATTGGGATTTGATCTTCATTGGTTACTAATAAATTGTCTTTGTAAAAAAATATAACAGATAAGTAGAGTCCCCTAAAGAAAGAAGGAAACATTGTCAAACACCTTTCATGTCTATTCACATCCACGCCAAATTTTAGTCAAAGAATYATAGATGTTAAGTTCTGAGGAGACAATTGAATCATCTGGTCTTAACTTCCGTGTTATATAGATCATGCAACTTCAGCCAGTGAATTCTGAAAAATGTTTGGGAAACTTATCACTTTAGATGATGTGCGACTACAGGAATCTAAGAAATTATGAATCTGTGCAAGCCACTGACATCAGTTTTAGTAAGAATTTTGCCAGACTAAACAGTACACAATGGAGGCTTTATGCTCTTTAGAAATCAGAAATTTTACCAAAACTTTTTATCGGTAATGGGCTTAGTTCTGCCCTTGTTTACTTCAGAGTAAATCTGAAGTAACTCAATTGAAATCAGGCAGGTTATTATGGATTTACATTAGTGTAATTGAGTGTAATTTGGTCAGCATATCTGCAAAACTGTTTATAGAGATCATTCCTTTCAATATTTACCCTTGCAATTAGTTACGTACGTTAAGTAGTTGCCTTAGGGAATTTAAAGACTCTGGAGAGCTCTTCTGAAAGAATCAAACTCTTATCAAAATACAAAGAAGAAAAAGCAAACTGAACACTCCTGGCAATGAAAGAAGAAATAATCCAGCATAAGCAACTTCCGTTTGCTAAAACAAATTATCAAGGCTGACCGTTGTTTGGGTCACACTGAGTTGCAAACCTAGCTAAAGATGTTAGAGAATTCTAGATGTGTTGCTTGTTCCCAATGGACTATTAAAACATGTTATCTGAGCCCTGCATTTTATATTATGAATGAAATAAATACCATAGTTTCATTATTGAGCAGCAACAGAGGCAGTACTTCCAAAATACCTCAGTAACTGCACTTTGTGTTCGCACAGAATATTTCACTCTGTTACAATTCAAATCCATTTCCAACAGTAACAATGAAAAGATTCTATTGATTTCAGTAGGAACTGGAGCATTATTTTCCTATCAATCAGCTGCACCAGTCTTACATGTATGTGATTTTATCAGGTTCATTCTGATTGATTGCTGTTTCATTGGTAGTGGAATCTTCACATATATTTCTAAGGTGCTTTTCACTGTTACATAAAAGCAGCAACTGCTAGGTAAAACTCAGAATGTTTGGGAGAGAAAATGAATGACAAACCGTTTCAGCGTCTTCACAAACTTGCTCGATGAATGGAAAAGGTGCTTCAGGCTTCTGGAAACTGATTGCTTGCGACCAGCATTCTGTAATTTAGAACTTTCTAAAATGGAAAATAAAAAGAAAACCAAACCCAGCACTTAAATTTCAGTTAGTATCTCGTGAAGAACCTTTGTCTCTTGAACCACGATACTAAATTTCAGTCAGTGCCCACTATATTCCTTTCAAAAGACAACATTTAGAAACATGCTCAAATACAACCTTTAGCTTATATTTTCATTATCTTAGCACCATATGACAGCAAACAATTTCCCTACTTGCAGCAAACTCAGACTTGGTAAAAATGTTTTGCTCCTAGGCAAAGTATAGCTTGAACCAGTACCACTAGTACTCTTAATGTTCAAAATGGATATGAATTTTACAAGTGGTCTCAAAAACCCAAGAAGAGAATGGAACCATCAGTCAACAATTTTAGCGTGTTGTAATTCCTCAGTTTCTGTCCATATATACCTTAAGCTTCTAAGAACTGAGTAATTGGTGCCCTGGCAATCACTAACATCACAGCATCACCAGTCTAATCTAAGCAAAAGCTTTAAGGAAACAAGTAGATTGACCCTCATCTTTCTCTGTATCACATTAAATGCATGTGCTTTTGTTTGGATTTTTTTTCCCCCATCACAACATTTTCCACTCACCTGTATTGCTTCAGAGCTTTCACAGTTAACATTTGCTCCCTAGTAATCTGGAATCCAAGGAAGAGGTGTCTAACTCATTTGTTCACTTCATGTCAAAGCTGAGACCTGCTGTGTGCCTGCAAGGATCTCTGGACCAGCTCTCTCAATAGAAGAATTGTATAAATTCAAATATTTGCCCAATATTCTAAAAAATGTGGTTAAATTTTTATACATTGTATTATTTTTCACTTTCATGAATTTGACTTAATGTCTTGTCTTCTTTCATGCACGGCCTGAGTTTCCTTGTAAGCCAAAGAAAAATCTTCCAGTGGGAACTGAAACTTGCAAGCTCTGTGAAACAGCTGTGTCCACCTGTATACCTGTGAGCAGATTTTAGAGGGTATGCCAATAGATGGCAGTCAGGAACATGCAGGATTGTATAATGTATAACGTATTGTCAGTTGTTGTTGTCCACATATGGCATTTAAAAGGAACGGGCGTTTAAAACTGTTTGAGGTTTTTTTGCATTGTCTTTTGCGATGTCCCTCCTGTTTAATRCTGTTGTAAGAGAAACAGCAGAAACATTTAATTTAAAAAAAGAATTAATTCTTCAGATATTTACTGTGATCTGAAAAGAAAGACAAAAAGAAAAATGTAACTGTGAAACTACATCTCAGTTTTCCAGGAACTGACTGTTTATTTGGATGAAGCATGGATACCCATCCAGACTGAAGTGTGAAACATTTTGAGGGACACCCTTCTCCAGTGGGGGAAAAATATGACTCATGAAGAACTACTTGCTGAAAGCTGCTAATCAGTCTGCTTAGGTGTTTTCAGAGTAACATATGCAAAATAGGAGGTGTCTATCTGTGTCTCCCTAGTGAGTTCTAAGTTTGAATGTTTAAAGAACATCTAAATTTGCTCTTGTCAAAACCCCATCTGTGGAAGTGCTCAACATGTTTTTAAATGATGAATAAAGTTGCACCATAATTTGCACATTGAAAACCACAGAAAGACGACACATTGTTAGCAATAATTACCACTCTGCTGAACAGCAAGTACAAAGAGAACAAGGTTCTATTGGGGGTAAAATCATACAATTCAGATGTATGAGACTTATTAGATCATCAAATCCATTGTCTTTCCAGTGCAAGCTTGTTCTCCGTGGCATATTCTCTTGTTTTCAATGCGCTGTTCAGTTTAGTTTTAACAGACTCATCCAAATCCATGATTGCTCCTTTGATGCAACTGATCTTTGTTTTCTTTTCCTTTTAAAAAAATACATTTGTTTTTCTATCCATATCTCCTCAGACAATTTTTATTTTACTATGAACTTCTTTCAGTATATCACAGTAATGTAAACCAAATGCTGCATGGAAACTCCTGTCTTAATGTTTCCGTCTTCCAAGGTTAAGACCAATTTAGGAATATAAATTACATTCTAATTATGCAATTTTTATTTTCTTCTATATGAAGGATGGAGGGAATGGAGGAGGAAATTGCTGAAGGCAAAGCAACATAATTCTGTATAAAACACCCAGAGACTGCAGCATTAAAATAAGAGGGCACATTACAAGTGAAATATATGTTATTGGGCTATTCGGTGGTTTGGGTTTAGTCCACAGCTTTGCAGAAGCCAACAGCAAAAGAAATAATGTAAAACTAGATGGAGACTGTAAACTCTCCTACATTGCTATTTGCTTTTGTTTTACAGTATAGTGTGTCTAGAAGCCAAAAAACATGGAGCTGAGATTAGAGGATAATTTGGATCTACAGGAAATGGAACTTTGTCTGTTATTTAATTAACTAATAAATAACATAGAGTAACCTTTATAGAAAAGCACCAGTAACAACAAAATAAGTTTATATTAGTAAATGATACAGCAATAGAGTTGTGAGCTCTTTTAATATAAGCTCAGGAGCGAACAAATAGTGGCCGAGATTAGAGAATTTCCAGTGATTAGATTTAGATCAGAAGCATTCAAACCTGGATTGAAGTAGGCAATTAACTACAAAGGTATATTTACAACATTAGCAGTTTTTCTCTTCTCAGGTAGAATATATACATGTTTCTTTGCAGTTCACTTAAATATGACAGATACTTAAAAGCAACATAAGTCAGTTGTGGAAGAATAAGAACAAAGTTGCATACTCAGGCTGCTAGTATGCATCTGGGGTCTCTGCTCTAGAGGAATGTCTGTTATGCTGTGCCATTTCTCTGAGGAGGAAGATCATCTGGAATTCTTTGTCCTGTCACTAGACAAGCGGGTGCCTCTCCTCAAGTGGGGCAGATGTGAAGTAAATGGAATTACCTCAGTGCAAAATTATCTGAGATCTTAGCCCCACAAATCAGACAGCCTGTGGAACAGCTAAATATCATTTAGGGTGACCCTGAATAAGGAAGCACATTAGCACATGATGAGCTAGATCCCACTGAAATCCTAGTGGAGGGCATAAAATGGGGTTTAGAGTTTTCACTAACTGTGTAACCTTATGAAAATACATCAAATAGCTGGAAACTTCCAGACAAATTCAAACTCAATTTAAAGCTACACATTTTTAGCAGTGCAGACAACAGACATTGGGATAATGTGCATAGAGACATAATTCCACGCAGAAGTTAAAGGCATCAGTAGCGGCCAGACACCTCAATAGCTTGAGACCATGATAGATTCTGTATTACCTCACCTCAAGGTGGGATGACTTTCAAAAGAAAATTCTGTATCTCATGAAGAAGGCATGACATCTCATGAAGGCATGACAGTCATATTACTGGGTGGTATATTTTGGATTACAAAGTCAGGCTCAACAGCTGAAATTGTAACTTCTTAAATTCCCTACCTGAACTTCTCAGTCTATGGCTTGGCTCTCAAGCCTGCTTTTGTATATTCTCACAGATAATTATAATCTAAACATTTAAACGCCCTGTGGAATCAGAGATCCTTCTCTTTGTTAAATGCAATAAAACTATGTGCTCTGCTTGTGAATCAAATTACAATTAGAACATTTTTATTTCACCTCTGATTTGTCTAGTAAAATACATTTCAACTAAATTTCAGAAAGAAAATATCTGGTAAGCATTTTACTGGAGTTGGGTTCCTTTCTTAATGAAGCATCACACAATTACTTAAGCCACTCAGAATTGTTTAGAAAGAACGATCTACAAGAAAAAAATACTTCAAAAATACATTTGAAGTGTTGCCAGGACATACAATTGTAGTAACTCAGTTATGATAGTCTGTAGCATGGTATTATGAAGACAAATGGATGACTGTTGTTTGTAATCATCAGGGTTTTCCAGAAGATTAAACATATGAAAGCAAAGCTTCCTAAGTAATTCCCTAGGAGATTTCATCATATCACAGAGCAGGTTCAAAAGCAACAGCTGATCTAATTCCAAAAGCTCTTAAACTCACTGTACATTCCAATGTATTCTTCCTGGTATTTTTGTAAGCTTGTTTTCTTCAGCCCCTGAAACGCAAAGCATAGGGCAACAGGCAGGCTGCAGTGCAAAGCCTGAATGAACAGACTTGGGCAAGAGATCTGCCTGGAATTTGGGCTATTTAACTCTCCCAGATCACACTGGAGCAATAGCACACGGCCTTGCTCTTCTAGCTCCTCTGTATTCTGAGGCTTTTGCCTATGTTATCCAAGTAATCTCAGACCTTTTAGATCGATTACCCTCTCAGTTTTTTCCACCTCCCTTGCACTCCTCCTCCACTCTCCTTCAGCCAGCCTGTGCATCATGAGCGTGATATCCCTCAGAGGAATCAGTGAAAAGCCAAGGTGCCGAGACCCCAGGTTTGAGTCCTGTCTCTTGTCTTCACCTAGCTTTAATGCATGCAGAGCTTGATTCTGCTCTCATTTATAAACCACAGCAAATCAGTCATTRTAACCAGATTCAAGGATACTCTACAAACAATGTCCAGCTATTTACTGACATCTCTAAAACAAATGAGGAAGACAGAGGTTACAATATTAACGTATAATCAAAGAAGAGTGTGGTAAAGAGAAGCATGGTAAAGAATGGACAAATGCCTGGGCAGGTCCTCAGCTTATGTATAACAGCATATCCATGCTGACTTCTATCCATGTCAGTCGAATCATGCTAATTTACATTAATTAAGAATCTAGCTCAGGCCTCTGTATTATATGAAGTGAAAGCCATTATTTGGGCTTTTCAGTCATATACAGTAGCTTATCTCAGATCCTTGATCAAACTCCTCAGATTTCACTGAGGTTGATAAATACCAGAATCAAATTTCAGAGTCAAAGTGACATAATAATTCTTACTTTTTCTGCAAACTCTTTGTCTTGATTCTTTACCAAATTACTGAAATAGAAGGGATTGACATCAATCATATATATAAGGCAGGTTCCAAAGGCTCTCCTATTATGTTACAATCCTGATTTATCCAAAATATACTACTGTGTAATGCTAGCATTACAAGCAATTATGAGATTTTTATTTGGTTGGAGGCAAGGGTGTTGCTCAAGCTGACTCCACAGTGTAGTACTGCCACATGTAAGCTCCCACATTCTCTTTCAGCCATGCAAGAAAATGTTCTGAGATAAACAGATTTTCTATATTGTTGTTATTTATTATTTAAGGAAAAGGAGTTAGGAAATCAACAATAGAGTTGTCTGTGCTTTGCTTTGAGACTGGGGTTAATTTCTGGAACAGTGGAATTTTATAAGAACCAGGCACTGGTGTCAGATTCTCAAAGGGAGGGATTTTCTGCATGTTGTTTATAACTGCTTCTGTTCTGGGCTGGTATGTCAGTAAAACAATTTCTACTAAGAATATTCTCAGATGTACCATCACTTATTCCCTGTTGACTAGGAAGGTGGCCTGAAAGACCCAAGATATCCACTAACTTCAGAAAGGAAAAACTGTACCATGGAAAAAAGACTTCTTTAATAGCATGAAAAAGCTATGTAAGAGATAGAATTCATCATCTGTATTTTCAGTACCAAGACCACCTGCAAGTGATAATGCTTGTATGAATTTTAATTAGAGAAACAATATTTTCTTGCAATATCTCCTTTCCCTTTCCAAGCAACATAGCTGAATACTTTAAGTTGCTATGGTTACAGTGCATTGTGGCAGACTGTGGATCATCGTGATAGTGACATATTTGCACGTGAAAAACAAAGGCTGCACCTTTCCATTTCAACCAGATGATTTTAGCCCTAAGTATTTTCTATGATTTTAAATCAATTGATGCAGCTTGACATAACAGTCATAGTAGGTGAAGAAAAATGAAAACTTCATGGTAGTTCAACTTTTCAGTTTAAAATAAGTTCCTTTGCAATGAAGCATTATTCCAGTTAGAAGTTAGTATTTTAAGAAAATAAATAGTACTTTTCAACAACCCGTATAGAACAGGAGTTTTTATATATGCTTTAAAAAGAATGCCAAGCTGTTGCCTTGGCTCTTGAGCTATTAAAGGCACAGTCTGTTTCTCATGAATGACGAGCAAAGAGCTGGCTGAGATTTGAACTCTCTCCTAGTTTTGATCCATTCTATTTGAAAATATAGCAATCTTATCTTCCCACTGCATTGTGCAAGTATTTTTCATTATAGATTGGCATCACATCCACTAGAGTATTTAGTGTCTTCCATTTGGAGGCAGCCAAGTCCCCTCTTTTGATCCAAAACAGTTGTTAACTCTCTAAAGTATTTCTTTATATGAAAAAATAAAAGAGAGATCCTTGAAACATTTTAGTGGAATCCTGTGTGAAACTAATTTGTAGGAAAAAACAAATCAATAGGTGTGTAGGGTACAGAGGGAGAAAGGGTGTGTCTGTGGTTGTGTGCATTCTAGCTTTCAGATGTTTTCATCCAACTAATTTCAAGGGTTAAGAGCAAGATAGTGCGCTAAAGTGATTCCAGATGGGCCAATATTAATATCTTTCTTTTCCTGATGAATGAGAAGGTATGACCTAGTTAGAAAACTGCTAAAATTACAGGCGCCACAGAGGCTTCAGCTGGTGCCCTACCACATAGATATTTATCCTTACCTCTGCAATTATAATGCTGATGAGCTGCTCGAACCTGCTGAAGGAGACGTTCCAGGGCCTCAGTGTGTCCCCTGTGCCGAGGCTCTCTTCCACTGCAGTCTTTCCAGTCTATTGAACAAAGGAAATAAACAGAAATGAAACACAAAGGAGCAGGAGAAGGTTTTAAAATATTTTCTTGCCTCTGATACTTCTTGGCTTTAGATGAGTTTTACATTTGGGCACGCAGGAAAAAATGGCAGTTGTTTTTAAGTCTGCTGTTGTTACTTGTACAGTAAGTTTCCTTTGTCTTGTGCCAGCTAGGTAATTAATCATAATGATTATCAACAAAGAGCYCACAATCAGCTCCTAGAAGCTCCTGTAGTGACTGACTAGACAATGGCTATTTCTCTTCAGTACATAAATGGCCTCTTGCTGTAGTGTCAGAGCTGCTCTCAGCCTGTACCGTACTGACACTCTCAGTACCTCGCTAAGATCACACTACTGCTCCTTCTGTGTTTTGTTGAGACACCAGGAGGCTAAATGACTCTCCTACAGTTATATAGGAAACCGATTGCAAAGCAGAGAATGAACATCTTCCTACATCCAGAGCTAGGATGTGGCTCTCTCTGTAGCCAGAGAAGAATGCTCTGAGTAAAACCACTTCTGAAAATCTGCTCCCAGCAGAGGCCTGAACAAACGCTGGCAATTCCTGCCCTAGAGTCTACGGTCTGCTCAGCACTGCACTCGTGAGGCAAGAAGCTGCGGTTTCTGTCCCACGTACCTTCAACCTACAAAAGACTTTGTTTTCACTCATTTGCTGCTAGCTACAATCTCAATCTTGATTTTAAAAAACAGGCAATATCTCATCACAAATAGGAGAATGAAACTGTGTGTATCAGAARGGAGCTTTTTAATTCCAGACTTGACTATTTTCATACTTTCATTATAATGAGAAAAAAGTATTGCACCAGTTTCCTGACTCAAAGTAACRGTGGATCAAGATATTAAGAGATCTGTCTGCAAGGGAGACATGCTTCCATCTTGCTGGCATGGGGGCCATGTACATATTCACAGCCACCAACAAACAGTTTGCTCACTCACTAAATATACAGATCTAGTTTCTAGTGCAAGTTTGGAGKCAAGCATTCCTTCCAATGGGCTCACTACGCCAGGGATATAAATATGTATTTGCTGCCATTTAGTATAGGAGCTAGAGTAAGCCCCGTGAAAGGGTGGAAAGAGAAGACATTTGCTATCCTGATAGCCTGTGGGCAGTTGTAACAGCTGCAGAGTGGCTATCCTGCATGTTGTATGCTATTGCAGAGATCAAGGGCCAGCTACATTTATAGCTCTGTGTGGGGAGGCCAGTTCTTAGATCTCCTGTGAGCAGCCAAGAGGAACCAACTGGCACTCACCAATCTCAAAGTGCTTTGGTGTCATCAAACTGGTAGAGTTTCGAACAACCTCATGATTTCTCTATATCTCAGTGGTTTCCCAACTTTTTGAGCCTCCAGATTGCTGACTACCTTAAAAATGACGTGGAAATCAGACCAGTTTCCCTCATTGTCTATCATGCTAATGATATAATTATTGTCTCACATGCTAATGAATAAGCCTGGAAATGTTACTATTTACTATGATTTCACAGACCAGCTGCACAACACTGGCCACCACTTTCCAGGCTGCTACTGTGTATGTGGGAGAAACAGGAGGACAGTGGCAAGCATTCACTGTCATGCTACACGGATGCATCTCCAAGGATGTCACTAACCTTTGATACTCTGGGATTGGAATAGATCAGGATTAAGCCCTGCGGCTTTCATTTCCCTTACATATTCTTCTGGCCGTTACAGACAACTTTGTAGAGTATTAATGTATTCACATTTAATTTTTAGCTTAGGGCCATATTTTGTTATGCAACACTGGTGTAATTTCAGGTTGCTGCCTTCTTGCCAAGCACAAATCTGCTAGTTTTCAAAACCAGTGGTGAAGGCAGTCAYGTGGATAAAGAAGTTCTGCCCCCAGTAACTGCTGTGGTAAATAGCATCTTGTGTCTCAAGCTAAAATTCTGATGTTAGTATTACTTAATGAAAGAATTTACATTTAGGCTCTGATGGTCTCACTTGCTGTAAAGCTTAAGCATGTGTCACTAAGGATACTTAATGAATATACCACATTCTTGCCAGCTATCTATATACAGTGAGCTGAGTTTGCCTAATGCTTCTGTGTTCATCAAYAAAGAAAACAAACATATATAGCCATGAAGAAACACTTCTCATTGCCATAAACTCACAAAAAATCCCATCTATATCAAGTGATGCTCCTGCTCTCTTACAGGGAAATCCAAAAGACTCATTTTGTTACCTTGGCTGCCTTTCAGAGAAACACCCCCACAATGATCGTCCCAGGCACTTCAGTAGTACTCCCATGGATGGTACTGCTCTCCCTGGTGGAAGCAGGGACTTCACTGAGTTCTGAGCAGCTGCACATGACAACATGGCCCTAATGGCAGCAAGTCTAGGACTTTCTGCTACTCTAAAGCCCAGAATCCCTGAGACACTAAACATGGGAAATGAACTTAATTCTCTGTGTAGTTTTTGTGTTGATCCACTGAAATCTGCAGGAGAACTTCCTTTACACCCCAAAGCTTTGGAACTGGCACATATTGTCAGATTTCAGAAGGTTAATAACAGTGGACAAGAAACAGACAGGGAAGACAATGCAATACGCTCGAAGCAAAAGTTCGTATCGTACAAAGCTACAGTCTTAAGTGTCACCTATCTTGCCAGGAGTGCCCCATTCTTTGGCGATATTTAGCTGAATAACTAGCAGCTACTGTAAAAGAGTCTGTTTCTCAGCTGATGTAAATTTTTGGTTTGTGGGGCCAAATCCTGTGTAGTTATATCTGGCTATAGTCAAGGTAATTGCGTGTCACTAAGTTATTTAAAACAGCTCCATAGTAGTGAGTTATCCATGTAGCCAAGAGTAGAATTTTGTCCCACGATCATAGCACATTTTTGTTCTCAAACAGAATATTTCTTTAGCCTAGTTCTGGTTTTATTCTGGGGTAAACAAAAGCAAAATTGAAGCAAAATGGGACAATGGTACTGCAAGAGCCTCATTTATCCACCCCTCTCCATTATGACTGAGAGTAGGTACAGCTTGCTTTATTTTCTCACATTAGCATGCAAGGTTATTAAATTGTTACATTAGCCTAATAAAAACAAGTGCTAATGCAATAAAATGAAAAGTCCCACTTTACTGCATTAATCAATAGAAGGGAAACTGCAATATGCTGAGCCAGTTTGGCAGTGAACACTAAGTCTGGAAAAGCAACTAACAACACAAAGTGATTATAATAGATTAAAAATTACAAATGAAAAATCATAGTTCTAATGGAGTCTGAGAAAAGCTGTCATAGGTTTGAAAAGGAAGAAAGGCTTTTGGACATGTCTGCAACATTTTAGTGCTTACGGGCTAGTTCCTATCAACATAAGTGTCCACACTAGAGTATTTTACATACAGGATGCTATAAGAATGGTCCAGTGAATGGGATCTATAATGCTACAAGGCAGAATACAAAATTACATATGATACATGGAAGTGTTTTGGTTCTAGCAGTTCAGATTCAGGTTTTGATCCATTCATGTACTGACAAATGAGGTTCTATATAGCAGAAATCTATTAAGAGAAATGAAGGTCAAAATATTTCTCATTTTTCTTAAGTGTTAGTGACTAGACGACAATGTTCTGTCAAAGGACTGGAGAAGAATAAAAGATAAGACAAATAAATATACATATATGATTCTTTTGCTTATTTTTGGGGGGGTGGAAGGAGTTGAGTTTTATTTATTTATTTATTTCACTCCTAGATAACATGGCAATTAAATCATGAACYCCACAATATTTGTCTTTTTCTGTTCTTTGAAGAGGGAGAAATTCTTACAAAGCAACATCACTAATCAAACTAGGAGGGCAGACAAACTCAACCTACTTGAAGGAGAAGCATATTCAGGAGTAGATTTGCATGGAGGTCCCCATCCTCTCATGTTGTATGCTGAAACATGGACATAATACCTCTGGCCCTGCAAATGGAAACAACTGGAGTCAAAAATATCACTTGACTCAAAATCTTGGCTATAATAACTGGAAAGCAGTCCCTCCCAAAAACGTTTTCTTTGAAAAACTTAGATAGCTTTCAGTGGCATCAACTGATGCACCATGACAGATTGAAACACAGTACAAAGATTTTAGGACAGGTGATCTGCTGAGGGTTAACAGAACACACCAATTCCAACTGACAAACCACAATCTCTTCTACCAAAGCCGAACCCTGGGAACTCTTACAATCAGACTTCAGGAATAGGGACTCCCCTTTTTCCTGTTGTATTTAACAGAGTCTCTCTACCAGCACAGCAATGGAAGAAGCTTCGTTTGGCTGCCACTGAAATCAGTCAGACCTTTATCACTGATTTTCATGCATAAATCTAGGCTGACGGAGAGCACTTCTGAAAGTCTAACATTTAATTTAAATATGTTACATACTTTGGAGAGTATTGACAAACACATCATAAGCACTGTTCTTAACATGTGCCTATGGAAGTGACTGTGCAAGCTTGMTTGATTTTAACTTAAGAACAGTTACTTTGTTTTGTTGTTAGAAAATGAGAAACAGAGTAAATGCATATTGTGGCTCAGCTCCCTGGAAGACAGTGTGCTTCAAGTCAAAGATTTCTTCAGATAAAAGGCTAGAAAAAACCAATATTTTTTTCTGTTCTATGTAGAGGTTTTTATATTGTGCCCATTGCTTGCTCTTTAAAGTTAATTCTCTCATTTTGAGAGCCCATGTTTTGGGGCACTGGCCAAGGGTCACATGCATACCTCCCCCTCCTATAACTTTGTAGGCCTGATTCAGTGTGCAGTGAATTCAGTGGAAAGGCTCCAGCTTAGTGGGTGCTGGATTGGGCCCCTCTGATGATGTTTCCAGTGGAAATAGTTGCATTTTGAGCAAGCTTTATTTTCATCAAGTATTTTGTGAATCAAAATTTGCTTGCACAAATGGTCCTGAACAGCCTGTAGGAAAAAGACTTTCAGACACGTGGTCAAAATTATTCTGCTTAAGAATCCATATGAATATTCATCAATTTTCTGCATCGCTGACCCAGTTCTTATCAGTGTAAAACATTTATACAAAAATAAATAACAAAAATGAAAATGATTGCCATCAACATGTGTGTTCCTGGACGAAGTAGAAGAGAAAGAACAGTTATTTTAGCTATTGGTCATCAGAGTCAGGACTAGATCTTTCACGAGCCTGTGATCTGCACTAAGATTATCCTGTGATCCAGAAAACAGCAGCTTTCACTCCAGTCTTTTCTGATCTCCCCTAAGCAGGACAACTTATAAAACAGTTCATGCTGTCTGACTATTCCTTTGTGACTTTTGGATTATGGATACCAGACATATTATGCTTAATGACTGGAACTTGTTGCTAGAAGAAAGGCACTCTACAGTTATTACCAACAGGCATGGATGCAAATTATCAGTGTCTTTGTATCACTGGGGCAGCAGGGGGCATCAAGATCTAAACGAGTCATTTGGCACTTACCGTTCTGAGACCCGTGATGGTGCACCTCAAAGACTGAAGATTATCCATAATTATTTCACCAACCAAAGGAGAAAAGTCTTCTGAAGAGCTCCATTCCACTAGGAAAGAAATAGCAGGAGAAAATCAAGTCAGATACCAGTCCAAGCAAAGAAATCAAAGTACTTGAATCACTCACAGGTTAACTTTTCTCCTAGCAGTTTCCCATTCCATGTGGATACTAAAAGTCATGTTTAACAATAATGTTTAGCAAAACTTCACACAATAATTAAATTATATCTCTGTGTATGAGAGAGAAAAGCAAAATATTGCTCAAAAGCTTTTCAGGAAAGAATGCTTAAAAATGCTGCAATACAAATTACATTCAGTCAACATTTGCCCTCATTTAAACAATTTCCTTTTACAGAAAGAGAAGTAGTGGAAAAGAGTAGGTAGAGGATTTGGACCTGCTAATGCCATTTGGCAGTTTATACATCCAAACCAACAAAAAGTACTGTTTTGCAATTGGATCTGCATAGGTAGGCATGGGCAGAGAGTCCTTTTGGCTCCACAGGTTCACAAAACTCTCATCACCTAGCCTTGGCTAATTGGTATAGAAATATCCTCCTTGGACTAGATCCGACACTCACTAGAGTCTCTTCATTGGTTTCAGTGGGTTCTAGCTCTCTTGTCCAAGCCTGATGCTGCTGCAGTCACTGAAATTACAGAGCTCCATAGGGACCTATTAAGTTGTATCCATTTTTGAGGTGAATTAAGTGGCGCTGGGCTGACACATCCCTCCCAACCGGTCCTGCAGCCTAAATTACAATGGGTACCTTCACCAAAGTGCTCCCATCAGCTTGTACAGATGTATCATATTCCTGCTTAAGAGGTTATGAAATCAGTAGTCCTGCTGTCAGTACTCTTCCTCAGTACTTGCAAAAATGAACGTGCATGTAAAATAGTATCAAACAGACCATGAAAAACTACTAGATGATTTTAAAAAAAGAATACATGCAAGTGGGGAACTGATGGCTGCAGTAGGAAAAAAGCCTCTTTTTCTTAAATTATACTTTATTAATGACAGGTACTATGATTAGAGTTAAGGTTAATCCCCGAGTCATACCTCTGGGATTTAGTAATTTGTACTTCAGACTCAAACTTCCAGGAAAACCTATCAAAACCATAGTGCAATTAATCTCTTAAATTATTCTACTGTAGACATGGGAAAATCCCATCAATTTTCTGGATTTACACCAAAGTAGAGAATTCATCCCAAAGCTTTCCGTTTAAGATTCACAAAATTGTTTATAGATACTTTATTTGCATATTTATTAGCATTAGAGTCAATAATTTAGATTAGATCAGAGGGTATAGGTATTTTAATTTCAGCATGTGGAATTTTCATCTTCTGGTTGTGTCGTACTGGTATTTTCACGTTAAAAGAAAAAGGCTTCACAGAATTTTTTGCTCAGCATATACAACATTTAACTGCCAACACATTTTTCTAAAATAGCCAAGTATCAATAGCATAATTCATTTTTCCTTTCTCTCCTAATTGCTCCTTTTCTGTGATTGCAGTTTGTGAATGCACAGCATGTTCTGCAACATTTTTGTATTTGCTGCCATGAAAAGGATATTGGTTTTGTCTATTGTCTTTGAACTTTTTCAGTGTATTTTTTTCTAGTTTTCCATGGGTTTTAAATACCTAATTGCTGCCACCTTTAGTGGAAGCTATCTCTATACATTAGTTTGAAAATGTAGAGACTGTTACGGTACCTTATTGTAGGTTTTTGTTGACAACTTAATTATAGGAATACTTATAAGTACCACTGAACTTGATGGCCTGTCAGAGTTTCCATTGTAAACCATAATTTTCGGGGTTTATAACTTCACTGTATTAAATCATTGAGGACATTGTATACATGCTGCAAACTTAGACATGTTACCTGTTTTCCAGAAGGATAAACTGGAGAAACCCTCTTCAAACTGCTGAACATGTTATCAACAGGCTTGCAGTCACTTCAGATACCATTTTTCTTTTCAAAGATTCATGTAAAGCAAGATAGTGTCACTCAAGACAGATTCTGTCAACAAATCCTGTCTTCACTGAAATCTCCAGGCATGACTGAGTGTGCTTCTCAGCATGAGGGGCAGTGGTAAGGTTGCACTTTAGGCAGCACAAAAAAAAAGCCAAGGGTGAAATAAGCAGCTTTAAGCTGCTTTTGAGCTTCCCAAATTTTTAGCTGTTCTATGGACTGGAGACTGCCCAAACATAAACTGCTAGTTCAAGAGGCATATTTAAATTTGGGTACCTTACACAAATAAACATTGCAGCCCTATTCTTGATGTGTGTCTCCTTCTCAACCCTTCCACTTGTATTCTGGCATTTAGAAAAGTGCTCCTAATATATAGAGATCCTAACACACTGCCTGAAGAGGAATTAACTGTCTTAATCTAAACGGGACTGCAATCCTACACGTTTGCAAGCATCTGTACAGCAGGAACATCATGATACTAGTATTATGACTAGCAACGGCGTGGCAGTTTGTTCTCAGAAATAATCAAGGACCACTGAGTTCAGAGAGAGAAGCTGAGTTACCAAGGGGAGAAAAGGCTGATGTTGCCTTTAAAGCCGTCTCAGGAACAGCTGAGGAAGTGGGTTTTGAAATCATAAATCACAGCTTTGCTCTGATGTTCTAGGGCAAACTGTTGCCCCACTCATGTTGTTAGTGAAACCCCACATGCAGGGCAAACGCCCTCATCCACTTGCTGGGTGACACCGTGATCTCCCAGTCCCTTGAAGGATAACTACTGGCTAGGGAGAGCGACCGAGTCTGCTAGTCCTTTCATGAGGTACTGAGGAGAGCTGTGTACCCCTCTGACCCCCTCAACCAGCCGAGTCTTCACTGGCTGCTAAGCTGAGGCTCAGCTGTGCTTCTCATTATACAGCCAAGTAATGCCAGCATTTTGCACTTATTTTTTTAGCTTACCCTGTGGTGGCTGAGGCCCATGAAATTGAAAACATAGGAATATGATACTAGCTTGTGGATCAGGTTATGGTTATCATTATGACTGAGAACCCCCCTTTTAAAGGATATTTACCGAACAAGATGATGTACACAAAGTTACTCAAAATTCAATTTTCAAATATATATATTTTAAAACCTCACATTTGGAAAAACCCCTGCCCCCCAGTTTCAATAAAAAATTCCATAACTGAAAAATAAATATTTTTTGAACAGCTGTGTTGGAATAGTGCCTTCTTTCCCCCCTTGTTCCAAAGTACTACTGAAAACATATCAACAGGATACACTGAAGCATTGCCATTTTTGACAGAATGTCATTCTCTGACTCATGATATCTGTCATAAAGAAACTCATAACAAATTTTGGAATTTTTTGCTTACTTTTGATTTTAATAAACTTTTTTTCCCCATGATTTCACTGATTTAAGTGAGAAGAGGATGACATGATATAGTTTTAAAGAAATGCAAATAAACTTAAGTCACTTCTTATCACTTAAGTTTATATCTCCTGTTATACATTGCCAGATTTCAGCTTTCTACCATAATGGTTGTCTAAAAAAAATACATAATATTCTACTATACTCATTCATTGGGTTTTAAACCTTTTAGAAGGATATAAACACCAGTGTCCCTATTTTGTAGATGGGAAAAAGAAGGCAAGGAGAGGTAGAGCATCTTGTTCACTCAGCAGGCCCCAAAACAACAAGGGAAAAACTCCTATGACCTATATTACATTTATTGGGCCAGTGTTGCTCACACTTTCTGGCTATGTGAGATATATGTAGCTCTTTCTGGTACCAATACAAAGCTACACATCCATGGTCTTACCCTTGTGATTAACCTGGATCTAAAAATTATGTAACTTTGTGCATGAGCAACCCATCATGAAGATTTTGCTAAATCTTTGCCCACTTTCGGAGAGAGAGCGCTAGGAGAGACTGCTCTGGTAGTAAACAAAAAATATCAACCATTTCTGTAACTCTAAAGTACTTGGGACTTTAAGAAAGAACAAAAGGCTAGCTAGCCTCAGCACTTTAAAAGTTGAATATAAAAATACTCAAGTATAAAAACCTGAAGATGAAGAGGGTCCTTTATAAGAGCCCAGGAACAAGAGCTGGTCTTGTAGACTGTACCACTGTGCTGTAAAGGACCTGAAAGCTGTTGGGTGAATTAAGGATGGAGCATGTTCCAGTCCTGTTCTGAACACCCCAAAGGGCTGCTTTGTCGTGAACGCTGAATGTCTTTGCTGTTGCGGCTTTCCATCTGACACTTCACGTTATGTCAGAGCAGGGTTTTTTTGTGTGTTTAATATATTGGTGACTATGTGTTTTAATGAAGGTGCCCTGTATTCCAGAGCTAGCAAATGCACGATGTGTTGCTGCGGTCGCCAAGATAAGTAGTAATTTTTAAATAAACAGCAGTATAAACAGTTACATAAAACTCATGTAAATTGCTGGCACATAATTTTAGACTGGCTTAAGTTATGTAACTTACTTGTGGCCAAGTTTTTTTTTTTTTTAATACTCAATTCATGCACTTTAAAATAAAGGGAGAAGTTTATTTTCACCTGTTTCTTTTCCACTCACTATCTTTCTGTTATACTGAGCACGCCTTAAACAGCTTATCAGACAGATTGACAGACAGATAAGGGACAAAGTGAAGGCACAAAACAGCTCCTGACCCTATTGTAGATTCATTCAGGAAAGCACCTTCTCCTGAGTGAAGTAAACAGCCCGAGCCACAGTAGAATTTGTCACTTCTCTTGGCATTTGTTTTTGCTTGCACTTAAATTACTCACTGAATTGCTGAGTACATTAATTAGATCGAGGGACATGAGTTCTGTTGCTAAGTTGATGGGGTCTACAGAATAGTGTACTGAGCTGGGATTCTGGATTTTATTCTTGCATTTGCTGCTGACTTGTTGTGTGACCTTGGGCAAAGCATAATGCCACTATGGCTTTTAACCCAGACTTAAGCAGCAAAGAATCTCTCTTCTTCCCTTCCTCCCCACGTCCAGGGCCTAGGCTGAACAACACTGTGATCTTAGCTTGTGTTTCCAAGGGCCTCCAAATAAATAATTGCATAGCTTCCTTTGAAATGCAAAACTGAAAGAGAGCACTAACACCAGAAATCACTTCACACTATCTTTTTCTGCCTGCTGATCTTTACGAAATAATTTTAAAAATTTACATTCATAATGTCTTAGCAGCTTGATTTAAGGATATTGAACACTGCCATTCATGTGAATAAAATCAGGATGAAAGTACCTAAACAGATATTTAGAAGTATAACACAAGTGAAGAGAATTGAACACTAGTGAAACGCAGGAATCAGTTTGTTGATATAGAAAGCATCACCAGCTTAGATGGAGAACATCGTTTGCAGTATTTGGTCAGCTCCTCCTAGCTGCCTTGAACTGTTCTTTCCAGCCTGAATTAAGAAAGGAACCCAATTTTTGCAGATTTGGGTTCAGGCTCTGTTTATGCCTCTCTCATGTTTGGAAATTCTCCAAAGAATGATAGGAGAAAGACAAGTCATACCAGCTGTAGGGAGTACTTACAGAGATCCCAGCGTAGTGCTTCCATTAGGAAAAAAAAAATGTTTGGCACTGGGAAGTTTGTATTTGTTCCCATGGATTTGGTTTTTTGCATGAAGGGTATAATCCATCCATAAATGCATGCTAACTTAGAACGTCTGGAATTAGTTGCATTCTGCTCAATAAGAGGAGACAGGGACAATATGATACGAGCCACAGCATTTACAAAAGGGACAGGTGAACTTTTCATTTGTTTGTTTGTTTAGGGACTCTAACAGGGATTTACTACAATGCCTAAGGGCCTTAAGCATATTGCTGTGCAAACACAGAAGTTAAAACAGTGTAGTCATGTCCTGGGACTAGGATTTCTAGGTACTACTTAAATTAAAACCTGAGCTCCTAATTGCTCTGAATACTAGTGTTCATTATTTTGGATCTTATCTATTATTTCAATTATTTCTGTAAACTTATTCAAGGCTCTTTGTACTGGGTCAGTAGAAACATCAATAAGGCTGAAGAGGAATGAAAAAGATGCAAACAAACAGCACCGTGTCCACTTGAAGTAAATAAAGCACTGCTGTGTTTTAGTGTGAAAGAGCTATGTTCAGAGGTTTAAGGGCCTCTCATCAGAACGACAGTCAGAACAGTACCAAGAAGAGTACCAAGAAAAGCATTCCTAGACTATTCCTAGAGAGCACATCTTCATTTGAAACTTCCGTGGCTATAAATCTTCATGATACTTGTTTCAGAGAATTTTTTTAATAATCAAATACTTTATTTGCAGTAAAGCTTCTTCCCAAACAGCCGAGGGCTCCTTCACCTTTTACGCCTGCTAATAATAACTGCAATGATGTTAAATAACCTTTCTTGTGGCCCTGTTTCTGGATGTTCCTTTGACCCAGGCCAGAATACTCTATTTTATGTCTTGATGTTTATGGGAAGCATTATGACAGCAGGCTGGGTGCCAAAGACACATCTTTGCTTGATCATGGTTTCACTAGTTCATCTTATAGCAAATCTATGTTATATAAATGATTTATAAGATACTATTTTTATTGCATTGTAATAAAATTCTCACCAAGAGAAAATAAAAAAATTATTGACTGTTTTTTCTCAAGTGTTTAGTTAGTGTTTTCTAAGTACTAACAATTCTTTATCTGTTTGTAATAAGGTCAGCTATTGCAGTACAAGAAGGAACTTTTTTCCTTTCTGTTAGTGAAAATGACATTTCTTACTAACATTTTATAAATAACTAAGAAAATGTGCCATGTGGGTGCATATTGCCTTCCAACGTGGGCCAGTGGTTAAAAAGCTACAATGGATTATAATAACAGCCAAGATTTGTGTCTCAGCCCTGCAATGACAAACATATCCCACTCCGGCTGTGGAAAGAAAAGTGGGAGAAATACATGTCAGAACTGTGAAAAGGGCTTGGAGAATAAATGGGGTTCTTATGCAAAGGCTTCACATCCTAGAAAGGTGTAACAGGCTTGGCTCCAATTCTGTGAATTTCCACTCCCAGTGGGTACATTTTACTCATGTAATCTGTGTAACCAAAGCCGGTGGGGAAGCTTATGAACGTAAGGACTACTCATTTGTGTGAAGCATGCATGGGTTAGGCTCAGCTTCTTCCCAAAACATAATACATTAAAATCTAATTAATAATGAGCAGTTGGGAAAATGCAAACAAAAAAGTAATCTATCACAATGTACAAGACAAACCAGAACACTGCACAGCACTGTTAACAAAGTAAATACACAAACACTAATTCAAGTAATCTGTTTAATGGGATTCCACTGCTTTTCCTCTGATTCTCCTGTAATATATTTTTAAAGAGCGACTTAGCTGCATAGATGTTAATTAATTATATTTAAGGCTTTTATTTCTTTATAAACTAATCCCTACAGTAACTTAAAGAGCTTTCACCTTTCCCTAGCACTGCAGCCAGGTGTTGCAGGCAAAACAGTCTTGATTTGGGGAATTTTTACTTAATTTAATTTATTGCCAATTAACACAAACTGCTAATCACTCATTCAGAGTGAGAAGAAAGAAAACATAAACAATTAAACAAACATTTAAGTGAACACCTTTCCACCACCTTTCCCAAGCTCAACTTAAGCCAGAAACCTATCCTCCCCCTTTCCTACTCTCAACTTCCCTTGTCTCCACCATGGGGTTGCACTCAGCGGTAGGGTATTCCGTCGCATTTAGAGCTAGCCGGGCCAGTTGTGACCAGCACCTGGCACCTCCTGGCCTCCTCCCACACCTGTGGCCCCTGGCTACTGAAACCTGCCATATATGCCCAACACAGTACTCAGGCGTGAGCTAAGTGGGTGCTCATGCGTGAACTCATTGAGTGCTCAGACATGAGTTAATAGGGCGCTCATGTGTGAACCAGCTGGGCGTTCATTAGTAAATTAAATGGATGCTCATGCATGAACTGATTGGGTGCTCATGCATAAATTGATTGGGTGTTCATGCGTGAACTAATTGGGCACTCATGCATGAAAACAGTAAACCCTGCAATTTATGCTCAATACATGAGGTAAGAGCTTGAAGCAGATCCAAATTTACACTCATTTATCAGTTCTGTGGGTCAGACCTAATTACTAGAACAGTATCAGGTTTTGGTTGGAGAGGCAAACTGACTATGTTTTAGACTCTTTATGCTTGTAAATGGTCCAGAAAAGTCCATGATGGACCAGAGAAGACTTTAGACAAAGCAGTGAGCAAGGAAGCTTTGCCACAATCCCTTTGAAGACATTCTGGTTTTGTTTAAGTCTCCAGTGAGGAAGCATTCCCAAACCTATGAATCAAAAGATCTGCTAAATCGGGAACCTCCTTCAAGACAGAAGCTGAAGGTCCTGAGTTCCAGTTCTGCCACTGACATTCAGTGAAGAGGTGAAATTCACCTCTTCTATGCAATACCTATGAACTGGAAGCTATAACGCTTATCCACGTGCAAATAATTTTTAAAAATACTTATTAATTTTGGTAAGTCAAAGCAAATGTAAAAGGTAAAGCAATGTCTAAAAGTCAGCAACATCATGATATGAGCCTTTTTTCTTAGACACCAAAGGCAGACAAAACCAGAGCCTATATGTCTGGATTTTCTCATAGCCATTCATCTTGAGCTGCTGTTCAAAATCCTTATAAAACACAAAGCAGGAGGAAAGAATGATTGAATTGAGTAACTGGTGTCTGATCAACTACATTAGTTAATTACACCATCACTTACTATGTGATTCATGTTCAAAGGTGGTTTTAAATACATAGCAAACTTAAAAAATAGAAGTTCTTAAATTTTATGTTAAGTCCAACACATACTACAGACATTGACAGGAGCTAGAAATAGAAAGGTTTGTTTTAACATTTATACATTTCTGTACTTGCTAGGCATAAAAATAGAAGTCAAATTGCACAGTCCTGTTAGCTACCAAAATGTAATGTGCAAATAAAGTGCCCAGGAGACCTAATAAAATGCCATAAATGAACTACTGTAAAAAATATCAGACCACACCTATTCAGCAGGATAAATTCAAATGTCTTACAAAGAAATGTATTCTCTTTCCTTTTTATAGAGTAAGAAGTGTTTTGGGGAAAGAAAGAATGAGTTTCAAAATATACAAAGAAACTTTGAATAATAAGTGAAAAGGGTTTCAAGATCAAGTTGAATGCAGAATGCTACTTAATTCCACTATAGACTGGAACAGGATCAAGCAGTGACATAGCATCTACTCTTTAGAAAAAAGATGCATAGGTATTAATATTAAAGCACCACATTTTCATACCTAAGATTCCCCTCTACAAGCATTCGTTTCCATAACCAGGGTTCTTCTAGAAATCAAAGAAAGCACAGGCTTGCTGTTTTCTACTCTGACACTGCTATGTGAACAGTTAGTTGCCACCAAAGTGGGGAAAAAAGCTGGACGTGTCATATATATATGTATTTAGCTCTTTGTGTAAGCTCTACCTATTAGAGTAGCCAAATCTGTCAGGAGTCAAACCCACTGTACAGTACTAGAAGGATCACTGCAGGAAGCCTGCTATGGAACAAATCCAAACTTGATCAAACATGGCAAGTCAACTATTGATAGACAAATCAAAAACATAATTACAAAACATATGGAATATGTGCTCACAGGGACAAGCAGAAGCCCACACAAAATGATAAGATTATTTGGTTGTGAAGGGATTACCTGAGAGTAAAACATGCAGAATCACACAAAATTAGTAGATAGTTTTTGTAAAATCTTTGAGTTTTTTCACACTGAAATTTTCAATGAAAAATTTCCATTGACACAGTGAGATGTCAACTGAGAATCTCAAATACAGATTTTTTTTTGAGCTACAGAACATATATCATACATACCCAACCTGGCATTTCCTCATCCCATTATCTCAAGTGCTGACACTTAATGAAGAGGCAGCTCTGTTCATCCTTTAGTTGAGACTTCCAATGGTAACACCAAATTGCACCAGCCTCTCCTGGCCAAAGGTACTTGCCTATAACCAACCCATTTCATGCAGCCATGCGATAGCAACATACTGTGGCTACTGCATATCTAGCTAGGACTGAACCAGTGATTTAAAGACAATTTAAATTATTCCCATGCAAAAAATTCTGAAATGAACCACAAATTGCCTTGGAAGAAGGGAGGCAGGGAGTGACTTTTTGTGAAAATTTAAGCAAGACATAACTCCTCCTTTCCTGATCTAAGCTGACGTGCTTTTTTTTTTTAAAGAGCTACACTGACATAGAAAATAAAAAAATCTTCTCTCCATCCAACAGAAATCCTAGAAGGCAGCTGGGCAGTCCTGACAACATGAAATATTCTGCTAAAATAACAAACTAAACAAAAAGGTAACAAGGGCTAAAGTGGCCTAGACAGCTTAGCATCACTACCTGGAAAATAACTTGGCATCCAAGTCCACAGCTACATCCAAACAGACAGAGGATCAGCTCTGTTTGCTACATCAAACATGGCTTAGATTTTTTTCTCTCTTCCTCTCTCTTCAAACATAAATAGTTCCAGGCTCTTAAATAAATTAACTCAACTTTGGTTATACAAGCTGTTTCATTTTTTCTCCAAAAGGGAATATAGATGTTTGTTTAAAAATTGTAAATAAAATATAAATGGAGTTTTTCCATTACATAGTGATCCCTTCCAGTAAGTAACGATCAGCGCTATGTCCGTTTTTCTTCCTTATCCTATACTTGGGGATCACAGCATCATTATGACTACTTCTGATGGGAAACGGATGAAAAAAAAAATGCAATAAGAGGAGGTTTACCTGTAGTTATTCACTGTAAAAGCAAAATAATAATCAGGTTTAAAATGCACAGAAAATAAGTGCAACAAAATTACTTAACATTACTTACAATTTTATTCTTTAAAAAAACCTGCTTTCTTTATGTGTATGTATTGTGTGGATCATGTGAACCCTAGAAAGGCTAATTAGTGAAAGACAACAGTTCTTAAAAGCCCTACAAGCACTTACCACTCGGCTCTGTTGGGACTGTTCCTAGGAGTCAAGTGGTGCCTATCTGGATTATGTTGCTGCTGGGATTTTTTGCATCAAGATAGTTACAGTAGTGTAGCTCTAGGATAAAAATACATCATGCAGTAACAATATGACAATGTAAACAGAAGGTTCACCCTAGCTTCAAACTGTGGCAAGTTGTTTTGTATGTTAGTGTGGAACATTTTGATTGTGTTTTCAAAGATGTAAAACTAAAGTAGGTCTTAAGTACTTCCACGATGGGATGTGAAGTTTGGCTTTAGGGCATGATTAGCCAAGGGCAGGGGTTTTTCTTCTCAATATTACAGTGATGCTTCACATCCTTCCTAAAACTGGCTGGGGTGAGGTGTCTCTGGCTTTGAATCTTTCTCTAGCATGGAGCAGATTATTACTATTATTATTGATTTATGTCATGCCTGTCTGCTTCCAGCCTCAAAACACTTTACTAAGTTACAATATACATAGGAATCATTTCACGTCAGCCACCACCACGCTGTAGCCTTCTCTGGAGGGAAACTGAAGGGAGCCATTAGGATGGTGCCTGCAACATTAAACAACAATCCAGGAGAGGAAGTAAAGAATACTCTGGCTCCTTAAAGCAATGGCTCAACAGAATGCAGTCGCTGAACTGCCATCCAGCTGGGACACCAAAGTCAATACCCATTCACTGTGTGTGGTTAAAATTAAATCTCCTAATGAAGTGAGATGGTTTTAGTGGTTAGAGAGTGAGTGCAAAGTATTATTCTCCTGTATTATTATTTGCAAGTTATACAGCTAACAAGGGAAAAGATCACACACAGGAAAATAGCAGACAGTTAGACAATGTTCCAAGCCCAGTTTCTAAATGACACTTGGGCAAATAAAGCTTTGGAAAAAGATGTTAAAAAAAAGATGACACAGAAAAAAGGAATTGGCAGTTTCTCAATGTTTTTAGGGAACTTAACTAAACTGAACAGAAGTGATGTCAGTTTTTATCCCCTATAATTCAGGTCCAGAGAAAAGAACATTATTAGCTTCTGTTAATGAGAAGGTATTCCCTAAACACTGCTGCAAATGCTCCTGAATTTTAATTTGCTTAGAAAAAGAAATGGTAAAGTATTGAGGGGGAAAAAACCTAACAGCTTATTTTTGTCCCTGAATTAGCAAAATGCTTAGATGGTTTTCTGGATAGGAGGTTTATATATCTGACTAAAAAGATCCTCACACAATGTTATCAAGCTCTCCTTTCAGGGCTAGTAATTGTTAGCTGGTTCTAATCATTCTTGCAAGTGATCATTTGAAAGGTTCATTTTATGACCCCTCAAACTAGCACAAAGAATCTCACTCCATAATGTAATAAACAATTCTACAACCAGTGCTTAATTAATTCCCGAAAGTCACCAAAAGGAGCTATTAATGATCTTTCTTTTTATCTAACCATAAATATGCAAGTCTCCTGGGATAAAAGATTTAAAAAGAACATTCTGGCAAAACTAACTGTCAACTTGATAAAGCATAAAACGATCACCAGTGAGGGTAATTCAAAATACGACGGCAATGCTACCTACTCTGATTAGAAAGTTAGGTCAGGTTGGATTAAATATCTCTGAATGTTGTGCTTACCAAAAAGAGGACAGAATTGACATGGTGCAAAACAGACTCAACCCAAATGAATACACAAGAGAAAAATACTACAATCTTTAGAAAATTATTTTTAAAAATCAATTCTATTTGGGAATTTGCTTTACTGTGAAAATATCAACAATCATTACAATTAGAGTGTGGACAATATTTCAGGGTTGTTTAAAATACCTGTATTACAAGGAGCAGGCTGATATTTTCAAGAGAACTTAAGCATTTTAGGAGCCCAAGTATCATTTTCACAAGTAAATCAGGCAGTAGGAAGCCCTTAAATGAAATTTAGTTTCCTGGCAACCCAACCCATTGCTGAAAATTAGATTTAGGCTTCTAAAGGGCTTTGATGTTTTTGAAAATCACACTTCCTGCAGCACTGCACAGCTGACTAGGTGTAATACAGTAATTTACCCTTCTACTGAGGCTATCAGGAATGGAATCACTTTGATGGCTTTAGTGATGTCTGGGAGGCTGTTTTTTTTTCCTTACACTGTAAAAAATTTTTTTACTGGGCATAGCCAGTGATGATTGGAAACTCTGACCAGAAGCAGGGGGAGGAAAGAAAGAGAGAATCTGCCTTTTCCAAAATAAACTCATTCAGTCCTTTGGGTGCTTGTGCTTGATGCCAGTGGAGCTTGTGCACTGGCATGTCCCACCTTCAGAAGAGCTCCATGAGCTATTGGACCCTCGATGGACTGGGGCTTTCTGAATCTCTCCTGTTGAACCAATGCCTGTGACACCCACACATGGAAACACGAAATAGACTGCCCCACAAAACAGCCATTATGGTTCTTGCTATGTGTATGGAAATCCAGGGTTCAAGTACCTCTCAAATACGCTTTTAATTATTAATACAAAGAAACAAACACAACAGGAAACATTAAGAGAGACACAGTGGGAAATAACTAAGAGGACTTTCAGGCTCCCCACTCCTTGACTCCCCTGGGCTGGGCAAAGAAGGCCTCAGATCTTCAGAACAGTGCTTTTCAGTCCCTTGACCTGTGGAAGGACTCAGGCTCCCACTGGAAGGTGGAGGCTGCCGCTTGCTGCACTTAACACTGAAGAACTTACTGTTCCAAACATTTTAGAAAACCTGGAAATTCCTTTAAACAGGAAATTTTAAAATTTCTCATTTTTGTTCTAATCTTCAATAAAACTTTTTTTTTTTTAATGTTGAAATTCCCTGTGGAACAGAAATTCTGTTTTAAAACCATTTCTATTCAACAGTGCTATTCAGATGGAAGCATTTTCCTATTCATTCCACTTTGCAACTAACTGGTGCCACCCCAAATGTATTGCTCTTCCAAGAATGATGTGGCAGCCCTGGAATAGCTAATTAGTTGGGCTGTATGATGCCTCTGCCAAAAGTTTCAGCTTCTAGAGGCATTCCTTTAAGGAATGGTGGTGTGGGTTTGGCATTTACAAGGATACACATGGTTTCAGGAGCCCACAGGCACCAAAAGTTAGCTTGTGTTTTATAACTGCTCATCTCAACCCAGTCATTGAGCTGATGTCCTAACCACAGTGAGTCAAGCAAACTTCTTCAAAGCACTCATGGAGAAAGCTTTTGGTTAATTTATTTTTCTTTTTTAATAAAAATCTTGTCTTTGGGGAATCTTTTAAGAAAATTCCACTTCTACAGCTATTAACTGGGAAAATAATTAAATTCAAACATTACTAGCATTGTAGTATAATCTCTTGTAGAGAAATACCTTTGTCACTTAGCCCTCAAATTTTTATACATTGTTAAGGTAAATGAAAGCTGTCTAAATCCAGTACCTTTATACTTGGTCACCACAGCTGAGTTGACACTCAGAGGTTCTTGGAAGGTGACAGTGAGTGATGTACTGCTTGTTACCATGAGACAGACATTGGTTGGCGCCTCAGGGGCTCCTGGGAGAGAAGAGAAAACATCAGCTCTTCAGCACAACAAATCCTATTCAAACAATGTTTCTGAGTCTTCAAAGAACCCACTGAAAATCACCCTGCAATTGTGAGCTTTGGGTTGTAGGTGTTTGTGTTCTCTGCCTTTTGAGCATTTTAATTAGTGCCCCTGCTAACAATATCCTGCAGACACCATTTGTTTCTATCATGGTTTTTGGCTCCTTTCGGTTAAAAATATCTTCCTGCATATATGTAACCCAATAAAACAGATTCATGCTAATTATGTCAATGAAAAGCCCCTATAAATCTCTTGGGGTGGGTAGGAGGAGAGAGAAAGGACAAAACCACAAAGAGCTAATTAAACCTTTATGGTTTCACTAACAAACTCAAATTTATCAAATAACAGAAAACATTTTTACATTATTGTGATTCAGAAATTGCAAATTCCACAAATGTTTCAGTGTAGTAGTTCCAAAATACAGTTGTCAGTTGAGGCCTAACATCTCTTTTTTTAAAAAAAAAAAAAAAAAGCTTAATTCACAGAATATCAATCAGACTCAATTCAGAAATCAAACACAAAATGTCATGACTTACTGCTGGGATTGATTTAAAAAATCATTATATTAACTTACACTACTGCTGTATTTCCTGTATTTAGTATCTAATACAAAGAGCACACTCTGTCTTGAAGAAGTAATCTTAGAATACAATAAATTTGAGAAAATTATTTGTAAGTACATTTATATAAAGATGGTTGTAAAAATGTTAATGGCAATGATTGTATTTCATTGAATAGGATACAGCTAAAAGATCTACACATGAAACAATTCAGCCCTGTTTACTCCTTCCCATGGGCCCAAATTCACATTTACTTTGGGTACAGGCTCACTTGTACAACTGTTTAAAGTGACCCAATCTGTGCCTATGCTGATGAAATGTTATACGTGGATGCCAAAATTAAGATTAAGTTTTCACAATTTTTATATGTAAAATGAGATTCCCTTGTTTGATCAAATGTTTAGAACAACTCCATTMTTCTAAAAAAGAATACATTTTTTTAAAAAATCAAATTACAACAGAAAAAAGGCCAATGTCCCCATACCTCTTCCTCCCTATTCATATTTTCTTTTCTAATCATCCTATTTTAAACTCTGAGCACATTAAATGAGATCCAGGAGTAAATGTGAAGAGAAATAAGCAGGACAGAATSATTAGATCCTGAACCAAGAGTTTGGACGTCTCATCAATTTTATGCAGCCCACTCCTAAAGGAGCTATTTGCTTGTTGCTCTTAGATATTTGGTCCTCTATTGTTCTAACATCAATTTCCTTCTCATTCTTGGGAAGGCCATTTAGTCATATGCCTCAGTTTTCCCACCTTAACATTCGTCGTCTTCACAGCAGTTCTGTGAGGATCAGTTAGTGAGAGCATCTTTGCTCAACAAAGGCAGAGTGTTCTCAGTTGTGGAGTTGTTGTCTTGAATTTTGCAAGTACTTTCTTCTACTTACTAGCATGCTCGTAGCCTGCCTTCATGCGCTTGTATAGCCTGTATCTCCATTCCCATGCCTTTAGTTGCTTCTCTTTTTCTGTGTTGTCTGTACCAAGGCCTTCATTCATCACTTGTGCAGACAATTCAGTAACTCGCTGCTGTGCTTCCTGGACCAATGTACTCAGATGCACTGACCTGCTTTCCACGTTAACAACTACCAAGAAAAGGGAAAAGTAAGTAATTGCTTGGTCGACTTATGTGACAAAATTCTGGCCTTACGCATTCTGGTCTAATACATGTAAGGTCAAATCGTTGAACATTCTGCCTTCCAGTAGTTATCTTGTCATCAAGCGGATTAGAGCATGCCAATTTATACCACTTAAGGATCTGGCCACTTACATGGGATTAATGACATGAATAAATTGAGCAAATTTTATCTTCCAATGTTTGTCATATGCTTAAAAATGTCTTAATTAGACTGAAATTGCATATATGTTTTAAATTGGTGGAATATTAAAAATGAACTAAAATAATAAAGCATTTGGTTTCTATCCAACCCCTACTTTGCCATAATATCACAAGCTTTCATAGAAAAAAAGAAGGTTGTACTGGTTATAAACACGTACAATATATAAATCTCTACAAGCAAAGAGAGATCTAATTGGCAAACTTAAGAATAAGAGTTTTGTGCCTAAGGGCCATGGCTGGTATAGGATGGATCTCTTTCCAGATTTTCTTTGTTCGACAGTTTTGCCCATGTAATATCTAATTAGTCCTCTGACAGACTGGACAGATAGTGAGCAGCTTGACACATGGAGATTTTGKTTTTGTCCAGTGCTCAGAATAATTTTAATTTGACGTTTAGCAGTTCAGATTGCCTGTATGAACTACTGTGTGCTACATAAAGGTGAAAATGAAGATTGCATAGGTTGCAAACTAAAATAGGTTTGATTTTAGCCCAAGTCCACAAGACTACCCTAAACCAGCTCCTTGATTATACAGTGAAATGTGGTGAATCAAGCGCTATTTTCAGAACTGCTTTGAGCCTGAAATTGTTCAAACTATTTGCAGTTTAGAAAATAGGACTTGTAAAGGTGTTTAATCTGAAGAGAAATGCAGCCACTGATCTGATGTTCAATATGCAGGAAATAGTGTACAAGAGAAGGAATTCTGAAATCACAGAAAATAACTTTTCTCTGGTACCTGGTATTTTTGCAGAACAGCTCTGAGATAGTCTTAATTTAAAAGGCCGCAATTACCAAAAACACTGCCCTAGCACAAGCAGCTACTCTTAGCAATGATGGGGAGTTGCTATGTAGGGACAGCCAGGCTCTTGGTTTCCCTAAGGTTTTTACAGGAACAGCATGAATCTTGCACAGGATGCACCGATCATTCACTTGCATAAGCCACGAGCAGTAGACATTTCTGAAAACATCAAACTGTACCATATAAAGGGCCAAGACTCTGACAGGTTTTTGACATCAAAACACCATGTGAGTGAAGATGTCTGTGCATATGAATGTGTTATTCCTAAACTGGAATCACAGGATTATGGGACAAATCAGATTGGAAAGGACCTCCTCTAGTCCAACCTTCTTGTTCAAAACAGGGTCAGCTATGAGGTCAGACCAAGTTACTGAGGGCATTATCCAGTCTGGTCTTGAAAACTTCCCAGGATGGAGGCTTTACAACAACTCTAGGCAACGTGTTCCACTGCTTTAGTGTCCTTTTGGTGAAAAAGGTGTTTGTTTTATCCAGTCTGAACCTCTTGTTTTAACTTTTGCCCTCTGTCTCTCATAACAATATCACAACTGAAGTTTAGCAGAGTCTAAGAATAACCCTACATACTAATGCACGAAAAGTGCCATGGGATCTTTAAAGTCACAGGAGGAGAGCAAAGAATTACTCAACGCCTCTGACATCCAAAAGGTTGTTCTTGAAGAATGTTTGTCTCTAAGACTTTGCTTTCAGAAGCTGGCTTGAAGCCATCCTTCTTGAAGTTTGATTGTTCTTCATATGGACATCAGAGACATATGGCCAGGCTTACTGGAATCTGTTGGTGTCCTCAGAACCGCCTGTTTACTGGGAGGCCAAAGGTGATACGGTTTGCTGGATCCATGCCTACAATAAGCATGCAACACATCTGATAGCACAACAGGACTGAGGAAGGAGATTTTATGTGCCAGAACATCAGGTGATTGAGAACTGGCATTGGTTCAAGTTCTCACTAAGGATCTGGCTCTATCTGTTTGATCAAGATTCTGATCCACAATTGTCAGGTCTTGGAAACGTGTCCAATCAGCCACTGGAAATTTTAATCTTATTTTTATTTGGGTTCACATGAACAAGCCAAGCCAAACCATGAGTATATGATGAATAAGAGAACTGAAAAGATAACACAGTGGACTTTGTCTCCTCCCCAACTAAATTAATATTTTAAATGCTGTACTCTCTGATCTTACTTACTTTGCGTTTAAGAGATGTTGGGTTCCTGTTAAGATTTATACAGGCTGAGCTCCATGTGGAAATGAAGATCATAGTTTTACTTTCTATTGCTTTATCTGCTGTTGTTCCTATTCCAGGCAGAAATCCAGGTGATACAGATGGAAGCTATCTGTCCTCCAGATCCTCTTTTCTACAGCATTAGGTTAGGGGCTATAATGAGATTTCAGCTGGATCACTACGGCTAATATAGTGGAAGAGCAAGAGTTTTCTCTGTAGGAAGCTTTCTTTGTGCCCTTGGAATGGGGAATTCCTTTACCTTGCAGTCTCCCAGATCTGTGCATCTGTCCTATACACTTCCAATCAGATTAAGAGATGCTTGTGTCCTGTCCCAAAATTGGGGTGAGTCAGAATTTTACCTTGAAATCCCCTCCCCTCCCACTCAGCCTGGGGAAGTCTTGCTCAACTGCCCACCATAGAGAAATGAAAATGCTCCTGCTGGGTGCTGGAACATGTTCTTGCAGCCCTGAGATCATACAAACAGAATGGATTTCATTCCAACAGGGTTGCTTAAGTACAGAAAGCAAAGCAGAAAGACTAGAGTAAATAGAAAGTGACTGCTATCAGTTCCACAAGAATGAAGCCACATACAAAGATGCTGTGAACCTTTGTTTTGAGTGCTGAAAATAACATTTTGCATTTTGCTCTCAAGTGGCAACTGTAAACCCTTAAGGTAAAAAAACACAAAACAAACAATCGTTTGCTTTTTATTGAGAATGCTTCATCCATTATTTCAATCAGAAAAACTAAAAATCAAGATAAGTGAAGTGGAAATTTGGTGGGTATATTTTGAAATGGAAATGAGGTGGTTATATATTCATATTCTCTGTGTTCATAGGCATGTTTGCATTAATTACAGGAAATGAATACTAATTTATGATTGCCCCTGCTCGCCATCAGACTGCATTTATTTACAGATGAGGTCAATGAAAAATTAGTTTAGTCTTTTTTACTGCTGTTTAGAACACTCAAGACTGTGTTTTCCTCTAGATTTGTCATGGTTAATGAATGTTGCTTCAGCAGTCAATCATGTACTCTAAATGCTGTCACACTTTTTTTTAAAGCCTCAGTCATGAACCATGACAGAAAAATAAACAAATAAATATAAAACTAAAAAACTCTTTTCACTGAGCAGCTACACTATGCAAAAATCTCCAGGGAAGGTTAAAGGAGGCCAGAATAAATGATAATATAAGTGCTGTGGACATAGAAAAGCAATAAAGGTGTACCAACACTGAGGGTCTGGCAAAAAAACTCAACACACACACGCACATGCACACACACTCTCCAGTGAAAAAACTGGCAATGTTAGTAGCCTCAAGGTGCAATTTCCTGGAGCACTGAGATTGACATGCCAGCACTAAATGTTGTTAATTTAACTAACTTCAAATTAATGGCAGAGTCTGCAGTGGCCGAACCCCTCAAACACAGTCTCATTATAGCCTTGCTGGGAATGTCCTAAATATAGGCATTGACAGTTTAAAACAAATTCGCATACATTGGTGTATTTTTAGACACAAGTAAGGCGTCAGAGTTTGTGTCATGGTATACAGTTGATTAATTGGGTTGGTAAGTCACCCTCCAACCCACAAATTGTGCATGAAAATGCCCATGAAGGAATACAAAGGAGTTTTATAACTACAATATGTAGTTATAAGCAATATTGGTATTCCAGTGAAGTGAGAAGGTCTGGTTTGTGTTTAGATTTTCTCTGGTTCTGTAGAACTTTGAAATTCTCATTTAAGTGGGATTTTAGGCCATTTGAAGACTAGGAGTGAGGAGTCTGTGGGTAATGGAAACGATAGATTTCAACACAACCTGTCTCCTGAAGGCAGCATAGCCAAAATCAAAAGGATAATCAAAATAAACCAAAGTCTAGACAACCCATCGTCCTTTCATTTTTGATGACAAACTCCATATTTCAGACCATGATCTTTGAATCACTCACTCAGTTCCTGCTTTCATATTTTTAAATATTTTTTCTCAGTATTGATATTAACTCAGCTGCCCCAGTGTTAATCACATTAGAAGCTCAACCTGATTCATCAGCTGGCGTATCTGACATAGAGAACAAGGAAGATCTACTGAGCACGCATTCAACAAGCAGATATTGCTGCAAATGTCCTCCAGCACTGTGGTACTGTTGCTGGTATGATCATCTTTATGATAAAACCAGTCAATTTTTGTGTGTAATGTAATTAATTTCCCAAAACAGCAGCAAACCTAATCTCCTACAGGCAATTATCTAAGTCAATACAATTTCTGTTCTTTACTTACAGTGTGGGCTTTCCTTTGCCCCAACATGTAGAAGGGTCCTAGCAATAGGGACATTGTTTGTCAAAATGGCAATATCCAAAGGAGTTAGTCCCTCACTGTTTGGTGTATTCAGGTCCAGTTCCTCCGGTGTGTATTGATAAAGAAGAATCTGAACAGCATCCAGGTCTTGCTGTTCTACGGCCTCAAACATAGCTTCATTGCACTGGAAATTCTGTGTATCAATAAAAACAGAAATTCAGTAAAACTTTTCAAATGTCAGTGTTTTAAAAATAAATTGAGAAAATTTGTGCTTTGTGAGATTGCTATAAGATATTGATCCTCCAGCCCCAGCTTAGGTTCAGCTAGAAACATGGAAATTGTTTGCAGTAAAACTGAGCTTGGTCTGCCTCTGGACTTGTGTGCTTGAACTTGCTTCAGGTCTGTGGGAAGATTCAAGTGAGATTCAAACCCGTACAAAACAAACCCATACTTATTTAGACATCTGTCCTATAATCAAATGATATGAGCAATATTATATGTTTTCAGTGTGAAACTGGATGAAAGACTATGATTTTGGCAGAGTCTTGGACTACTGAGTTTTTCAAACTCAAAATTTAAAGTAAAAATCTAAAAACTCAGGTGATCAAAATCCAAAACAAACAAGCTATTCTGGAGAAAACCCTTCACAGCTCCAGTGTGAACTAGTAATAGGTACTGTTCATTCAAACACCAGTCATTTCTAGGTGCTCATATTTTTGCATTTAACTTGTAACTAGAAGCAGCTTTGAAATGTATAGTCCTTAAATAAAGAAGTAGAAATGAGACAAAAACATTGACCGTCCAGCGTGCATGTCCAGAAAGTGATGTGTCTGACCAGCAGAGAACACAAGCAGCCAAACTCAAGAACATACATGGCACTGACTCTCAAGCAGGGACAACCACTGAACCTTTTCCTTACCAATGTCAAGGAGATAAAGGAATGGTATAATACAAAGAAACCTATTGTTTCTTAATTGAGCTGGGGAGAAGCAGGTGCAGGAGAGTAGCATGGCCTGCAGGTTTCTGTTATGAGAACATCCTTCTGGAGCCTACAGTAATGACATGTTATTTGCCAAGATTCTTTAAATTCTCTCCCAGTGTCCCATTGCCATAATTACCCAATAGTTTTTTTTCCTTTTAAGAATGAATTAGTAGAAGCAAGAGGCCCGGCTAAGCAAGGAGGGCTCAGCATGTGGTCACATAAAGGAACCGAGATCTACATAGACATATTGTGCCAATGGGCATACTAAAGAAATGCATACATAAGAGAGCAAGCGATCCAGATACATGATGTAAACTAGCTTCCTGTGTCCTGAAACCCACATGGAGGAAACACAGAGAAAATTCTTATATAATAATGTATTCTTTATGATATGAAATAAATATTGAATTGAAACTGCCTTCTACTGTGATTAGAAATTAACATTTCAGCCACATCGGAACTTCATTTTCTTTTTTAAATTGATGTAGTTTTATTTGGCATATCCCTGTCCAAATTTTGCTCTCGGTGAAACAACACTTTCTGAAAGAGCACTGATCTGCTGGAACATCTTTTGTCTCCTCCTAAAACACATAGACTAATGGTTTGCAAGCAGTTCTGAAAACTAGAGTCCACAGCTACACCTTGGAATTTGATCAGTTCTACAGGTTTTTTTCAGTTGTGCTTGAAGTTAAAAGTGTCTTCAGAAATTCTCAGGCCTGAGAGAGATCTTCTGGTCTACTCTTTTGCATGTGAAGTATTGGTACCACACGAAGAAATTGCAAGGATGATGTTATCTTAAAGTTTTAATATGGACCCCACCTATGCTGAATATGAGGGATCAGCAGAACAAGACAGATGTACATAAGATGACCTTTACCCAAAATTGTCAATATAGAGAAATGAGATACTTATGTTAGATGACTATCTAAGGATGAAATGAACTATGCAGCAATAAAGCAAATCTAGGAGAGTAGTGCCGACTTGGGAATCTACCTTTTAGACACTTAAGTACAAAAGATAGCTCATGCTGGAGAAATATTTTTTCTGTAGATCTCCATGGAGAATAAAAGACACTACTTAAACAAGTGCTTCATCAAAATGGGTCTCTGTCAAATTCTTGTTTTCAGATTCTTCTCTAGATTGTAAGATTGAGATTTAATTTCATTATCAAATACTTAGATCATGCTTCAGTGTTAAGTGTAAGAGAAAAATCTCAGAAAAAGGAACAGTTGAATGGTAAGCAGCTAGATTTATCGTTCTTTATCCACTCCTCTGTTCAAGGCAAAAAATTATCTTTAAGGACATATACTGTCATTAGAGAGGGCACATCTCCAGAAAATTTTAGAAAAGAGGCCAGCACGTATTTCTCTTATTATAAGGTAAAGCTTAAAAATGACAGAAATTTTTACTGCAATGCAGCAATACTTCTTTTCATTCCAGTAGCTCCACACATCTGCTGTCTTGCTTATATAACACCTTATCATCCTGAAATCAGAGATCTTACTCTTATTCTGGCGTTTTGCCCCTACCCTGAAGGGATGAAGTGCTCTGGCTAGAAATTAAAAGAATTTTAATTAATTTTAATTATAATTACAAAATATTTTAATTCATGGTATGATTCTGATACATGCTGTATGTCATCAACTCCCACTCAAGTCAATGATATGCATTTAACAGGTGTATGTCACTGTATTATGTACTCAAAATTAACATAAATAGATCATTGATGTTCCACCTAAAGAAGAAGAAAAAAAAAAAGCTGTGCTCCTTTGCTCTTTGAAACTTCGTTATTATGAATGCAGAACTGTGAACTGGTAGACTGTTTTTTCATATAAATTATTAGAAATGCAAAATATATTCACCAATTCTCCAAAAATATATATCAACATTCTAAAAAGCATTAATTTCATCACAGTTTACACCCATTTCAAATTCTTTTTCTACTGATTTTGATACTTCCTCTCTACTGTTGTTTATGGAAATAAAGGGTAATTATGCTTCAGAAGCATCTGCATTTTGAATCAGAAAACAAGCAAAATCATATTACTCTTGTAACTGATCACAGCTAGGAAAATCTACTTATTTAACAGCAAATTCATAAAGAGCTTACTACAAAGGGAATTGGTTGAAGTAAATGGAATGACTACATTAGTTTCCATTTCTTTTAGTTAAGTTCATTTTAGGAAACACCAGCTAACAGTCTGAGAGCAGAACAAAAAGGTACAGCTGATGATATTACTCAATGACAGGCTTGTGGTGCTCATTTAGGACAGGAAACTAGGTATTTCTCGGTTCACATTTCCACTGCTGTGGCACTGGATACATACATGGTTTTCCCCTTTTTTGAAATCAGAATAGTCATTCTCTTTTAATTGACTTTATGTATGTGCATAAAAGTTAAATGACTTAGTGTTTGTAGAGTGCTACCCTAAGTGCTCAATACCATTATTTGGCTTTAATTCCAATTTTGTGTGAAACTCAATAAATCTTGCACTACATCTCAGGAGTTTCTTGCGTTATATAAAAACAAAAAATCCCTGTTACATAATAAAACCAAAGATGGCTAACTTCAGTATTACAGCTGAAATTACCCCAAAGATATGGCTGACAAAAGCATTTGGCCCTTTTCAAATATATATACACACACTTTAACAACAGGTTTTACCTAGCTGAACGATTATTGTAGAATTATTTTAAAAACTTTGATTTGAATTGTTATTTTTGTTTTCAGTTATCAAGATTTAGACCTGCCTAGATGCCTTTGAAAATGCATCTTTGGATTTTTGCTTGCCAAATGAAATACCTAAAGTATTTGTGAAATTTTGGCCTTAAGTAAGTTGTTGAACAGAATCTAAGCACATGCTTAAGTTAATTCCTCATAAACGCTCTTGCCAGCTAATCTGTTGGCAAGAATGTTTCACCAAAAGGGAAAAAATAAAAGCAAATTTCTATTTCTTCATTTCATTAGAAATCTGATTGAAAAAGCTGCACTGATTTAAACAAGAAACAGAGCATGAATTTTGTAAGCTACTTCATCCAATCCAAACAATTATGAGACCAAATTGCAAATACCAGGTTTTCCAAATGAACAATTCAGACACAAGCAAAAGGCTGAAATATGTTGGCAAGTCTTGTAACTTCAAAGAGCATAAAAACATGGGAACTGCGATATGGCCTTTCTAACTGGGCATGTATGCATCCCTCATCCACATAGCAGTGCGCATCTAACCATGCTGTATCTATTTCAGTCAAAAAATATCCTGTTGAGACAGCAAAATATCTACCACATTTTCAGCCATGCCAGTAAATTGCCGCATTTGGAAGCCTGCATCAAGCCCAGCTCTCCAAGTTCAGAAGAACATTCTACACACCTGACCAACTTTTCCCCAACTATTTGCTTTCACACAGAAACAGAAATATATTTGAAGATTATATAGTTTTCTGCAAAAAGCTGATCATAATCTATGTAAAAGACTCTCTAGTATTGCAGCGTTATTCACACATCTGCAGCCCAGGGGTAAGAAATTCAAATAGGGGTAAGATGTAGTCTCTTTAGACCCATGTGCTCAATTTTAGTCCAGCTGGTATTGTCACAAACACTAACAATAGCCTTCTGATTTCTGCCTTCATTTACATTTACTAGATAACTTTCTTCTGCTCTGAAAAGACAAAACCACTGAATTCAAAGAGAAACTGAATCACATTTACAAGTGATCAGGTAAAGTTTAGGGGCAGTTTTTACATTGCTTTTTCCTTGACTCAGTCCTGCAGCCTCTAATCATTAGCTAGACAGCTGCGCTATGTGATTAATTTATTTAGGTGTTACTCTGATGCACAAATGTATATACTGAAAAGGACTACAGTATTGCTTTGCAGTAAGTAATAACCATGTTCCAGTAAGTGATTCAGTGCTGGAGTGTTTAGAAATGCAATCTTATGTAGCTTAATTAAAATGAAGTGCCCCTTTCAAGATATTTGCTCTAGGTTTTACTGAAAAAGTCCACTATGTGCTACTGGAGTTGGAAAAAATGTTAAAGTAGTTTCTGCGAAGACTTGTTTTGATAAACATGAGTTCAAGAATAAAGTTATTTTGGGACATTGCTATGTCTGCAGCAAGACAACAATTTACTGAATGGAAAGTGTTGCACAGCAAGAGAGAATGGAAAGAAAACTCTTCATTAGCCAAAGCTGAAAGAAAACAAATTCTAACAAATGTTGTTCACTTGTCTGGAGACATGATTTTAGTCATTGACTTAGCTCTGTAGCACAGAAACTCAATGATTAGAAAATACATCAGCTAGCAACTTGACCTGGAATATTTCCACCCCTTCACTGATGGTTTCCTTGCTATTTTTTTCTAGGGAGAAGTGTGAAAACAACAGGCAGAATGGATAGAATGGGATCCAAAACCTTTTGAGTTCAGTGGGAGTCTATTCACTGACTGTTGTGGACACCATCTCAGAGCCCAGACTGGTAATACCTAGAAGTACCTAAGCTCACTGTAGGTCAGCAGTGACAAAAGCTATGTCACTCCCATGACAGCGTAGCGGGTTGGGGGAAACAAAGTTAGCACAAGTAAGTCTATATTCCATTAAACCACCGTCCACATCACAACGTAAAATCGAGTCTCCTAAATTACAATTACTGATTGAACAGGCACTCCCACCGCCTGACAGATCAGGACTGAAAAGGGAGAGAAGTGAGATTGTAAGTAATTAGCTCTGTGGATAGCAGAGGACTTGAGCCTCAGCAGCAGTACACTGCTCCTCAATTTTTGGGCTACGCTCATTTGCCATTTCTCTTCTCATTAGTTACGTATGACAGAAGACCCCATATTTGAAGGAATATGTAATTTGAAGTGTATATTTAGAGAAACACTGGTCAGAAGATATGCTAACAGACTGGCATTCATTCCGTCTACATGTCAGTCTGCTCTGGCATGGTCCCCAGCACTAGTTTATCCTCCTCTCTTTCACTCGCTTAGTCACACACAAGCTTGCAATTGAAAAGAAAAAGGCACAAAAAGATAGTGGCTAAAAAATTCATCTAAGGAATCTTTTCCCACAGTTCATACTTAGAGGCCCAAATTCAAATGATTCCTACAAACTGAAAGCATCTGGAAACCCATTGCCTCAAAAGYACAGCTGTTGGCTACTATGCAAAGGCTGTTCTCCAGCTATCAAGCCCTGTTTGAGTTTCAGGCTTCTCCTTCAGTAAAACAAAATCTATTGTCTCTGGCAGAGCTGAGAGGAAGGAGGCATGATCCCCTGCTTCCTTCAGGTCATGGTCTTTCTTCACAGGAGAGAGACAACAGTCTCTTGACTTTCCAATGCACTAGAGCTACATTTAATCTTAGCTCTTCCATGGGGCATGCATGGGTCCTCTGACTTCAGGAAAGGAGTGATCCTAGGGGATAGGATCATTGCATTGATTTTAAAATTATTTTCAATTCTTGTATTGATTCATATAATTTGTCTCATACGTAACAAAGATTTGTGAGTGTTAAAGGAGTCTAGAGTGTGCTTTTTCTTCTGACAAAATGTAATATATGGCCCAACCATATTCAGAGTTTAGTCCTGCACTGTGCTAAGCATCTGCTTTAATGCAGCAGAGTAATGGTTCCAAGAGGTGTCTTCTGGCACATTCACAGACACTGTCATAAGTCATTGCTTTTCAGAAGTGGAGAGGAACTCTTTCCCTCAAAATAATTCAGAGGAGAAGTTGAAGGATGTGTCTGTTCTTCCTACTTATGGAAAAGGAGAATTTATTTTGTTTTGGCAATATCAACAGCAAGTTCATCTTCCTCCAGCAAATATAAAAGATTCTGTTGTGCACTGAACTTCCACTGTGCTATTATTTCAGGGACACAGTCCATTCTTCAAAATGTATGTGCTGGAGGTTGTGTAACTTCACCAGCACTGGCATAAATAGGAGCACTTGTGAGTGTTAAGTAAGTCCAGCAGGCGCTTATATGCTTTCCTGTACTGGCACCAGAGTGCTCGGCTGTGTTCTGCGACTAGGGTAGGGTACCCAGGCCAGACTGCTTCGTGTGTGATCTCCTTTTTCCATGGTCTTATCTAGTGACCATCACCACAGCCTGTGAACAACCTTGCATTCATCTGTCACAGCATGTAAGTTCCACTTGCTCTGTTGTTTGGAAAAATGGGAACTTCTATTAAAGTAATCTTCAGTTTTCTCAAAATACTTTTTCTTCATTTCTTGTAAGAGAAACACTGGTGTGTATTAACCCACATTTTGTCACATTAATGCCAAGTTAAAACCTGACTCCTAAAATAAAGCATCATCACTTGAGTAAGGTCGCTTTTCTTTAGCCTTTAAGAAGGTCAGACTTTATTTTGACACAGGATCGTAAATGGTAAGTCTGGGAAGAATGTACAGCACTGGTCAGGGAACAGACAAAGTGAAATGATGAAAATTGTACAGATTAAAAGCAAACCGATAAGGAGATTAATAGGGCAGTAAATTGGCAATTTGATAAATATCAAGTAATTACCATTGAGGTCTTACGGAGACTAAGCCGGTCAGATCGAGCTCTGAAATACGCTTCGTCAAAGGATGTGTGACTCCCCTTAAGCTTCTCTGACAGGTTCCGATATAACCGCTTTGCAGCATTTGGAGAGGATGGCACGCTGTTCTTTTTAGTCTGCAGGAGACTTAAGTTATACATTTGCTGTGTCATTTTCAGCTTGTAGTTTCTAGAAGAAAAACAGCAGCTCTTTAACAAGGTTTTGCTATGCTAACATCATTGATCAGAACTGTATCATTGAAACGCACATTGCAAGACTTCTGTGGCAAAAAGCAGTTTCACACACACAGTTTTTGAACACTTAGAAGCACATTTTTGGGGTTTTTCAATGGCAAATTGCTCTTTATGGAATTAGTCCCATGGATATCTATGGGGAGGGAGAATTAAGGATGGAAAAATAAAACAGACCACTTCAGAACTATTTGCTAATTTGTATAAGGAGAAGAGGTTTCATTTAATGAGGGAAATGGCCTTTTGACAGAGTGAGTTCTGGTAATACCGGTGTCAGAAAAAATGACACCCAAATGTAAATGTTACTGTACAATTTAGATAACAACATGTACGTAATCTGTGTTTTGTCAGTATGATGGTTTCTTAAAACAAAACTGAAGCAATTGGGAGGAAATAAAATCTAACTGATTACAGAACACAATACAGGACTGAATTTTTTAACTGGTCAAGTGACTTAAGTAACACAAACACAACTGTGGCAAGACATGTGCTTTATTTCCCACATTACTATCTGCTAGCAAACTGCTCCAAAAGCATGTGACATTTTCAGTTGGGTGGGTGGATTCTCTTTCTCTAGAGACTCAAACCAGTATTTCTCACTCAGGAAGTATGGCTGGATTCAAAATACTTTTTCATCTCTGAACCCATCACAAGCTACTACAGTACAACTTACTACATGAACTTACATTTAATTTGCATCAAATGCTGACATGTTATCATCCAAATGAAAGTCCATTGCTACAGGGAATGTTTTTTTGTTGGAGTGTTGAGGAGCATTTGGCAGGGAAGGAACCTGCTCTGTGACCAAGACTCCTAAGGCATTATGTTTTAGCAAATAACAGCTGAAACACGGAAAACCTATTTAGGCTCCGTTGCAGGCATAATGAGGCATATGTGCATTTTTAGTTTAAACTACCTATGGCCAACTGGTGTCCAGGTTATGACAAACAAAGACCTTACACTATGTTTTACAGTTAAAATAATCTCTGATTCTAACTGTGTTTGTTTACAGTTTCATGCTGAGTAGTTTCTTCCCTCAGTTAGTGGACAGGCACTGGTTTTGTCTATATGTTGTATAACTTTATCCTGCTCTGTGTTTGCCCTGTCCATTTAGACTACAAACTCTTCCAAGAGGGACTGCCTCCTCTCTATAAGACTGCCTAGCCTAATAGGATTTCCATATTATCTCATAATTAAACAATATTTTCTATGCTCTATGATTACAGTCATTTTTCCATATTAGGAAAATTGAATTAATATTTAACACTCTGGAAATACTATATGTGGGAATAGTTTTGCCTTTCTGAAGGGAAACTAAGAATCAGATTTGACCCAACTGCAAGCATAGGAAACTATCCCCAGGGATCTCTGCAAGTGAAGAGGTCACGAAAATGCACAATTTCTTCACATTTCCTTTTTCCCTGCTAAGAGTGTGTACACATTTATAAGACAGAATGTCTCTCTAGAAGACCTCACAGTTGTAACAGTAAATCTGGCTACCTTTTCAGACTATCTTTTCCTGGAAATAAGCTTTAGATTCTTTGTACTATGATACAAATCCTCTAACTTTCTGTTCTCATGATCTCAGCCTGCATCTAGGCAAATCAGACTGCAGGACCAGACTCTAATAACTATTTACAATCATAAAAGCATTCTTTACTAAATACTCACCCTGCTGTTGAGGCTGCTCATTGGCATGAATTGGTCCCTAAGATTAAAGACACCACCCAGGTCTCATAAGCTGTCTACGTCTTCCTTTCTCATTTGTAAATTGTGGTGAAGCAGACATCCTGAACACAAGAGTATCTGATTACAAGTAACCTCACATATTCTCCACGCTCATGGGGTATTGAAGAGAGACCAAGTCTCTGAATGAAGAGAGACAGAGTCAACATAATCGTCATATGTGATGAGAAGACTTTGTTAAATTAGAACAACAGTGTGTGCTATCAGAAGAAGGGAATTATGTAAGCTGCATCCCTGAAACTAATGTGCAAGAGTGAATATGATAAGAAACGAGCTCTCTGGGACTCAGGGAGCGACAATACTACAATGATTTTGGACTGCTTTTTTTCTCTGAGCTTATGGAAAAAAGGTAAAGTGAGGCTCACACAAGCAATTCATCCTGCTTTTTAATTATTACATGCATTTCAGCACTGCCTACAAGGACTAACTGAAATCACTGTCTCTTCAAATGAAGCATTTTATTCTCTGCCCCGAACAGCAAGCTTGCATAGACTGGATAGGCTCAGTGGAAACCGAGGAACATAGCAAAATATGTTTAATCAAAGTCTCTGTCATGAGAAGTTGCTTGTTAATGTCAAACTAGAGCATAACACTAAAATTATGATCACCAATGCCAACTCACAAATGTTCCAGACATGCCAGAATTATTTGGAACCATGTGCTGGAATCAGTGTGGGTTAGGCTTTACTGTATGGAAGTTCATAGAATCACAGAATAGTTTGGGTTGGATGGGACCTTTAAAGGTCATCTAGTCCAACGCCCCTGCCATGGGCAGGGACATCTTCAACTAGATCAGGTTGCTCGGAGCCCCGTCCAACCTGGCCTTGAATGTTTCCAGGGATGGGGCATCTACCACCTCTCTGGGCAACCTGCTCCAGTGTTTCACCACCCTCATTGTAAAAAATTTCTTCCTTATATCTAGTCTAAATCTACCCTCTTTAGTTTAAAACCATTCCCCCTTGTCCTGTCACAACAGGCCCTGCTAAAAAGTTTGTCCCCATCTTTCTTATAAGCCCCCTTTAAGTACTGAAAGGCTGCAATAAGGTCTCCCCGAAGCCTTCTCTTCTCCAGGTTGAACAACCCCAACTCTCTCAGCCTTTCTTCATAGGAGAGGCGTTCCACCCCCCTGATCATTTTTGTGGCCCTCCTCTGGACCCACTCCAACAGGTCTGTGTCTTTCTTGTGCTGAGGGCTCCAGAGCCGGATGCAGTACTGCAGGTGGGGTCTTACCAGAGCAGAGTAGAGGGGCAGAATCACCTCCCTCGACCTGCTGGCCACGCTTCTTTTGATGCAGCCCAGGGTACGGTTGGCCTTCTGGGCTGTGAGCGCGCATTGCTGGCTCATGTCCATCTTTTCATCCACCAGTACCCCCAAGTCCTTCTCGGCAGAGCTGCTCTCAATCCCTTCATCCCCCAGCCKGTATTGATACTGGGGGTTGCCCCAACCCAGGTGCCGCACCTTGCACTTGGCCTTGTTGAACCTCAGGTTCACACGGCCCCACTTCTCCAGCTTGTCCTGGTCCCTCTGGATGGCATCCCGTCCCTCAGCTTGGTGTCATCCGCAAACTTGCTGAGGGTGCACTCGATCCCACTGTCTATGTCATTGATGAAGATATTAAACAGTTGCTGGTAAGTGCTGAGTTTTAATATTGGGCAAACTTAGAAGACAGCCTTTTGTTTTACAGATGCATCCATGGAACCATTTGGGAGTATAAGCATGAAATAAAAGTCTTCTTTTTAAGATGGAAAAAACATTTCATTCACATCTGTCTCTGTTTAGTATAGCTTCAATAGTCCAGTTTATTTTCAGATATTTATTAAAAATAAGCCAATTACCCCCAAAGCTGATTACCCATCTTCTACTGTTCCATGTTGTTAGTATTTTAAAGAAACTCAGCAATTTACAAAATATAATAATAATAATAATAATTTAATTCTCACTTACTTAGACTAACACTTCCAAAGTTTTTATTAGTATATAGAGCTACAGATTATCCCACATAAATTTCTCCTCTTACCTCCATTTTCAAGAATTTCTTCCTTTCATCAATAAAGTATGGGTCAAGAATCAGTCCCAAATTGTGGATAAAAATAGGCCAGTAAATGTCATAGGCATATTTGTAAAGGAAGTTTCAATTTCCCAAAATCATTTGATTCCAAGAGTACAGTCATTGAACACCAAATACCACACAGTTAGTAGTAAACTCATGAGAGAGAGAACAATTTGCATCTACCACACAAACATAAACATTATCAAGACGAGGACAAAAAAGAAGAGTAGACCCATCCAATACTTAATTCAAAGGTAGYTGAGCATACTCCACTGTGTTTGCTTTGGGATTGTATTTTTTTATACGAAAAGCAACAGACTCAGCACTTCTGAGTCCACAATATTACATTACCGAGAGATTCCAAGCTTTATTAGGATGTCACCACTGTATGCCAATATGGAAACTTACTGAGAAGCTGTGTGGACATTTAGTAAGTTTACATTAAGTAATTAGGCATATCTATTTAGTAGGACTTCTCATACCTATTATGGTATTATTAAAACCAAACAAGAATACCTGTTACTAAAGCTAACATGGCTTATGCCTTTATCAGTCCTCCCTAGGATGGTAAAGTCCTCCCTCCATCTCGCTAGACCAAACTACCTGCTTGTTGACTTCAAGTCCCTAAGTTATCTGTGGAGAGGACAGCCATTAAAGAAGAGTTGATCTTGGCTGGAGATTTTTGGTGTTGATGTGAAAAGGCATTTATTTAAATTTAAAGTCATGCTTATAGAAGCTGTAGTGCTTCTAGTTCACAGAATTGGTATTGTGACAATATTCTTGAGGATTAAAATGATTACTAAAAAAGGAATTTTGCCAGCCTGACTCATAAAAACCCCAATCTCTTCTCCAGCCTTCACTAATACAGGAAGTGTATTTGTATCCGTCTCCTTAAACTCAGTTGCCCAGATGTCTTTCACAGAATGTCTTGAAAGTCATAAAATTCAAGCTTTTCTTGAGAAGTAGAGAAGTTATTTTCAGAATCCCAACTTTTTACAGAGAACAGCTTGACAGCAACATTTTCTTTTATGAGGAGATATTAACCTAAGCAAGTAAAGGAGAAGCACCTCTCAGTTTTTGAACAGTTTTCCAGGAAATCTGAGGGTTTGGTAGAGGTGTTCTAGTCACACATCTCCCAACGCACATTCAAAACTCAGACAGTTTGCAGGTCAGTTCTCTCTATTTCAAGATGTACACTGCAAAAAGAAACTAGGTTCTCTAAATATGTTACAGCACTCTAGGATGCTGGTGTAGCCTCAGGACCAAATCAAATTTAGGTATCATTGGGCTGCTAGCTTATGTCTCCAACCCAGAAAAGCTTAGCAGCACTTTAATAACCAAGACTGCTCAGGCCTGTTCCCCATGGCATGGGTTACTGTTCATATTGACTGTATCTAAACATAGTTTGACTCCAGCTATTATAATTCCAAGGGCTTGCTGGAGTCCTTCCCACCTTGATCTGGTCAATGAAACAGCATTTATACATTCAGAAGAAAATGATAGTGTGTTACTAACTGTCTAAACAATGACTTCCGAGGACAGTAACAACGGGGTGTCCATATTACGCATGGAAGCTTTTTCAGTACACAGCCAGAGCAGATCCCCAAGAGTAACATTAATGTAAGAAGAGGACAGAATCTTTTATGATCTCATGAAAGTTTCTCTTAAGTCAAGAGCAGGTGAGTCTATAGAGAAGCTAAGTAAACACTGTAAAAATTGCAGCTATTCAACAATAAAACAGATGGCATCTTTGCTATCCACACAGAATCAGTGCATCACAAATGACTTGAAACATATAAACGTTTCCTGTATACTAACCATCAATATCCTGAAATAGTGCATGGAATAAATGTGGAACAATAAAGCAATAGCTGGAATAATATAATGCAAATGAACTGCATTTTTTACCAGTGTACTGAAACAGTAAGATGCAAAACGCTACTGAAGATTATCGTACTTAACATGTTTTCTAGTCACATACAAGGTATGAAATGAAAAAAGGTAAAGGTAAAGATATTCTAGAAAAGTTTCTGGAAGTGTGATCTTATTAGGCTGTAGAAATGACTCCCGGGAGAGCAATGGCAATGAGACTTGGCAAAATCATGGGTAAAATGTATAATAAGAAACAAGGAAAACAAAGACAGCTCAATTCACATGATTCTGTGACTGAAAACTTACTGTTTTTTATTGGATGTTGGCATTTTATTTTTACAGACATGAACTATTTTGTAAGAGCAGTTTTAGGCTCCTTTTTTAAGTCATTTGTTTTGGGTTTTTTACAACCATGTTCTCACCTCACCGATCGGGTGAAACCCTGAAATGTACATTGTCTTGATTGAAATAACAAATCCCCCAACTGAAATGCACTTAACCTGAGGWTATATCATTGTCACTACTAAAATTGTTACAGTATATCAAAGACTAACAGTTTAGAAACAGGTGATGTCCAGAACTGACCCATTTGAGATTTTCACCTATGGAAGCCTCTGCACATACCTAGCATAGGTCAAAATGAAATGGTAAGGACATCTCCATACGGTTCAGAGTAGTCCTGTGTGATCTGACTAGCATTCTCACGGCAAGTCAAGAACTACAACAAGCAGCACGTTACAATGTTTCTCAGTAAAAGGCAGAACTAGACGGAATAACAACAGCAGCTCCCCTTATAGCTAGTCATAATTAACAGTAGTTTGCATTTCCAAGAGTTAAAAAACACAAAACAAAAATCTTATGACAGTGGTTCCAATAACAAACAACCTGAATCTCTGGGGAAACAGTTACTGCACCGCCCTGGAAATAACCACCAAAGCAGTCTCATTTGTGTGACTATCACCCTGCTATAGTGTGTACCAAACCAGCGATCGAAGTCTTCCAACACACATTTCATGCTGCACATACTGTATCTTAACCTTTGGGATCGGATTTCTACTTGCACTTCTAAGTGCTGAAGTAACCGTTTTATTCCCCAGCAGCAGGCTGCTTTAAAAGACAAATTCAAATACAAATCAATATAAACTAGTTACCCTTATAAAAGCTTTTTTTTTTTTTTTTTTATTGGCAAATACTGACCTAATATTCACATCCTTTTAAAAACATATTGCAGAGAGAGAGAGAGAAAAAATCTAAATTATAGATCACTGTCTGTTGTATGTGGCACATATATGCTGCACTGTATAGACAGGTGCACTAGTAGGACTCAGCATAGCTGTAAAAACATTCACTTCAGATTTTAGGAAAACACAATAGCCAAGAAACCACTCAACACTACACGTGTTCTTAAATATGTTTATGAAACAATTTTATACTTGAAACTAATAATTAAGATATATGCATTGAAGAGTTAAATTAGACTTACCAGCTGAGGCTATCCAAGGCAAAACGTGAACAAGTTGCTGGTAATTGTCCACTGTCTTCATTCAATGAATCACATTGGCTTTGCTGTCTCTGCTGGTTCAGCCTCTGGGCAGAATGAGTAAACCTCTTCCTTATACTGCATGAATGATCAGATATGAAAAAGCTTATTACTAGCAATTACTGAAGTCTATAAGATACTAAATCTACAAGATCTCAGAGCAAAACAGTATTTAAAGCAAATAGTGTTGTATCACAGGTAAAATGCTTGGTGCCTTAACTCTATACTAGTTACCTGTGCAGCTATAGGAATGACTAATACATAAAGCTCGTGCCTCCGTAGTCAAAGATGCCATGACTTCTGTATGCTTTTAGCTTGTTGTATCCCTTAAAATTGATCAGCAGCACAGCGTGCAAGTAGAAAAAATAATTACTGCCAGAGTAAACAAAACTGCGATTGTAATTAATTTGCCATGAAGTATGAGCAAAAAGACATTAATGCAGCCATCTTAAAGCAGTTAGTTAGTTTTATGTTAAACCAATAAAAGGGAAAAAAAAAGAACCACAGTCCTACATTCAGTCCAGTAATGCATGTTGCATGTGATGTATTGTTTCTTCTTTCTTCAAGCAAGCTATCACTACAGCTGTCTGCAATCATAGCAACAAAAGCAGCAACCATATCCATAGCTATAGGACATCTGCAAGATCATTTGAAAGCTCCCAGCCTGAACAGGTTATGCTTAAAAAAGATTATTAAATGAATAAGAAAAACATATTTTATTGATGCCTATGTTTCAGCTAAAACAGATCCTGTAATGTCTGCATTAAGAGCTTCCAAAATAGTAGAACGGTGATATTTCAAAATATAATTTTTTTTACTATAGGGCAAAAAATGCAAATGCTGGATCCCACAGAAACCCACAAAGATGTTACAAAGTAAGTCAGAATATGGAATAACCATACACAGCCTTAGAATTCTAAAAATAGTGTAGGTGATAAACAAATATAAACAACAATCTAGAAAATCGTTATCCTTCCTGGACAGTCCACTAGGTTAAATTCATGTAACCAGAACACTCCTGTGTAACATCTGGCAATAGAAAAAAAAATTAAAACACACTAATTCTTGGGTCTGTCATAGCCAATGATCATTAATAGCTACGGAAAAAGTATTTTTTATTGTTTTTAAAGGGATACCAGAGCTACTGTTACAATCTGCTGAAAAAATTTCACTGGCTTTATTCAGACATGATGCTTGATTTTTGGAAAATGTTGGAAACCTCCCAAAAGCCGGTGACCAGTTTGATTTTCCCACTCTTCAAAACTCAGTTAACAGTACTGGACCTCATACCAAATAGTGTCCTTCTGCCAAAATAGCTGAAGCTAAAAGCTAGTCCTGGGCCTGACATTTGTATGTCATGGGACTTGAACTTATTTTATACTTTTAAAATCAATCTGGATATGGACCAAACCATTTTTTGAGAGATTTTCTATATGCACATATGCATGCATATATATGTGTGTATGTAAACATGCATATGTACATATTTCAAAGACATAACAAGAATATCAAATGCAACTACCTGCATGTTTTGCTGCAGCAGAGAATTACAAAGTGCTGTGACAATATGCTATGCACAACATTCCTTCTCCTATACCGTGAAAATCACAGGCTATACGTGTATAGGATTCCCTCTTTTGTTCTGCTGCTTCTAAGGATCATTAGTCAGAAGGCTGCAGGACAGCTGACTGAGGTCACTGCTCCTTGCCAACAGGAAGAAGATTGGAAATCTTTTGAAAACCACTGAATACCTCTCTAACACTGGGATACTATCTGGAAAAAAGCATGTTGAAAATCTGAAATGTCTGAATTAGTTAAAATTAAATGTAAGCATTAAAATTCCATTTTCAGTGCTGCGCTGCATAGGGATGATTCTTCTGAGTCAAAATCCCTGATTAAGTTTTTTTGGTCTGTATAGACCCCATCTATGGGGGTCTGTTCCCTCACTTGAGAGCGAATTCTCAATTTCCAGCTGTTTTCAGGGGAAAAAGCTAAAGTGAATTAACTGAAACTAGTCTATTCTTAAACATTTTCTAGCAATTTCTCACTGTGGGTTAATACTCCCCCTTCTCTCCTTTGCTTTCTCCCTTCAGCTTGGTGGAAAGTAGACCTTCTGCAGTTGCCATTTCAATTTTTATAATGCTTAGTAGTTCTCTATTATTTAGTAGAATAGTAAGAGACAAGATGCTTTCTTGCCCAAGCTAGTTCTATGAAGACAATTAGTTTGTTTATATCAAGTAAACATATTTCTAATCTTCCTGTCATATGAATTTAAGTTCTTTATTAAGCTGTTCAAAAGCCAGAAGACATAAAACAACACTCAGTAAGGTAAGAGAAGTAATCATAAATTTACCAAACGATAAAAACATGGCATTAATTACTAAAAATGATCAATGGATGTGTGTAAATAAGTGTGAGAGGCAAGTTCTGGAAATGGAGAAGACTAAAAGACCTASAGAAAACAAAAACCTGGGTTTATGATAAAACACATGCAAGCAGATCTGTTAGTCTGATCTGGTACAGAAACCTGCATGTTCTTAGCTTTTGATGATTCCATTAGATGGCTCAAAGATGTCAGCCATTTATTATTTCACTTGCCTATATTTCATACTTATTAGTTGAACAGAATATTTTGTTTGCTGTACTTATACTACTTACTTAACCTATTGCGACAGATTTTCATTCCATGTTTGATCACTCTAGAAGTTTACCTACCTGCAGTACACATCATAAGCTGATTCCACAAGCTGCTATTGTTATTACTATTGCTAAAGCTGCACATTTTTATGAAGATGCATGTTTAGCGGTACATTTCGTTTAAAGAGGCCACCCAAGTTGGCTGATTAACTGACACATTTACCAAAGTGTTTACCCTGTGTTGTTCTCGGCTTTATACACCACAGATATTTTTAGCAGCCAAGCAGCACATTGTATTGGCCATTAATTCCATTTAGCAAATTCTGTTTGTTTCTCCTGGACACTGATAACATTTCTGGGATGAGGGAGGCTGTTCTCATGCGGAGGATGAGAAGCTCACAAAGCTGTTCTGCATAAAATCTCAGGGTAGCTGGGAGACATTCATTTTCATTTCGTCAATCAATAGGTGGCAGTATTCACCCAGTTCTTCAAAAGCCTGATGTGGTCCATGGAGCAGCAGCCACACACCGGTATTATATTGTCCCAAGTATACAATGTCCAACGCTTAATTGCGGATGGTATTTCAGTAGCAAGCACGTCCTCCATATACAGAAACTAACGTTCCTATGCTTTATATCGCCTTGTGTTTCGGTGCTATGCATACACTGAGTTTGTGAAAAATGCTCGGTAGACCAATAATCTGGAAACTGGGTGGGAAATTTAGAGCAAAGAAACTCACTCAAACATTTGGAATTTGAAAACTTCACATGGAGTCTGACTTTACTTCCTAATCAGTCAATGGCAAAGCTGTCATCATCATTAGAGACAAAGCTGTATTTTAGACTGCTCTTAATCCCCCTAAAAGAACAAATACTGCTCAAACGTCAGATCTGATGTCCTGTACGCTGTCGTGGCCAGGGTCGGGCAATGTAGCCAGGCAGATCGGATACCTGGGAATGGGATCTCCAGCCTCCCTCCCAAAGTACCATGGTTGGGCCAACTCTGTCTGGCATCTGTATGCTCTCTCATTTTGGAAATCCATGACTAGAAAGGCCGTTAAAGTGACTCTGCTCTTTGAAACAAGATATTGGGGTGGTTTTTTCATACAGCCAAAGGTATACAGTGGGAAAGGTTAAAAAAAAACAAAACAAAACCAAAAACCCCAAGCAAGCCTATAAAAGTGAATCTTTCTTTGTCTCCACACTTACTCTTTCTTGCAAACTTTTATACATATAAGCTACTGTAGTAAATTCCAACTCTGGTTTTGGCAATTTCTGTCTCTCTGGCTCCTTGTTTACCTATCATCTTTCACACGTACCCTTTTGCCAATTTGTTAATTCTCTGTCCTATTCCCTGGTTTCTTGTGTTTCCTCAAGGAGATTGATCTGAGTCTTACTGTTTCACTAGTTCCTTTAGCCGGTGTTCTTGATCCAAATCCATAGCAAATAATCTATTATCCACAGAGACACAGAAGTATTCAGTATATTCATGAAAAAGACAAATATTTCCCAGTTCATCAGTCATAGACATGATCAAACTCAAGAAATTCTGAAATTGTGAGTGAAATAAAAATAATTGTGTTTGGACTAAGTTTAGAAAATTTCCCAATGAAATAGTTTTCCCAAGGGTTTTGAAATATTTGAGACACCCGTGATGTAAGCGACTAAAAGAAACTGAGCTTGGCAGCCCTAGCTCCTCCAGGCTTCCTGCCTTAGCCATGGTTCCTAATCTACAGTCCTCTCAGCACAACCTGGATTTCAATACACCCAGGCTCTGCTGCAGGGCTGAAGCTGGCAGATACACCAGTGCCTGGGGCTTGCAGACTCCCACTTCCACAGGAAGGGACACGGAGGCCAGGAGTTCTCCAGCTTTGTGGCAGCCTGTATAGCAGCGGTGCCTTGGAGCTGTGGACCCTGGTTGCTTATATTTCAGAGTATGGTTTTAGATGAACTAGCAGGAAACCAGAACTCTTTGGTCAGAGTTCTTTAAAGATGGCATGGTTTTTGTACAGTTTGTTTTTGACAAAGTGGCCTCTTTTTTTTTTTCCCCTAGCCTTTTTAATTGGAAAATTCCTGAGAATAATAATCCCCAGCTGCGGTGGAACAGAATCAGGCCTGGAGTGTTTGAGCCACAAAACACTACTTAGTTATTTGGGATAATTTGGAGTGTCAATTAAGGTAAACAGAAATACTTTAGCATAAGAAGTTCATCAGATCCTTAAAGCCATTACTGTTTGAAACAAGGAATCAAAGAGCAGCTGCTGTTACCCCAAGTGATCCACATACATATCAAGAGGTGCTCACCAACATTGCCTGACGGAAATGCTGCCCTATTGCAAAAACAATGTAGAGCAGAATGCTCTTTGCTAATGGTTCCTGCAATTGTTCTCCATATTAGGAAGAAAACTAAACTTGTGCAAACACATCCATCTTCAGAAAGCTTATAGAAGTACGTACAGGCCATTAGACATATCTGAAGATATTGCTGTTCCTCAGAAACAAATTACCCGCTGAACATCATAGAAATAATGAAGTTGTCAGCAACAACAGCGCAACTGTGTTGTTTTGTCAGTCTCGTGTTGATTATGCTATCTAGTCAGACACTCCATGTAGAGATAATTTATGCCATGTATTGTTTGGCCATGACTACTCCCAGCTGCACTGCATTTAATTCAAGTTACAGCAGAACATTTTACAAACAAAAATTAACAAGCTTTTCATAGCTGGCAATTTCTAGATTAGGAAAGAAGGAAAAAAATAGGATTTACCAAAATTGAGCATGGAACAAAGCTGAACAGAGGCAGACATGCACGATTCCAGAGAAACACTTTTTTTTTTTTTTTAACTATAGCTATAAAGTGATGCTGTCTTCAAAGATCAGAACAATTTTTAGGGTTGTGACATGGTCATTAAAAAGACCAAAATGAACTTATATAGATAGGTGTCATTGCAACTTTTGTATGATTACTGTAATTAGCAATGTACTTACTAATATAAGGCCTATTTCTGAAGGTGAATCTCCTTTTTCTTCAAAATTTGATGTATAAGAGCATCTATTATAAAGCACTAAACAAGCGTCATTATTTTTCATACTGAGCAAAGAAATAACTTTGATAATAGAAGAACAACTTCCTACTATTCTGTGAACCCCAAACAGTGTCCACTTCACTAAACAGATACTCCTTAAAGAACAGCTTGTTTGCCTTGATAAAACAGATTTCTGCTTTAAGGGCAATGATTTCTCTTTATCAAATATTTTATAGTGATTAAAATCAGGCATTTCAAAAAGCAAGAATAAAGTACCGTTTCAGAAAAACTTTGATACTGAGGACAAGGAGTAGGAGAAGGGGGACTATTTTCAAAGGCTAACATTTACCTGGGGAGAATAATTTTTCCAGATCCTGATAGAGACAGACTATTCTAGATAACAACAATTCAAAACAGGAGCCTCTTTGTCTGCATTATCAGAGAAAGAACCACAAGGAGATCTTTTGTGAATAACCCCATGGGTCATCTCTGTAACAGAGAAACATCACGCTTCCTGGCTATGATAGTTTTACGCAGGCTGGAATTCATGCTGCAATCATTTGGTCTGAAGTGACTGTTCATTTACATTTTAGTTAAAACGAAAATAACTCTGAGGAGTTCCAAACCAGTATCTCACAGGAGCAATAAAAAAAGCTAAACAGAATAGAAGTGATTGCCGTGAAGTAACTCCAGGCTTTCCAGTGCAAGTCTATTTCACATTGAGTTAAAAAGCACATTTAAACATTCGTTTTTGCTGAGCATTTATGACGGCTTTCAAATCATGAAGATCCAAGGTTTACTACAGAGGCAATGTACATGGACATAAAAGAGTTTTTATTAAAGCCTTTTTATAATTTACAGAGACAAGGACATATGATTATGTATACTTTACAAGGGGTACGAGGCACAGAAAAATCAGTGGAAAAACTCAAAATATGTGATTGTTCTTTCCTGAAGTCCAACATTTCAATAAAAGTAAAATTAAAATGCAGGAAATGCAACCAAATCTTGCCTGTGTAGAATATAGGAGATCTGTAACATACTTTGCCAAAAATCATTACCTTTTTATTGCAGTGGAGGCTTTATAAAATATGTAGCAGTTAGAATAGCAGTTCACAAAAATATCCTCTCATCGCTTTCCTTAAGCTCTAAAACTGATGAATCTGTTTCCTTTCAATTAGTTATGTCAGCCTCTCAGTAACCAATAAACATTATTACCAGTCCTCACTTTGTTGCCACAAGTCCCATCTCCACCACCACAAACGAGAACAGAATAGAAAGTGATCATTGCTCTCTAATGAGCACATACTTTTTTGGATGGATTTAGTTCACAGCTTCTCTTTCCATTCCTCCATCCTCCTCATGTCTTAACTAATGCATCAATCAACACCAAAGGTGAGAAATGAATCTGAAATAAATTCCTACTTTTCATGGCAGGTTGCATCAAGCATTAGTCTGTTTTCCAACAGGTCAAAGAGAATCTGATTCAGACCATGAGATTCTTGGTTTTATTTCCCACATTCAAATTCTGACTTAGCAAAGTACTGGGGATGCAGGCTTCAAGCCACTTATTATTCCTTCAGGACTGAAAAAAAACCCAATCCCTCTTCATGAGGGACTGTGGTATAGGCCAAATCCTGGTATGTTAGCAACAGTCGCTGAACCTCCATCTTGTTAATAGGCCATCTGGGACATGCTTTACTCATTCTCACTCATCCTTAAATCAGAAAGAACAATGCTGGTTAATCTTGGGGCAGAAGGTGCTTACAACACAAAGCAGCACTCTGGCAAGTGCCCGGATCCACTCTAGGTAGTACAACTGGCATGGCCTGCTCTAAGCCACACTCTGAGCTGGCTCAGTCTCCAGCTGGGCCAAGTTTCAAAGTATGTTTTGTTCTTCAACTCATGCTAAAACACTTGTTAGTCCTAGAGTACAAAGACATTGGCTGGTAAAGCCTTTGTAATACCGAGCTCACATATCCTACAAGTTTACTGTATCAAGAATGTTTTGTTATCTACATGTTCATTTATGTTTCGGTTACATGCAGCAAATTGAAAAGAATATTAAAAATTAACTTCAAAAAGTGTAAAAAAAACAACACCCCAACAGCCTATTATAAATAACTACTACCTATATTTTTATAAATGAAGTACTTCTTAGAAAGTGTTTGTACATCACCATCCAGATATTACATTTGTTAGAGTTGTCACAGGAGACAGAGGGGGAGAATAATTTGCTGTTGTGTTAAAAGATTGAATATTGATTTGAAAACAAGGACTCATGGTCCAATGAAACAACATTCTCTGCAGCCAGAAGTGCTAATCTGACTTCATCTGAATTGAGTTAATAAATATTTGCAAAACCAGGCAGCTTAGGTGGCTTAATTAAGAAAACACTTGCTTTTCACCTTTAGGAATTCATTTCCTCCAGGGTCAGAGTTTGGTGGTCTTACAGCTATCGCACAAACTTCTACACACTTTGGAATGATTAATGATCTCTGTTCAGAAAAATTATGAGGTGCTATAAGGAAAAATTAACTGAATTCACACAATGTGAAACCTCTCACTGAGTACCTTTTCTCTGCCTTTTTTTTTTTTTTTTTAAAAAAAGGGGGCATGATCTGTATGCATGTATTTCATAGATAACTTGTATATGAGTAACCTACAAACCTGCACAGAAGTAGTGTCTTATATGGTAATGCAGTGAGTCTTTCCTACAGGCAACACTGAGTCCAACTGAAATATTATAGATATTAAGTGCTGGCAAGAGAATTACCCTTCAAATATCACTGATCAATATGACACCTGAGCTCTTGTACAGAAGAAATGCCCACAGGTTTTAATTCAGGTGCTCTTCTTGACTGTAACATCAAAAAAAAAAAACCCAAACCCCACACAAAACCAAAAATGTGCAGTTTTATCACACCAATGAATAGTTTTGAATTTCTTTTGTGACTTTTTTCTGATTGGTAAATAATATGCTTTAGATCATATTCTACACTGTTTCACTCAATGGAGATCTTTTGAATGATTGCAACTGAGAATATAATTTGCCTCTTTGAAGATACCATTCGGGCGAACTCCTGCTTCTGGGCCTCTATCCACTTTTCCAAATAGGCACTATTGCAATAGATTCCATACAACATCCAGTGTTGCTACTCAGCTAGCAATAAAGCCACGTTTTTGCAATGAGAAGTTTGCTTTGTGATCAGTTTTTGGTTTTGCACTGATTTGAGCTGTATTGGCAAATATGCATACCCTGATCAGAAACTGAGCACTTACTTTTCCTGTCTTTTGGTGATATGTTGCTGATCTCCTAAAACATGACTGCAATCATGTGTTATGATGCTATTAACCAAAACCACTTCTACTCTGATGATGGTATATTAATTTAAAAGTTGATAGCAACAGCTTTTTAGGTAGAATAACCTGCTTCTTTAAGGAGAGAAAGGAAGTCCTGAAGATTAATGAACAAGTTGAAGGTTCAAGAAGCCCAGACAGCAGTACCAATTTTAATATGAATATGGACACCTCATTTCCTTTCCTCAGCTTCTATTAAATATACAGCTGATAGGTAATTGTGAAACTTAAATCACCAATATTTGTCAAGTATTAAGAGATTCTCAGATAGACGATAGTTTATTATATACAGTCCTCTACAGAAAATCTTGTGCTCTAATACTATGGAAGCACTTGATCTTTTCTATGGCCTTTACTTTATAATAAAACTATGTATTTTGGTTTTAATTAGGGGCCCCAATTAGAAAGAACTTGAGAATTACCCACTATCAGTATGCAGGATGAATTTGCGGTCTTGCTTCATCTTTCAGATGAATTTGCTGAAAAACAGAAGGTCGAATTGATTATTCCAGCTGCACTTAGTAAGAAGCAGTGTTAAACATGAATCATAAGATTCTTTCTTAGAATTGCTGGTGCAGATGGCTCTGTTGCCTACTGTTCAATACAAATAAGGTGAATTTTCTTGAGAGAAATCTTGAACTACAGAGCAGGGGAAAAAGTCAAGCCGGTAAGAACTACTTCAACCTTGAATCATAGATAAAGAGCAACCATGAAAAAAAACATATAAAAATTCCGTTTTAAATTTTAAAAAAAGGAGCATTCAATGACAGAGTAATCCCTTTTACAATATTCTATCAGAAAACTCAGATACATTTTCACACTGACTTCAGTACAGCAATGTACGTTTTGGACTGGAATTACTGTTGTGAGCACCAATACTTGAAAATTTAATGGATTGCAAATAGATGGGACAGGAAAAGGAAAGTAGGGAGAGTGACTTGTCCAATAGTTACTCAGTGTACCTGTGGCAGAGCTAGAATTGGACATTAATATTGTTCCTATGCCTATTTATACCTCATCATATGGCTTAACAGAAATGCTGGAATTTTGTCCAAGTGTGGCTCATCTGACTTGCCCCCTCACTTCAAGAAATTACCATGGAACTGAATTTTAAAATTACTGACGTGCTACACTGATACTTGTGTTAGAAGAGCCCATAGATTAGATTACATAAAATTAGAATAGAATAGAGTTAGTGGCCAATGAATGGTGCCATCTTTTTCTTTAAATGAGGCTATATTAAAAACAACTTAACACTAAGTAGTGAACCTGTACTTCAGCGATAAGCTAAAGTATCAGTATTTCAGTATCATAGAAAAGTTTGATTACTGAGCCCGTTATTATATCACAATCTCACAGTTTAAATACAACTTCCTATTTTCTGAAAAACATCCAGACACTTAAAAAAGCATGTTCAAACAAGTTCAGTCCTTAAAGAATGATTTTTTAGAAGGGTGAGAAATCCAAGACTGTAACTACCAGCCTCCTGAAAATACAAAGTGACAGGCAATCTAAAAATTGAATGCTCTGGTATATTAGATACAAACTGTGCTGGGAGAATACAAGATTGTGGGACACACAAAAAGACAAGTGAAGCAGCTGTGTTTTCTAACAGTGGAAGAAACACAGATACAAGCTTAATAGTACCAGCCCACCACAAAGATTGCCTAGATTTTCCTCTATTTATACCAGAATTTAACTTTTTAATATAAGTAATAGAAAAAACATGATTCCTAGAATTCCACATAGTTCTAATATGAGTTTAAAGAAATAATGCAGTCATAGTTATACACCATTAAAAATAGAAATTTTGGTCACAGTTTTTCCAAAAACTTATCGATGAACAACTGAATGTGATTTCAGTATGCAGCATCTTGTTCAGTAGGCTTTTGAGAATAGTAAGGAGAATAATACAACTGGTTACTCCTAGCTAGAATCATTTATACAGCCCTGATGAAAAATAAGGAGTTCAGGCTTTAGAGTGAAATGAATCTTCTCTAATTTTAAGCGAGGTTCCACAGCTCCATGCAATATGATCTTCATTTCATAATGGGGGCTCCTATTTTGTTAGCAAATAATGACTACCCCTCTAAGTTAATGCCTTTCAGATATCTCCTAAAGATCTGATGGTTTGTAATCTTCCTTAGCTCTTTGATCTTGGGTTTGGATACAGAGAATCTCTCAATAAGTTACAGATATGAAACCTCACTGCATATGAGAAATATCTACTTTATTCAACCCTAGATTCAACTATTAAAAACAGATAATCACAACAGAAACACCAATCCTAACAAACTTTGGCAGTACTGAGCTACTGCAGTTCTATGTTGTCAATCAGTTGTCAAAATGTAGAAGAAAGCTGTTTCTAAGTTCAGACAATATTTCCAATTGTGCACATGGTGCTTACAGTAGACAACAGTGTAAGAATTAAATGCCACTTGCATACCAGAAATACATTTGAAATGTGAAGTGGGAAACAAATGAGTGATCACAAGTATACAAGAAAACAAAATAGTTGGGATTACAGTGGTAAGTTTTGAATTTGCAGTAAAAGTTGCTTGTCTGCAAGACGTGGTTTTGAGAATGCATGCTCCAAAGCAGAGTCAATTCCTTTTGATTTCTTTCGTCTATCTGTCTATCCAAAGAAGCATCTGAACTGTATTTCCAAGCAAACAATAAAATAAAACTAGATGACTTCTCAGAGATAACTCACAAACTTTTCCTTTCCTTGAAAAGCAATGCAGAAAGTGAAGAAATTACTGTACTGAAAGTTACTATATYGATATGTGTCCATCTAATAAAAAGCAACCAAGAGAGTTAGAATATATTAAAAAAAAATATATTAGATACATACAATGAGCTTTTTAGACATGATTAGGGAGCAACTGTATTTGCTCAAGTATAACTACCAGGTAAATAATTTTCTGTAAATAGTACTTTTGAGAAAACTGCTTGCAGATGATTTCTGAATAAAAAGACAAAATTCACAAGAGCATTTGCTTCAAATTATACAACCAACTAATTATCAAGTAGTGTCTTTCAATATGGAATAATTAATACAACTGAATAGCTTACACAGATGGGTGAGAAAATTAAGCTTGAGTGAAATATGAAAGTCAGTGAAGTCTGAAAGTAATTACAATGGAATTTTATTCCATTAGTTCTATATAAAGAGATATTAACTCATTTTCACCTGTCTCTAAGATGACAAGGCAGCACACTGATATACAATTTCACCTATTTCGAATAACAGAGGATTTTACACTGTTACTAATCCAGGAACAAATGGAAAAGGAAAAAAAAAAAAATCACCTTTCTTACAATTGACAGGTCATGATTAAAAAAGGTCATAAAATGGCATTTGCATTATCTGCGCTGTTCTGAAAATAATACTATATTAAGAATGAATGATGCAAAAATAATCTTCAAAAAACCTCAACAAATGACAAATGAAGACGACCAATCATGGATCAGAAATTACCATCCAAAGCTACTGGCCGCTATTAACTGCAACAGGATTTGAGCCAATCAGTTGCTTCAAGAGTATATTTTGATTGGCTTAATTCTTTTGCTGGACAGCACAGAAGACATGGAAGGCTTTTCTTAACTACGGGTTGAACATTCAGCAACTTGTTCCTATTACCCACAACTCATCTGTCTATGTTCTTTTATTGGCATCCTTTATGAAATCTGAACACCAAAGCTGAAATCTTCTTTAACTTCCACTGATATCATCATAGCAACAATAAGCAGGGAATCAAAATGTGCAGCATCCACCTATTACTGTTTGGGAGAGATTTTTTTTAAAAATCTTGAAACACATTTTGTTTAAAAATTGCAGATGCTTAGAAGTCACATCGGAAATTGCTATTGCACCTACAGCATTCTTCCAAGATAAAGACCAAGGAAGGAAGACGCGCTGAAAATTAATTTGGTACCAAAAGATAGACAAGGTCTAGATTATAGTGAGACAAGAATAAATGAAAATGTAGTTTCAGTGATGGAATAATCCCTTGTCTTACGAGTAGCTATACTCTTAGATAAATAATTCTCACCAGTTTAAACCGATACGATCTCAGTCAGTAGAAGAAAGCAAGCCACTATTTTGGTAAATAATTTTGAAAGTCCCAATAGATGTGTATCTGAATCATTCAATGTGAAAACTTTAAAAGAACAAATGGTCCAGGATGAGTTAACACTTATCTTTATAGAATGGATTTGTGACAGGGTCTGGGAAAGGAAAACATACACAGGACTTCTAAGAGCAACTTCTGATCATAGTTCTTCAATCACAATAGCAGTTCATAAACAGCTGAAAAAATAGGACACCCTCCCCATTAGGTATATTCTGTGACAGAGGAAATAGGAATTTGCTTTTCCTTAAGCTAAATAAAGCACAATTACACAGACTTTATGTAACAATGAAAGCAACACTCTAATTTATTGGATCTTGAAAGTATAAACAAACAACATAGGATCTCTGCTAGAGTATGTATATATATCAAGCATTTTGTCTTTCTGGAAAGCCTCCAAAATCTCAGTCATTTGGCTGAAGTATTATACATGGGAATATAAATAATACCAGCTTATTGAAGAGATGGACAAAGTTTTCCAGTTGCTTTTGAGTAATAAAAAGATATTATAAAATAAGAAATCCGTGCAACTATTCAACTTGCAGTTTCCCGTTGCAATTTAGCAATTTTATTACAATCTAAAGATGCTCCAGTTATTACCTCTGTGCTGTCTGGTTATAAGGTAATAGAAGACTCTCTTTTAAAAGTTGCATCAGACTTCCTAAAGCAAAGATTTCAATAACTGTTAGATTGTTTCACTCTTAGAAAATCAGGATCTTTGTTTTCTCTCTGCTTTGATGGTCACCTTCATGACAATAATCCTGGGAAATACACAGCTTCAAAGGGGGATTGGAGCTCTGGTAGCTCTTCCTTTTATTTATGCTTTATATTGAAGATCAGGACATCAGTGCATTCAGCAAGTGTTGTCAGTATCTTCAACTCATGCAAACTATTATTCAGAAAACAAAGCTGACTGTTACACAGAAAAATACTGTATTGTCAATTTGCAACAAGCTAGTTAAAGCAAAAAAATTTAATGACAACTTATTATACCCAGAAATTTATTGCAATGATGAAATTGCTTTCTTGTATTTGGAATTATAACAAAGCACTTTTAGATATGACAGGAAAACATGAAAAAGTCTTCTTTCACACTAACACTCTACTACAAAAGTAGTCATTTGGAGGACTGGCAAAACAGTACTGTGGAATGACAGCTTTGATCAAACTGCAAAGCACTGGTTAATATCTCATTAACTTTGCTACTGCAGGAATAAACCCTTCCTGATCAATGTCTAGATAAAAACATTATTTTTTTTTTTTTTTTTTTTTTTTTTTACTTATGTCACAAACAAACCATAACATAGTCATTTCATAAGCATTGGCACATTTCCCTTCCCTCACAACACAAAAGAAAAACTGCTCTCTCATGTCCATTCATCACCCTTTAAGTGAAAGGGGAAAAGGTATTAGTCTGATAAACATAAGAGCCACATTCATGATAAAATATGCAAAATTATCAGCAGAAAGATGTTACACATTAATGGTGTCCTCAAGTAACCTTCTGTAAAGCTTCCTGAATAACTGTGACATATCACTACTTCAAAGATAAGGCAACTGAACATATTTTTTGCACCAATTTACATAACAAAACAGGTTTTCATGCAATTCCAAGCAGGTCTGCTAGGTTTTTAAACTGTGAATTTAATTATTAACAGACACTCCTTTAAGTTTCTAATGTAGCTGAAATTGCTTCCATTCTAGGAAACAAAATTAATAGAATGAATCCTGCTTTAATCTACATTTCCAGGCTTTTACAACCTTAATGTTTTGTTTAAATTAAGATTTCTACAGAGGAGCCTAAAGGCTCCACAAATTATTGTAAAATTTAGAGAGGTAAATGTCATTTGAGCAGCTAAATGACTAGAGATTATAATTGGCAAGGCCTACCTTCTCACTGAGCTCTGCACTTGTGTAAATCTGGATGCAACCCAAAGAATTCAGGAAGATTTCACATACTGAGACAATCATGTATTTACTTATTCATGAATATTTTTGTAAAATTTAACTTCCACTGCGTAAATTTATGGATGAAATGTGGGAGAGGAAGGCCAAGAGCAAATGTGTTGGGCTTGATCCTGCAAATTCATGAACACATGCTTCACTTTATACACATGAACAGAGCTGCTGCTGGACCAAAGTTTACAGTCGCAGCCATCCCTCAGCTGTGCACAGGACAGAGTAAGATGAAATAAGACCCTCTTTGAGTTGTGACCCTGCCCTTAACTAGTACAGTGGGGACTGCATGTTTCTAGAGCTAAGAGGCAGGGATAAGAAAAGGGAAAAGGGTAGTAGAAAAGATTTCTTCAGAAGATTTTCCTCTTTCTGAAGGATATGAGGGGAGTTATCTCAGGCAGTACAAAAGAAGATCAGACAGATGATTAAGACAGTCCTTTCACAGACTGCAAGATGAGTGGCAAATGCCCTCATGAAATACTTGTGCTACTTCTTAATGTAGATAAATATTTCTTTAAGCTGCCTCAAGTGTGCAATGGCAAGCCATAGACCTACAAGCAGGCCCAATACCAAAAAAATAGTGAAGGGATTTGCACACATTGAGGCTAACTGATTTCTAAGGCTAAATTATATTAAAGCACTTACTTACACAGCCATTAAACCTCACGTTCCTTCACCACAGCCACTTTACTAGTGATTATAGGAAGAAACTGTTCTTTGATGAGTTCCCTAGTAAACGAGACATTTTAGATTTTTCTTTATTACTACTCTTGTTTTGCCCACCCACTTACAATCTCAACTACAAGATAAATTAAAACCACATTTTTGATATGTATATGCAAATCCAGCACCCCACTTAATAGAGCAACCATCTTTGTGCCTCATAAGGGCACACACTGGACTTGTGACTGACCTATGTAGTTTTGCCATTTTAATATGCCCCTCTCCAACCTCTTGTTGGGATTCCTGTGCCACACAGCACATGGCATTACTCAGCAACATCATGCCACACAGCTGCTCTTCGGCATCAAGAGCGACATTCCTGTTAAAACACTTAAAGATGCCTCCTTGGTCATGCAAAATGCAGTGATTTCCAAGCATGTGTATGACACTGGGACTCAAAGCATCGTCACTGGCATACCAGATATCTCCCAGAGCCAGGTACAGCTCCAGCTACATTTACAGTAGAAGTCCCTCCACTGAATTTAATACTAAAACGCATGCCAATTCATTCAGGCCTCAAGAAGGCAGTTACTTCATTCAACACTGGAGGTACGACTGGATTAATAAGGATGTGTTTTTAAAAATATTGAGAAAAACTGGTCTGAGGTTACAAGCAGTACCTCAGAAAGTTCTTATCTGAGACAACAAACAATTGTTTAAAACAAATGGAGCAGTCTGACAGATTGGACTGACTCTACAGTGTTGCAATTAGGTCACTAACCTGGTAAGAGGGAAGCTCATTCCCTCTTCTCCACAGCAGTCTGCAGCCTGTGAGTTTTTAATTACTCCTTGATCTGCCTCTTTCAGAGAAGAAATGTAATTATGGATTGGAAGATCACAAATTCAATGTGCAATGGTCAAAGCTTCAAGTTCTCGCATCCCTTAGTCAGAAATTCAACCCTGAGCCTGAGAAAATTACCCAAGTGTTGATGTCATTCTGTTTTGAGAAAAGCTTCAATTTTTATAAAGAGCTCTCCAGTGAAAACAGTACAGTGAGAATACCTAATTACCTCCTATTTAGTGTGTTGCGAATGCACCATAATGACCACCCTCCATTTTGTGTATGAAACCAGCTGAAAGATTCTCAATATATGAAAAACAGAAGCTTGGAACATTCTGCAATGTGCACAGTAGTTTGAAACAGGAAAAAAATGCTGCTGAAATCTTTACGCTATTAAGATACGAATAACAAAGATATACATATACTACATAGTGAGCAACAAACAAAGCTTTYATCTCTCTCTGTGGGAAATCCTATGGAAGGTGAATAAACCCATAGAGACCATTGTAGGAACTCATGCCATACCATTTGAGAAAGCTTTCTTTCATCCCACTAACTGACAACAAAGTATATTCATTTACAACAGATTTCTTTTTTTCCTGTGTATCTGCAGCTAACTGCAATTTTTAAAGCCACTCATTTGTTTATCTACCAGGCTCAACAAGGAAAGTTGTCATTTAGAAAAATGAAAAAAATCAAAATCAGTTAGATTTGGCACCTTTCTTGTTCATTCTTCTCCAAGAGTCCTAACTTATGACTGGTTATTCTCCCCTCTCTTCAGATCCTTCTCTAAGCTCTCTCATGAGGATTTCAAAGTTAGATGATCAAATGTGCAGAGAGGCACCTAATTTCTCACAGGCACTTCTGAAAGCTCTTGACTAGGTCTACAGTGAACAATTTTCTTTCTTTCCCCCTGCCCCCACCCTTTTTCTGGCCTTTGATCTTTAGAAAGCACAAATGCCATTACAGTGAATAAAGTCATAGCCCATGGAGTCAATCCCCTACTATTTACCTCTTTCCTCCCTGCCCCCCTTCACGACCAAGACTCTAGCACAACCAAGCTAGTTAAGTTGGGCTAAGATACAGCAGCAGGTATCATCAGCACTGTGACAAATGAGAATGTGTGTCAGGGGAGACTGTTTAAACAAACAGTTGGATGCTTGGGAAAGCAGACAGAAGACCTAAGATCTCGCTCTTTTTTCTTTTTCTTTCCCCCTCCGTCTTCAAAACAGAAGATTAAGTTTGCTGTGAACATGAGCTGATGAAAAGAATTCAAATAGTGCTTTGAATAGTGCCACTGGGAGTGTCACAGGAGAATTACAAATTGCTGCTGGAGACACCAGTCTCCCTTTACAGAAAGTTAACATAAAAGTACACATATCTTCTTTCTATAAGGTACTAACTTGTAAATTAACCTTTAATGGAGTATAAATGATGTCCTGAAAGAACTGCTTATGCAGCTATATTTATGATCTAGAAAATTGCAAATATTTACAAGATTATAGGTGTTAATGGTCTGTCAAAAATGTTTGTATATTGTACATACATTAAACCTCAGTTTAAGACCACCCTGCTATAAAAGACCACCCCATTTCTTGTCCCATATAGAATTTCACTTTGATTCCATATATTCCATTCCTTATAACGAGGCTAGGCCCCAGCATACACCCAAACCACTCTAGACAAGGAACTTCTCCTCCATAGGATCCACTTATTTCACTCTCTGTGCCCAGATCCACTGTGCAGCTCTCTACTAGCCGGTATTATCATTGCTATTCACCTTCAGTAAGGGATCTGGAGAACATTCCAAGTTGCTCCACTGCTCATGACACACTCCAAAGGCAAAGCAGAGCTGGAGGGAGCAGTCAGATAGAGGCTTAGGAGAACTGAACAGTACTTCACTGCAATACAAGCAACAACTCACCTTCCAACATTCCTGCCTCAGTTTCCCTACTCTGATATAAGCCAGTCACACTTTTTAATGAAGCATCTTTAGCATCACTGTATCCCCCTCTAAGGAACATATTTACTGTTCAAACACAGGTCATCAATAAAGAAAACAGATAAACCAAACCCTGCTGTCTGGCCTCTCTTAAGACCTCTGTTTCCAAGGGCTTCTGCTGCTGTCTACACAGCAGGTGTACCCAGCAAGGCCTTTCATCTAGCTGGTAGAGCAAGCCCCTTTCCCTGACCCAGCACTTCTACAGTAGCCCCCTATTCCCTACAGCTCTCTCTCAACTAAGCTGCTTGTTGTTCTTTTATCTCACCACCTGGGTGCAGCTAATTAATCACATGTGGGGCTACACACCCAACTCCTTAATACAATATTCTCTCCCTGTGGCTCAGTAAAATTCAAACTTTTCATTTTCTACATTCAGGTCTCAGGTCTGAGTTTTCTTTTTTCACTAAGCTTATTATTTAAACTGTAATTTTCCTTACAACAATTTTTAATTGAAGTTTTCTACCAGTGCTACAGTGAAATAAAAAGAAAACAYCCCCTCTTTGAGTTAACAGCAAATTCTATATTTATCTCTGATTTAATTTTTCTTTGGTAAATAATTGTTAACATATCTTTTCCAGACATAAGTTATAGTGACAATAATTTCAATACAAGCTACTGAATGTATTTGCTATTCAAAGTGAGAGACTAACTTGTCCTCTGATCTATTACAGTTTCTTTTCTGGGCAACTGAGTAACTTTCTGTGTCAGAAATTTGATTCAGACTTCTGAATTGAAAATTCTTTTTCTGCAAACATTGTCAAATAAAAACAGTTGGAATATGTCAGTTGTGATAGTGAGATTTCAAGAAAGGTCAAGGTTCGAATTTTGAAAAAGGAAAAACTTTTTTTTGGAAATGTGCATAACTAAAACCAGTTTCTTACTCAAAAGATGTTACATTTTTTAATACTTGCTTTAGAAACATCAGTGTATTCACGCATAAATACAGCTGGGGAAAAATAAATATTTTAGGAACAAATACTTGGGCCTCTGCCCGGGTTTTATTACAACAGATTATTTTCTTTTGTAATTTATCATTTGCTGTACGTTACCTTGCTCAATGACTGAAAAAAAAAAGTTCTTTAGGATAAAAAAGTCAAAGGAAAACTTGAAAAGGCTCTGTCCCCACTGACCTCATGCACATTTTTATTGATATCAAATTGCTCATATTTTTTTGCCTTGCCATTTTCATTTTTATACCTGCTGGGTCAGATCTTCAAATGATGTAAACTGGCATAGACCTAATGGTTTCAATGAAACTACGAGAGCTGAGGATCTGGCATTAATTATTGGGGATTTTCTGTTATCCAGTGAGATAATGTAAAAGGAGTTCCTCTCCTGACTTTGAAACAGAACTATCTGTAAACTAACTATAGAGATATGTCTTAAGTGAACTGCTATCAGGAAAACATTAACTTCTAAGATTTTACATAGATCTTCAAATTATCTGATTATTTTTATGCCGTAATCCGTGTCAAGAGAATAATAAAAGTTAAGTTTCTCACAAATTATGAAACATTTAATTTTCTTAAAAATACAAAATTTGCTTGGATAGCTCAATGAAATGATGCCATTTCAATTTTAATGTGGTTTTACACAGAATGAGCTGGCTTGTATCAGTCTGGCTGCTAGTAAGCGGCACAGCAAACAACAAAGCTTATATATAATTTTTGGTTTTCAAGCATTGTATTTGACCTGTTTTTTTGGCTGGCATAACCAGATACATTACCAAGTTCCCAAGTATTCCTCTCATCTCAAGTGCATAGTTTCAATGAGTCTTCTCTAAGTCTTCTTCTAAGATTATTCAGTCAAAAGGGCTTTTTATACAAGTCCCTAGAGAAACTTCAGAATTTTATTTTTATAGTCCTACAGGTTATCTTCTGGTTTTGGGGAATCCACTGAGTAGAGATCAAAAGCCCAAGATCTCTAGGAGATCAATGAGGGGTCTTGTTGCAAGCAGACACTGTACATGTCATACTGCTTCTGTGCTTCTAATGGGTATTTCCCATGTTAAACAAAAGCATCATAAACTATGTATTTATAACTCCGCTATAGAACAAACAGAACCTCCACACAATCATGAGTCTGGGTCAATGAACTTTGAAGCCTCTAATGTTAGCTTTCAAGGACAAAGACAAAACTCCAAGATCTCTCTGATACCTGAGATGCCTCTTAATTTTCTCTGATCATCAGAGCACTGAGCTATAAATTTCCATGAATATAGTTGGGTTTCTTGCTGCCAATACTCAGACTGGAAGAGTGTTTTCCACCAATAAATGGAAACATCCTGATTTACCATATGTAAACATATGTATTTGTGGCTACTTTATATTATTCTGATTTTTTCCCAGTATTTTTATTTGGAAGTGTATATCCAACTTTGCTGTCTTCCGTCTTGATACTTACACAGAGTGATTGTGGACCTTGAATCAATTAGTTGATTTCAACAGCAGTTAAATGTCTTTGTGCATCTGAGCCTTCATGTTCCTGCATTCAAGTTTTTCCTCTGTAAAAGAAGAATAAACAGTCCTTCCTTTCCTCTCCTCTATATGTTCATGTTCAGGCTGTAAATTCTTCAGGGCAAGAATTCTGTTAATAAATGTTGGTTTAGTGCCTACTACAATGGGTATCTGCTCACAGTGGGGTACTACTATGCTACAAAAAAAAAAATAGTAAATATTACTGACAGTAAAAATACAGCTCATCGACTAAAGGTGCATGAAAAGAATTTTGTCCTGTAGGACATCAAAGTTCTTAAAAATTCATATGTCAAGTATTGCCATCTGAACTAAATTAGTTTTGTAGAACTAAGATTTCATGGCAAATAAAAATAGTATATCATCTTAATAAAAGCATCATGTGCAAAGGGAAAATAAAAGCAAGAAAGATATAATTTTATAGTACTTGCACAGTTCTTCTTACTCTGAACTGAAATTCAAAACTACCAAAAGAAGCAGCCATCAAGAGCCACATAATCAATCTGCTGCAAAGCTGGTGCTGGTCTCCAACTTATTTGATACAAAGGACAGTGGAAACAATAGGAAAGTTTGCAGGAGTGTAGTAAATAACTCTAATGCTTTGAATTGCAAAGGGTAAGCAGCCTACCAAAAGTATTTATCAAAGTCATATTGGAGGGAAAGAAACATCACCAAACAGAACAGTGCAAGCCAGATGCTTGAAGATTAAATGGGGTCAAAAATGCAACCCTAATTTTCATAACATCCTCATAAAAATTCACAGCTGTTATGGAAGAGATTTTTTTGAAAGTTAAAGGGGAGTTGCAGAGTGAGATTCTACTGAATAAGGTCAGAATTACAGAGGAAGGGAGAAATAACCTGTTCATTAAATAAAACTAAGAACATAAAAATCAATACAGAACAATGGCTAAAAGTAGCTGACAGTTATGTCTAGACTTGTGAGATCAGATTTACATCTTCCAATTTGCACTTGTGTTGAAGGTTCAGATCAGAGTCATATCTTTAACCCCTTCAATGTAGGAACCAGAATTATTGCATACAAGGGAACCAACATACTTTTGTGAACTCCCCAGACTTGCCCCTAAATATAAATAAATAAAAAATAAAATAAAATAAAATAAAATAAAATGCTTTTCTAATATTTGCAGCTCCTTTCAACCCTTTTGTCACTCTCCCTTTATTACTGCACACCATCTGCTCAGCAAACTGAAATCATATAATTGAAAATCAACACTATAGAGATTAAAATGGTTGTTTTGGAGTGTTATTGTTTGAAGATACTCAGAAGCATAGAAAAATATTTAGCTGTATTGATGATTTAAATTTTCTTTTTCTTTGAAATCTCAAATTTCAATGAAAGTTCTTACAAAAAGTTCATATTTACTTTTTTACCTGTTACACAAGGGGTTGAAAATGAAACAAACAAACAAAAAAGATTTTTCCCTCTACTTTCAAATTTATAAATATTGGACCAAAATGTTTTTGAAATGCTCTGAGACCTTCTAGCTTGTGTGTGGTTTTTTTCTGCATTAGACAACAAGATTCAATTCAAAATCAATTATTCACCTCTAAAAATTCTTATACCATTCAAGATGACCTGTTGCTTGTGTTACCCCAGGAATTTTGAAGCAAATGTGGTKTTTTTTTTTTTTTTTGCTGTATATGTAATAATAGGAGATGTCACTATTCTTATTTTCTCGCTGGGACTAGAGACCATAGGATTCAAAACACAGAAAATTAGGTCACCTGAATTTTATCAACAAGGGCTCACAATCAGAGCAGTTAGTGGTGCACAAAACTCAATTTCCAGGTGAATTTCTAGAAGTAGAAGTAGGAACATTAGAGGATCTTGATACAATATTTAACCTACAAGATTGCAACTGCATTACTGATAACCTATATTCTCACATATCTGTGCACTCTGGTAAATTATAATTGAGTGAGCCAAGAAAGGTGTAGTAAGTAAGGAATCGAGGGGAGGGTGTGGGTAGGGGACTGGATCACACTCAGTGTAGAGATACTGTGCTTCTTCCTCATCTTTCAGTAATGAGTTTCTTCAGCTTCTTTAATCTAAACGCAGGTGTAAAGAGTAGGAGCAATACATGCACTTACAACATCGTGCTTTTTTATATATATAAACCCAACAAGCCTAAAGTCCATTGAATATAATGGAAGTTGTCCCAGATTGTTTCTATGGAGTACAGACTTTAGCAAAAGAGAGGATTTTATTTTCAAGAAAAAATTGAGATGGAATCCCCCCACGTGCAAAGGCCAAGATACCAGAAGCCTCAAAAAAGTAAATTAAGGCCATGTTATTCAATATCTCTCAAATATAATGAATGATGAAGCCCATTAGAAATTAAACAGATTTTTTAAGGCCTCATGATGCCCTTTAGCTGCCATTCAAAAAGCCATCTGACATTTTCACTTACCACTAACAGTTCCTGTGCCAGCAGCAGTAGGACAATGCCCAAAGCAATAACAGGCATTTAATCTTCAAGCTTTGATATTGCAAAACAATGCAGCAAGGAGAGACGAAAACTTAACAAATTGGTTGACAATTTTCTTTTAGACTCTTCCCTTTCATTTCCACCATACCAATTTACCTCCTGCTGACTTGCAAAAGAAACACAGTGTAATTAATTTGCTTTAGTGGACAGTGAAGGAATACAGAAGGCAATATGAGAACCATAGCTTCGGTGTATTTTGGCTGACAGTTTAAGCTGTAATTATTATCTGCCAAGCATTTGCACAAAAGTGTAATTTCTAATGCAAATGAATTCTTGGAAGAGCAGACAATGAAGTTTTAAACAAGTAAAAACCAGCCACATCTGAACATACTGGCCATACTCTTTTTGTAAACAGAAAATTTAATAAGTTGATATGTTGATAGGACATGCAGTATAAATAAACCGTGCATAGGAGTGACTACATAATGCAATTTATTTCCATCAATGATTAAAATAATCTACCATACTTATAAAGGTAATCTTTCTTCTTCTACGGAAATTCAGGAACAAATTTTCTTCTGTATTTCAGAAGAAAAGTAATTTTTAAATAAAACTGCAACTGAAGCACAAGTTGCAACTCTCTCCTAAATATTCAAAGCCACTATGGCTGTAGAGCATGGTTATGTTTCGTGTTCCTACAGCCTATGAATGAGTCTATACTCAGGGCTGCCCTATGCAAATATGATCCGTGTATCACATATATGGTAAGTCTAACACTTCTGCAAGTCATCAGACCTAGTGCACACGTGCTGCATAGACTGCCTGTTCACGATCAGATCACCTAGTCTGATGAGATATGTTGGATTAATACGCATGCTTGAAGTTACTCTATGGCACATGCACATAAAGGCTGGAGTGCCAGAAGCACTTTCTCTGACAGCAGAGTTGACTTGGGGTGTTTCTACCCTCCCTCATCTCTAGTTCCATCCATACAGTAACAATCCAGTGCCCTGTGTTCTGCCATAGCAACTATTTGTGATTGCAACTGTTTCAGCTAAACATAAGACATAGCCTTCTGGGGTTCCTATAATAAGTCCAGATTGAAATGCTTACAAATGTGCTGTGCAACACCTGTGCAGCCAGCTCAACACCTTGAAAACATCATGTCAGATCTACTGTATGAGGTATAATTGTTGTGCAGGTGAGGAACAGAGCAACTCTTCTGTGCGTGCAGGGAAAAAATATACAGAGCTTGTGGAGCAGGTCAGATGCTTCCTGAAAGACTTGACTTACTGAGTGAGTGCAGCCTGAATTGAAAGCACATGTGTGGTAGGGCAGGTCTGTCCAAAACTTCCGGAAAGTGTCAGATCTATTGCAGGCAGACAGCAACTGTGTAGTGCATGTGCACTTACTCAAACATTTCTTGAAAGAACCAGCTTACTACAACTGCTGTATGGGGGACGGTCACTGATACTCCAGTTGGCCTGCTGTGTTACCAGAAATCCTGGATAAATGTTTGAATATGGCAAAATCTTTGAAGCTGAAGTTTTTATCCAGAAAGAGGAAAATCTGGAGGTGTGGTATCCCATATTTCTTCTTCAGTAAACTCCAGTGTGAAGAATTGTTTCCCAACTGAAATTCTGGAGTCACTGTAATGACTATAATATTAAAACATGTCAATTGTATCTAGTCTGACACATGACCAAAGTACAACAAGCTAAACATTCCCATACTGGAATTGTGAGATAATGTACATGTATACAGCACGGACAATGTTTCTTGTAACTGTGGGATACTTCATCTCTCTCCCTGTGCCCTTTGCTACACTCCCACTGCAGCATAAAGGAAGCAATCTCACTCCTCTTCCTCTCACTACAGAAAGGATTCAGCCTTGCCATAAAATTGCATGTTTGATTCAGAACAATATGATTGACTTTCTCTTTTTTACAAAAAAGACAGCTTATTGTAAGATGAACATGGCATACCAGGGAAAAGAGTCCACAGAGTTTATGACTTAAGCCTAAAACTGGTACAAGTTAATTATTCTTCTTGAAGCTAAAACAGCTTGAAAAGAGGTTTCCTTTGACAATCATCCCTAAATCTAAAAACGTGGCTGCAGAGACCACTAGATTACAGTCCTTCCCACACCCTAGACTTTTGTCTGTGAAGCAACTAGAAATGCAACTTCGAACCTATCATATGTACAGAGGAAACAAAGAGATGACAAACTCACTATTTGTGCCAAATTCGTTTTGCCTAATGTGCTATTTTGGTGCTAAAATACAACTGGAATGATGGTCTCTGCAGATAAAATTAGAAACCTGATACTACACTTGCTAAGTAATTTGCAATTTGCTATACCTGCACATTCAACTTACCTACTTAAAACTTTGGTGGCACTTATTGTCACATCCAGGGTAGGTGGGCTCAGATTTCAAGCAGTGGTTGAGCTTAAGAAATAACTAAGCATACAGATGCAGAAGCAGTGTGGAATACTGGATAACACGCTGGGTTTGAGAGTGAGGAGACTTCGTTTCTATTCTTGTTATATGACCGTGACCAAGTCGCTTCCTGTTTCTCTGACCCCTTCCACCCTCATCCATCATCTGTCTGCACAGCAAGCTTTCTTTCTTACATGCAATACCTAATAAAATAGGGCCTGTAGGTGATCCTGTAACACAAATAATATCTGTACAATGCTTCTTGCCTATGTTTATTAAGACATGTTCCCTCCATGATATTCTATGTTTATGATTCAAGAGATGGCAACATATAACTGTCAAACTCACAGAAGACATTATTCTCATAATTTTCAGTGACAAAACAGTCTTACAAATATGTGAACCATTAATGATGCCAAAGGCTTTTCATTTCCTTTGTATTCTGTAAATCTTCTAGTACATATCAGATATAAATATATTTTCAAGCACCCATTAATATATTTTATCTTACTTATTAAAGTGTGTGGAAAAGTTGGTCTCTGGCGATGTATCTCACTACTATATCTGTCTGCTATTCTTTATCCATTTTTTAAACCCCCAATTTCATATATTATTCTTCTATTTCACATAGGGTTTGATTTTTATGGAAAAGGCCACCAGGAATTACTGGTACTTGAGAGTTTAATTTTCACAAACAATTTGTAACTTTTGTCAACAATGCAAAAAGGGAACAGAAGTTATGTTCAAAGTGAACAAAGTGAACACAGTGAATAAAGACTGATCTAAAAATTGTATTATGGCTTCCTAAAAAATGTGAACAATAAGATAAATGGGGAAAACAGTATGAAAGAGAAATGGAGATTTTTCACCATTATCTGAAGACCAAAAATACAATTTTTACTACACACATACCTAACTATCAGCTGCCATACAGTCTTTTTTGAGCTACATGCCAGCTCTGATCAAACTGTAGAAGACCATGGATAACAGCTGGCAAATGTAACACACACTCCCTGGTTAAAGTTCATGTCATCGGCAGAGTAAAATGCATAGTGCTAAACCCTAAAATGTGTTTAGCATTCTGGTCTTAACCCTGGAAAGCATTAAGCACATGATTTTCTTTAACCCCTCAGAAGTCTAAGTAGTTCCACTGAAAACAATGAGACCACTTAAGTACTTAAAAATTAAGTGGAAACTCAGGTAGGCTGCTGGGTTGGGACCAACACACTGCAGATCCAACCACTAATTCACATCCTTGTTTTCAGTTGAATGCATTTAGATCACCCAGCTCTGTACAGTGCTTGATACAACAACCTACAGGTAACGGCAGAAGCACTAGTTCTGTGAAGGGTAAATAATGTTGCTACAAGTAGACTGGATAAATTTACATAACAGGGGTTAGACTTCAGTTAGTAGTAGTTATGTCAATCTTGCTTATATCCCTGATATTATAAATATGCAACATTAATAAGAGCCTAACGTAAAATAACGTTAAACAATTTGTAAACCAAAAGTTTTTGGGAGAAGAGCTCAGTTTCTTTAAATATACAGCTTTTAATGGAACTGAGAAGAACAATTATCTTTTATCTGATAATAAACATGAGAATAAAAGGATACAAAACCTAAACTGCTGAAAAATCTATGCTGAGTAATAAGGTGATTAGTTTATATACCTTAAGTACCCCAAAATACACAAAGACACTGTAATAAATAACATCAAATATCCATCTGTAAGATGCAATACCTATACCAAAATTACCACTAAATAGTGAGACGAAATAGGTTTTTTTTAAACAGAAAATGTCTGTGCACTGCCATGTTAGTGACAAGGTTTCCTGGGTAGAGCTCTATGTATGTAGGTCTCCCCACTCCAAGTTTTGCCCATCCTCAAAGCATCAAAGTCACTATGTATGGGCTGGTGAGTCGATGTGCCTATGTACAGCACCTTTTCTCCAGAGCTTTGAACGTTCAGAAATCCTGAAAAAATAGTTCAAACTCTCTTTATTCTGCTCCAATAGATTCCCAAGTGAAAATAATCCGGACTCACTGAGTAAGAGTTGTCATAGTTTCATGTGCTGCCCATAGTGTCTTATGTTTTTTGTTTGGATAAATACATTCTATCTGTCACTAATCTCATACCTGAAATAAAAAAAAAATTAAAAAATTATAATTTATCCTAAAATTTACCACTTAATTCCCCATTCAAGCAAATGTCATGATTGGAAAACTCGTAACAAAATCTCTTTTTAAAACATAGTCTCTTTAGAACATAAGACTATTTTACATGTTTGCATTTAAGAAGTAGAAAATAAAGCTCAGTACAGCCATTTAATGGGAACAATCTTAAGGCTTGTCCACACAGGAAGTTAAGCTAAATTAGCTGAAAGGTGTGAATTTAAAGTGCATTAAGGTAAAGTGAACTACAGTCACTTTACTTCTGAATGAGAACATTCACACCAAGCTTTAATGCACTTTAACTAATATACTTTAAAATCATATCTTTAGTTAATTTGTCTTAACTTCCTGTGCAAACAACTCCTCTCTAGCACTTACTGAGAGCCACAATATAGATTGATGTGGGTATATTTATAAATATGCCTATTAACCTTAAGACTCTGAGTTAATAAAATTTGGGATGTTAAATAAAAATAAGAAATATGTCCTTGCATGAACTTCCTAGTGCAATGAAAGTGCAAACAGTCCTAGTGTTCCTAGTGCAAACATATCATTAATTTAGCCCTAATTTGTATAAAAGTATATTAACTACTCAGAGCCAGATGAAAAAAAAAGCACTTGTGTATTGTAACTGACTGTGTTATGAATTTATTCCTGAAACAAATGAAATGTAAATAAGTAGAAAAGAAAGCTATGCTTTATTTAAATACAGCACATGTATTGAGATTCACCAAGAAGGGCTAAATATAAAGGACTTATATTTGAATTCACTTTAAAAAAAAGCAAGGAAAAAAGGCTCTAAAATTCTTTCTTTTCTGAGGGATGTCTGGAAGTCATGGTTATAAAGGATGCCTCAAATTATCCAGAGAATGCAGAACAAGACTTTGCCTCAGATAACCTGCAAAATCAATACTGTGTTTTTCCTGCCACTGCTCAAGTTAAAAAAACCTTTTCAGAAGCAGCTCTTATAGAAAGAGAACAGAGATATACTTAACACCCCATGTATATTTACAGAGTGACTTAGTGCTCTGACAAACCAAGGAACAATGGTCTGGCATAACAACCAGTTGAACCAGTGTTCAAAGACTGCTGTTGTGCTCTACAGACTAACACATTGAGCTCAGCTACCAGGAGCCTAGCTTGGAAAAAAGAAGATGCCCTTTGCAAGAGCAGGAAAAAAATCTGTTTTCCCAACCAAGCTGGCAGACTGACATTGTGTGTCCTCAGTACACAGGCAACCCTGGATGCAGCCCCACATGTTCTCAAGGTTACGTAGAAGCCTCCTGATTCCCCCCTAGCTAGCCTCTAAGTCCTTCCTCTCTCTTCGAAAGCTGATGAATAGCACAGATTTAGTTCAAAAGGGAAAATGTAATAGTGCTGAGACCTTTTGTTTTTTTACTGATGACTTAGAGAATGGGATAGTGGACCGTGAAAAAGATTCTCTTTAAAAAGAGGACTGCTAAAATAACAGCACTGATTGTTGCTAAAGCATAAACTTTTTAGGAAAAAAATATGCTGTTCAGCATACACCACCTTTTTTAGTTTATCAATTCACAAAAAGCTTGACCTGATTCAAGCACTAGATGTTCTGATCAACTATGCTACAACAGAATAGAGATAAAAAGATATCTAGCAGATGATATATAAATAAATATTTGCATCAGCCTTCATAAATATTTTGAAATGCTGAGTATTCCCAGAAAAATTAATTTAGTTAGTTAACAGAAGAACTCCATCAGTTAAAAGCTTCCTTAAGTGCATTGATAATTTTGCTCTTACAATTTTACACAGTAACACAAACTAAAAGTATTGTATTAACACAGGTGGCAAAGCTATAGCCCTTTACAGTTCAGCAAAATGTAGGAGACTGTCCTTGCTCGGGCATCCTGATGCTATGTACTGTGCATTACAAAACACACGCAGTGATGAGAATATCCAGGTCGGTTTGATAGCTTTTTCTGAGTGCAGACTGTTGGTTAGACAACACACAGCCTTATGCTTTGAATCTCAGTTAGAGCTACAATCCTCTTTTAGTTCCTTGTGCTTTCTGATTTCACCTAACTGGGCAGCCCATGCACTATTCTTGAGCACTCAGTACTAATACAGCCTTTGGACAGGTTTCCCATAGCTCAATATTTTGCATTTTGTGCTGCTGGAGCTTTTAAATCATGGTTCATTTTCATGATGAATGCCAGTCACAAACTTAAACTCTCATACATAAAACAGAAAGGCTAACCATTAGGTTAAGAGTCACACTCAAAGGCAGTAAGAATGTGTGTGGCAAAATTGAGCTATTTGTCCCATAGCCCCTGTTTGTGTGGTATCTTACTCCTCTCACATCTCACTTGGTACCTTCCCTTAATTTCCAACATGTTCTCTTCGAAGCCCTTAATTCTGTTATATGTCATAGAATAAGGCCAGGACAAAAAGCAGTTGTTGCTTTTGCCAGCACTACAGCAAACGTAGATTCCCTTTAGGGGGTGGCCTCTTGGTGTTTTCCCTGGGCACTCACCGAGTTGAGCTAACCAGATAGTTCAAGATCGTAAGTGAAAATGCATGGTCATTTTCTGTTTGTGCAACAACAATACATAGTCCTAAACTTTTGGGGTCCCATCATCTTTCTTGTAATTTCCCCCAAATCAGACTGTTAATATGCTTTAAGAATTCTAGCCGATTTGAAGTTTGGTCATTTTATACTCTCAGCCCTTTTAGAACCACGCTCATCACAAGAGCCTCTAAACAGCAAGAAACAGCTCCCATCTCTGATGCTGTTTGCTATGTCCTTCTCTTCCCCTTCGTTGCAGCTTATGGAGTGGGGAAGTTAGCATTTCACTTTTTAATTATTCCTCCCTTCCTGAAGTTAACACCAGAACGTTGCTATCTACAAGACCTGTATTCTACAGGAGACCCAGACCCTGCTTGGACTAGGCTTGACTCAGTGGAAGAGGGACAGTTTTCTCTTTTGCTCAGCGATATAAATTGGGGACATAATGTAATTGATAGAAAGCTGTGCATCAATCTTGATCATCCCACATATCATATCCTAGAAATACAGGAAAACCTTAAAACAGCAAAACCATTAAGAGAAAACACACCTGAGACAGGCAGACGTGTTTAATTCCTACCATCAAGCTATGAGCTAAAACTTTAACTTCAGTGATTATGCCTGAGACATTTAAATGGTTTTAAATTATAAGTCTAGCAGAAGTATTTTTCTAATAATAAGCCATTAATTCTGGCAGTTTCAGACTGTCTGAATCTAGGTGTATAAACTGTAGCTGCATCAATCAGTGCTGTGTGTCTGGCTATTTCAGGCATTCCTTGTTAGTGTAAAGAAAGAACAGTTTGTCCACCAAGCACAACAGCAGCTGAGATTCCCGTTGATTGATAACTAAATGTGCCGTAGTGAAAATATATTCGGATAGAGCTGAAGAAGCAGGCACAGCAAAGACGTAATGGGGGCGGAGGAAGGAGAGATGAAATTGGCCACAACAGGAAATTCCTTCTCATGAGTCTTCCAACTAGCTGACAAGATGGATTTCATTCCTGCAGGTAACAGTGCCTTTATATTTAATCTTCTACAACATCCGTAATCATGCAAATTCTTCACTACTCTATATGCAAGCTCAATTACTGAAAAATTGTTCTTGCTGCTCAGGACATTTCTCCACTGTATATTAGTACTGTTTCACACACAGAATCCACTAATGTCCACAAAATCTGTGTGTAAAGAAAGCATATATATAAAGGGAAGTTATTCTGTTATTCTGCCAGTTGAAGAATCCTTTATTGATCATAATTAGGAAGTTGGAAATTTCTGAAGTCTAAAGTGGTTTATCAAGAGGCCTGTAATATTTATTTCCAGAGAACCAGTGATTTTGCTGTTAAAAATTGGCAGAAGTTCACAGATGTCACAGTATTTAAGCTGAAGAACCTTATTTTAAAAGCTTTACAATTCTAGCTAGGAAAGGAATATTTTCTGCTGTAAATGTCAGTATCAGTATTATACACAGTGACAAGTAAAACTCAATTAATTTTCCAGTTTGGTGAAAATTTCAGTTTTTGGGTTCTCAGCCAAATGTCTGTCTGAACTTCTGAGCTTTGACAGCCTGAAAAACAAGCTAGAAGTTTCAGAGCAACAGACTTCCACCATTTGCAAACTGTGAAAATCTAGGCTATAAAACTTTGACAAAATTTGTCCGAGATCCTGATTTCGTAGATCTAGTAGGTGAGCATCACCACAGCAGTTAGTGACACAACATTAGAATTTCCTATTATGTTAGTCTCTTTTCTAACATTCATTCAATCACTATGGAAAGACATTTTTCCTCCTATGCAGTAAAATATTAAAGTATGCACTTAAGTTTAAACAGACGCAGTCTTTCTGTCAATGACATAAAATTTTAAAGTGCAACAAATACTTACCTGAGAGGCAGATAATCCTGTAATCAAAATGCCAAGCTGTTATCTCTGTTGGAATAGTGAGGAAGAGACAGTCACCCTGCCTTCATTTTAGGTAGATACATCGGTAGTAAATACTTCTTTTATTGTCAAAGCAGTGAGGCAAGCATCTCAGAGTAACTGAGACTGGTTAAATTTGGATGGCACCTACTTCCAATGAGGTGAGTTTGGGCCCCCCATTTTGCCACCTAAGCTAAGTGGTGCAAATACCTTCTGTAGTGAAAGTCGATTACAATCCAAAGGACTGAACCATGAATTCACACAATCTGAAAACACATTTGGAACAATCTTTTCATCCTTAAATACATTTTATGAAATGCAGATTTCTTGATAACGGTTGAGGATTGTAGATGCAGTTAAAAAAGATACCTGAAAGCATGAGTCTTTCTTTATGAGTGGGAATTCACATTTCAGCACAATTAATTAATCTGCTTATATTTAGGCATGGGCTGAAATATCTCAGTCAGATGATACCTGAAAGGGGAAGAGCTTTAAATACAACGCCAGACATGTAATTTTTAAATGTTTTTGTGGTAATAGCTAGATTCAGAGCTCAACTTTTCAGGGGAGAAAACTGGGAAAATAACTATATTGAACTAGTTTTTGCCCTGAAAGAGGAAAGGCCAGTAGGAAGACTCCCCTATCAAGATAGCTTATTTACAGATGACAGTCAAGCTTTCGTTCTTATTCCAGTTCATGACTTTGTGTTTTTCTTATTTTTTCTTTAAAGTTCTCTGGCATTATCTTCTCTAATCAGCTGTGAAAAGCACAAAATAAAATGATGTGGCAGAGGTTTATGCTCTTGAGAAATCAGCCTCCTGGAGTGACTTCTAAATTAAGAAAATATACATTTTTTGTTTCGTCTTTTTCTTGGCAATTTCCATGTAAACTAAAAAGATACCATCCCCCATCCCATCAAGCCACATCATTCTTGGAAAAAGAACCACAACATTCATCTGTACAAAAGAAGTTGTCTGGAACAAACTAGGAATGAAAATCAGATTTATTTTTATTTCTTTATGAGTTTGTTGCATGACCTAATGAAGGGGCACTACCCCATTCCTGGTGAACAGAGTTAACTCCAAGTTAGCTTCCCCTCTTCAACAAGAAGTGCTGCAAAGAGATTTCCAAGGAGATGGAGCTGGGAATGACTACAGGGAGGCTCAGGTTGACACACTATGTAGAAGCTATTATTAGCAGTAACAGTGTGGTAGCATTTATGAGTCATGGATTAGTGTCGCCTGATGATACTGAACCCATCTATGAACTGCTTGTTTCCCCGCTCCAGTTAAAGACATGTCCCTATAGAACTTCTTTAGATAACAAGATAAAAACAAATGCTGGTTGATCTGTCTTGCCTAACTGGGGAGGAGGGGTAGAAAGATGCCTTTGTCTTTCTTCACTCAGAGGACTGGTAGCAAGTCTAGTCTATTTTGTTATTTCCCTTTTTCTCTTCTGTCTTGATGTTTCCAATTTTTCAACGGAAAGCGTTCCTTTTTCCTTTGCTAGAACAATTTTTGTCCTGCAATATTAATCTTGCCTGGTGCAGAAGCAGGTGCAGGTGAATAAGACCTCTTTTTCTCCTATTCACTGGAGGTGATGAATCCAGATAAACCTGTGCAGTATGAACAGGCAAACCCTGTTATGTCTGTGACCAGGACACACTTGTGAGACTATGTGTTTCCTGCCAGCCTGCAAGGATCACTGAAGACTGATGTTACTAGCTGCTCACATTTGGGGAGAAACATCTCACTTTTTGTGAAAAAATACTACTGTCCCATTGCCAAAAGTCAGACCAGGAAATGACCCATGTATTTCATTGTTGTTCAAAGGGCAAGATTTTGCAAAGGAGCATACGAGATTTCAGATTGCTGTGTTTGATCGTTAAATTTCAAAATCAAAAGCAAAATAAAATTTCAAAGGGAAATGTAACACTGTGTTTATGAAAAGATCAGATTGTAACAGTTAAAATGAAGACATGCTTAGGTGCCTGGCTTATGTGAGCCATTTTTTATCTTTGTATTTCTAGTTACAATGAATGCATTTAGCTGAGGCAGAAAAGATGGCTGTGGGGCCTTTAGGTCCCTCTCCTAGATCAACAGCACTTTGCTGAGGGACAAATGCTTCAGTACACTAAGATGGAATTACATAAAAAAATCTTCTCCACCTTTCCCATACACAGGGGCTGCATTTAATTTTCATAGTGGTTAGCAAATACTTTAATTTTACCACTTCTTCCTAACTTGTCTGACCAAATATGCCACATAAAAGCCCTCCCCATGCACTATCAAGCAGAGTAGGAGAAACTAGGTAAAAATCGTATTTCATTTTTAAACCCCCTGTACAGATTAGTCAGATGCAAACTGGGGTGGTCTGTCTGCCACCAGTGATTGTCTTACAGAACATGAAAATGAAACCACAAAGTTGCTGACAGTCTATTTTTATATTTCTACCCATACAAGTTTGGTCATGGCTTCTCTAAGGATGCATAGCTGTCCTCGTTTGAACTTGTAGGAGATCTCAGTATCCCCTTTTATGGATTGTGTTTCCTTTATATTCAGCCAGATGGAAACCTGGGGTTTTTTCAGTTTTGCAGTCTGGATTGCAAGCTGGGGTTTGCTCTGCTTCTGTCTGTTCGTTTATTTCCATTTCATTTTCCGTTGCATTTGTCTACCCAGGAAATTACTGCAAATTACACTGGGACATAAATTTACAGCATACCGATTACTTTGCAGTAATTCCCTGTGGTAATCCACTCACCATATCCCAAATCCTTAGAAAGTGGAATAAACTGTTTTGTACTTACTGAGTGTTCAAAGTGACCACACAGAGTTGCTGCATATGCTAATACACATAAACTGACACCATAGCTTCCTTTGCAGCCATTTTTCTATTAGCTATTAACTATTTTAGGTGACATTTCAAAAATATCTTGAGACATGTATATTATGTGTCTGCTGGTTCGTGGGTTTGCATGTTAATAATCCAGTTCAGAGACCAACCTTTGAATCAAAAAATGAAGTGACTCCCAATAAGGACAGATTTCTAAAAGCCACTATTTTAAAATACTTTTTGTTCAGAAGAACAAGCTCTTATTTTATTAAATGCCTACTGAACTCTTAACACTCAGTGTTCTCTCACACATAGAGAACATTGTCACATATATGGTGGAAGCCATTATTAGTGGCTATAGTACAGACACTATAAGTAAGAACTTTCAAAAGCTATCCATTCCTGTTTCAGATTTAACCAAAGAACAGGAAACCTGTAGAATCATGTACAAACTATTCATGTTTCATTATGGAAAGGAAATAATTTATATCTGATTTACTCTACACTTCTAACCCTGAGTATATTTTTTTTACTGTCTGCAAGAATTTCCCTAGTCACACCAGAAAGACAAGCACAGAAGAAGATTCCAGTAAATCTTTGCACAAAACCAAGGTGTCTCTCTCCCCAGCCTTCCATACCAAACACGGTGCTCATTTTGTGTTGTAGCACTCAACTATTAAAAATTGACAACACAAATTTAGTAAAACTTCCACCCGCTGCAAAATGGAGCTTTACATATGACCAACTGTTAATAAATATTTTTTTTCAACTCTACAAAACAGAGAACTATGAACAGAAACCAGAACTTCCAGAAAGGAGAAGAAGTCTGGATCTTAAGAAAATTGCTCCTATTCTTGCAATACGGAAGTATGAAGAAAATAAGAGAGAATGTGTTGAGAGCAGAGACTGAATTATGATCTGTGGAGATCCCTAATGTTACAGATTTTGGATTGGGGAAGGAATATACATTAGAGAATAATTAAACTTTTTCAAAATAAAACAATTTAGTAATACATGGAAACATGGCATGCATTCTTGTTATGTTTGTTACCATACTGGTATTACATTTCAGTTCTTGGGGGGAATACAGGTTAATAACTCCAGTTGAAAAGAATATTGTTGGCAAGCCTAAGGACACAAACCAGTTATTCTGTACCCAGTACAGCAGCCATCATGACACATTTCTACCATAATCTTCAGTTGGTCAGCTCTAAACCATCTAATTAAAGCAATTATTCTAGACTTTAATTGTTTATTTTTATTACTATAGTATCAAGAGGCTTCTGCTGAAACTGGGGCTATATGCTCTACAAACACTTAGCAAGAGAGAATACTTTCCCTTTCAAGCTTTCAATATAAATAAATAAGACACAGAGGAAACAGCAAGGTGAAGACATGATAGTTATGTGTGGATTTAGTTACATAGTGGTGGAGACGTGATTAGCAGCTGGCTCTGCTTAGTCCCATTCTGGTGCCTGACCAGTTGGATGTCTGGGGTTTTATATATAATTTCAATCTTTTCTTTAAGAACAACAAAAAAAAGAWTAGTAAAATGAAGTATGAGCTGCTATTTCAGCTACAGTACTGGGTACTGGAAATTTCAGGATTCTGATCCTGAAGACCCTGTGGTTTTTAGCAAGACAGAAAAAAATGTTATCAGGTACATAAATGAGGTATCTAAATAAGCTAATTAATTCTGCAAAACATCCTTTGAAAGTTAAACTCACAGCTCATTGAAATCAGCTAAAGACTTCCATTAATTTCAGAGGCTTTTGGATTATGTTCCCTTTCTGTCCCAACAAAAACCCTTTATAATATTAATTTGAAATCCCAAGATAAATCTAAAAACCCTATTTAAGAAATGTAATGGCCTAACTAACATGAAATAAACAATCTAGCCACTTGTTGGGAAGTCCATCACTGTTGAAACCTGGTCCTGTAAGGCAAACTTTGTGAGCAGGATAAAAGTCCCAATAAAGTTGGCTGGGCACTTTGAAATAACTATGGTATATTACGTATTTTATTGCTAACATGCATAAATCAATCAGTGTCCTGAAAGCAGTAGTCTTTCTTAACTCATTGATTTAAAGCAAGAAAGCCCCCAATCAGCACACTTATGTGTATAAATAGCTGATTTTGATGAGGTAAGACCCATGAGTAGGTGTTTGCAAGAGTAAGGTCTGAGACATACAATTTACAGAGAGTTTGCTGGGTTTACAACTAAATACACTTTACGTCAACAACTTAAATATGAAGTCTAAAACATCACCTTTTTCAATAGCAATATTAAGCTCAGCAAAAGTTTTCAAAGGAAAAAAAATCACATGCAACAATGACTACACTTATTCTCAACATACAGTTTCTCAGTACCACACTAAAGCAGTGCATTACTATCACCTTTCTTCTCTCTACAGATTCCTGCAGGGGAGTTAGTTTTTAAATCATTTTAAAAGTTCACTATTAATCATCCTCATAAAAAAAAAGAAAGCTGGACAGATGTTCATAACAAAATAGCAGAGACAGAGAACTAATTATAAATAGTGTTTAGCTGCAAGATATGAAGACTGTATAAAACCACATACATTATCTCTCACTTTAGGCACCTCTGCCTACAAAGGCACACTGTACTCTGTGACCAGGTAGCCAGGTAGACTAGGAGGTAATAGGCTAAAAGATTTTTACTTTTCCCTTTACCATCCTCCTTTAGCATCTCTCCTCTCTCTATCCCAATTCCTTCTTTGTTTCTTGAATGGTGAATCTAAATATAATCCTAACTGGCACTATAATCAGACTGTGAGGACTGACAAAGCTCAGTGTAAATAGTACCACTTTCACAGCTTTACTATTGCATACCGTGGGTTTAAATAAATAGCCATATGAACACAACAGCAGATATCATTTGAAGAAACTCTTTTGCCATTCTGTTTTGCTCCCTTAAATAGAAAATAGCAAAGAATTACTGTTGTTCAATAGGGATAATAACGAGATAGGATGGGAGCTGTCTGGAGCAATGGTTATCACCAAACTGCAGACAAGCAGTGACAAAGCGAAAGAAATTTCAACTCCTCCAAACAGTCTTTCCCTCCACCCTGTTTTTCTCTTACATTGCTCAGAATCTGGTATGCTCTCCAAAACTTCATCTTCCTATCATTTTTGGGTGTTTTAAAAATGCCTAAAACATCATGCCTGTAGCATGACATTGAGTAAAAATACATGCCTCATGGTAAGCCATCAAACGTTGCAACTCTCAGCCTCTTATTATTATCTAAACGAAATTGAGTTATTTTTTAATGTACTGCTGCAAGGAACAATTCTTTAGCTAATATAAACTGTAGTAGTTCAATTGAATTTGGTAGTGCTGAAACATGTCACAGCTGAGGCTCTATCCTTACCCCTGTGAACGCTCAGACTGCACACTTTCTGTCCTAAATGCTCAAAATAGATACAGATAATGAGACACAAAATATACTTTATATAAGAACATCCTGGAAAGCAGTGAACATATAGGTATTTTGACATTTGTTTTTAATCCCAAATTGACCACAATGGTCAAGTTCAGACAGCATCAGTCTAAGCTTTATAAAACTGTGTTAGAAATCTGAAGAACCCTTTAGATAGACAACATAGAGACAGTCAGCTGCCCAAGGGAGATGTCAGAGTTTCTTTGTACATAGTACTGCAGTGAAAAGCAATCAGATTATACAGAAGGAATTATACAATGGAGGTCACTTTTAACTTAATCAACATTAACTAATTAGATGTGAGATATTTTATAATATATCAGCCCATTTAGTTTTAAAAAGCCCCTGACAACCATCATCTGGTTTAAATTCCAACTCAAACAAAGTATAATGCTATGTTGATTATTTTTAAAGAATAACTTTCTGGCTATATATTAAATAAAAATTGAATGATTACCTTCACTTGTGAGCCAAAAAGTATTGTCACACCAGACAGAATCCAATAAAAATGGCCAGTTCTTTTCCATATCCTTTTGCAATGACCATACATCAAATTTTCCATATATAAAATGCCTAGTGATATATATACTTTTCAAGAGGTACAAATGGCTAAATGGCAATTCTAACTCAACATTAACTTCTGAACAAATTTGATAGACTTCATTATAATAATTTTTGAAATACAGTCATAATTTTAAATATTATTACAGAAACTTCCCCAAGCACTATAATCATACATTCAGTGAAATATTTCAAACTTTTTCCTTTGCTTTTCAAAAGTGCACTGACTGCATATGTCAACTTTCACAACATATTATTTTAGTCATTAAAATGTTGGACCTGAAATTCCTATCTATTTCAAGTGACAATCTGACTGATCTAAAACTTAGTTTGGCTACAAAAAACATTGTGTTTCAGTCTGAATATCTAGTGTCCTTTTTCCAAAAGAATTTGTTACTCCCCTGGTGATGCATGATAGCTATTGTATAATCTTGCACTGCCCAAAAAAGAGGCTATAGAATCCAGCCTATACAAGCAGAGATTTATGAAGTGGCAAATATTTGCTTGAGACAATTGCTGACCTCAAAGGAACATCTTCAGGAGACCAGGCATGCTGAGCGTTGCCATATGATTCACACAAGGATTAGCTCAGAACAAAAGCTGCAGCAACTTTGTATTTAGAAGAAACTTGGATTCAGGTACGTCTTCTCAGCTTGACTCCATGTGAAATTTAAATCCAAAGATCATTAATTTCAACATTGTCAGGATGCAAAAGGAAAAGGAGACATTAGCCTTAAAAGATTTAGAAAAGGCTGTTTTAGGATCCCTCTGCAGATTTCTATCTTTCTCAGCTCACCATCTGCCTTAAGGCAGGAAACTAACCCTGAACTCAGAGCTGTTGTATGTGCATTTCTGATATGTTTCTGGGGAAGGCAAGTTTAGACATCAACTTTAAGCTCATACTGAACTTCCAGACCTTCCTCCAAAACGCACTCCAAACTCTCAAGGTTTACTACTACAGAACAAACCTAATCTGAATCGTACATGAGATGATCTTTAACACAGGCTTGAAGATGACACGAAAGCAGGCTACAAATCAGCAAAGGACTTCTTTCAGGTTTTGGTTTTGCCTTTTTTAGATCAAAGAGAAATATTTCTAGAGACAGAGAAATGAAATGATAAACCACAGTTGTTGTTTACTTTTAAGACCCTCCCACTTAGTTTTTCCTACAACTGTCCCAGGCAATAGACTAGAGTCTGAAGGATGATCCCATGAATACATCTATTACAATTCAGAATAGCTTCTGTATAGCAGGCTTTACACACATTCATGTGCTTTTTCATAATGGTGCTGAAAAAGGAGAGAGAGAAGGGAAAAGAAAGAAAAGATTCTTTTTTCATCCACTGAGTGGAAGAATAAGAGAAAGGAAGTATGAAAAGGCAACATCTACAAACAAAAACTGATACAGAAGTAAAATCAACTTGTCATAGGAAGAGGAGAAAACAGCTCCACAAATCTCATGACTAAAGAATTAATAGAAGTGATTAAAAACGAGGGCATAAGGAAGTAATACCAGTTCTCCATAGGGCTGTCCATTAAAACTCTATTGATAACATTCAAGTAGAGAGAAGAAATATTAATCTAAGTCTTCTCATATGTATGATATCTGTGAATTTGAAAAGGCTTTGAGACAAGGCTTGTTTATCCAAACTCCTCGCTGAACTCCTTCAGGTGTCCCACCTACTCTTGCACTTTAGAGGATGTATGTGCGCTGCTCATTGCCATTAAGTTTTTAAGCACATCACATTGTTATTTTTACATCTTAATTGCTGGGGAATATGTTTTTTCAGTGAAATAAATCTTTGGGTTATAACACTTTCCAGTTGTTTATTCAGTACAGTTTATACCACATCATAATGTGATTATAGCAAATTTTGTCATAAATGAGCTAGCAAGGACAACACTAGCAATGAAGACATGAGGGCACTAGATTTAGCACACCTTAGAAACTAGAGTGCTCTCATGGGTCTTTGGAGAGTTTGTCTTCTCATCAACCTGGAACAAGCTAAACCCATTGCTGCAGTGTTTTTACAGCTGCTGTTACCTATGTCAGTACGAGCACACTAGCATATGCTAGAGTAAGAATTGTACTTGGCTCAGTGATACAACATGACTAAATGGCATGTCGGGGCAATGAAAGATTTGGGGCACTTTGTCTACTTTCAGGGCCTCCATCTATATAAGCAAGTAGCTGGGCCATTAGTCCCAAGGATAAAGACTAGCTACTTTGCTGAACAACAGCTACAGACTGTATATGGTCACTAGTCCTGGCTTCTTAAATCCTTTAAGGCTCTCTGAAAATGCCAGACCAGTTCCAGGATTGGAAACAGATGCATAAGAGCCATTCACAATTCCTAGGTTTTCTGGCTCTTCCCACAAAAGATGCTGAAAAGTCTTTACAGAAGAGGATGTCCACCATCTACCTTCATGCAATAGTAATGTATTTTAGCAATGGATCAGATGACTGATAACAGGTTGCTAGGGGCAGTATCGCATCAGACTATCAGACCAGTCCCCTTTTCAGGGCTACTATATAAAAAGCCATGATCCATGCATAAACTAATATATGATTTGCTTTTTAGCCAGAGGTATCTTGGAGGAGTTATACCTGCTGATCTTTTAATGAATAAATCAGACTGAAAAAAAGAATTATTCACATTATAAGCCTTGCCTTTCGTTTGGTGTTGAAAAATCATATAGTATATAAAAATGGTAAAATCCAGAAATTTGATCTGTATGAGATTATCTTTCTTGCTAAAAGCACGAAACTTCTCCAACTTCTTGGCTGCCAGCCACATAAATAAGCTTCTCATAACTCTTCCTATAGGTCAATCATCATTCATTTATTAGATCTTTAAGACTAACATCCACTTTTTCTTCCGTTTCAGCTTACTCTATATATGTGTCCTATATGTGAAGCATCAAGAAATTGATATAGGTGTTGGTATCAATCTAATTCACGGCTTCTACATTAGATCTTTGCTTCCTGTTCTAAGGTATGTAGCACTTCTGCAGATTATTAGAATTCTTGTTATTTACTTAGCTTCTGGATGAAGTGATCCCTTAGTGTTACTTCCTTGTCTCCAGATTTCTGGGGAGGTTTCATTTACGTTTGCAGTGCACTTCAAATGCTTGGATGAAAGGCACAGTATAACTACTGCTAATAACAGTACAAACTTATTAAATCTGAAGTAACTCAAAGTGCTCTCAGTGGCTTATTCATACAAAATCTCTAACAGCAGACCTGGCAAAAGGACTGACATTTTTGTTCATCTGAATGAAAACAAACTCTACCCAATAAGATAGGGTAAATGATGAGCAAGGGAAAACTGCAGAACTAGACACCAAATGGGGATGGGGGAAGTAATCAAGAACATCAATCTGCAATTACTTAAGAACTTTGCTAAACAACCCCTAAAAGCAGGATTTTCTTTGCATGTTACAAAATATACATATCAAATTGTAATTTGGAACTCAAACACCGCCTACTAAATGTAAAATATTTTAATCCTGTACCTTAGCTGGAATCACTGATTCATGCAGTAGTATTGTTTGAATTAGAGTGGAAAAAGAGGGAAATATAACCTCAGAAAGAAAAGAGGAACAATTCATTTCAATGACATTACATTATTGCCTTCATCTTTATTCAGGCACAAAAGCTAACATTATTCATAAAGGTGCAAACATGGCAATTTTGCTTAATTTAAATTGGAGCTAAGAGACAAATTGTCAATTACCATGCAAAAGGGAGTATTATGACTGTTTGAACCTGTGATCATCTAGGAAAAGCTCAGTGGTACTGGGTGCTGTACAAGCACATAACAAGTGATATGTAGAAGGTTAGCATTGCACAAGGAATAGGAAGAGTAATAACAGTACATTATTGACATGACTGTGGATAGCTGATGCATGATACTTCTGCAGCTGCTCTGCGCATGTAGTTAGCAACGACTATTTTTTTCCTGCAGTAATCACATTTGAAATAAGAGCAACTAAGTTGCCTGTAGTGGTAAATGCACTCACTGCGACATTATGATACTAGCCTGTAAGTGTGCAATAAAAGGATGCCTGCATCCAAATGATCAGTATGCAGCACTATTTGTCAAAATATGAACTCAAATGCCTGCTTTTTAATTCAAATGTGATGAAAAATTGTGACCAGAGGAACTTTGTACATTAAATTAGGAAGAACTGAGAGACAAATTCGTCCCTTATGCAAGTCCCCCACAAAATGACTTAAAATTGGATTAATTCAGATGTCTCTCTTTAGGTAAAATGACTACAAACTTACAGAGTTTATGCATTAGGCTTTTCCAACTGAGACTGGCAAGAGCTCTGGTAATACGTAACACTTTAGGGACAGCAGAACAAGTGTTTATTTCAATACATACAAAGATTAAATTCCATTATTTTATAGTATGCTGGATTTCAGTGAAACACAGCTACTATTTTACCAATGCTATAGCTATTTTGAGGGAAATAAACTGCTCTATTTCTGTTATTTATACACCAGCATACACAATTTTTTATGCATATGCACATGTATGTACAGACACTACACGCACATATCTCCTCTTCTGTACCATGAAGAAAAGCAACTAGATCTATCTATAGAAAAGTTAATTGAGCTAAACCTTCAATAAAAGAGCAATACTTTATCTCAGATTCTGCACACCTTATCATTAACTTCAAAAGCAAATATAATTTTCCCAAGCAATATGGTGTATTTCTACAGTACTTTACAGTCCTTTCAAGATCCTCATGGCATATCATCTCCATTTAGTGGATGAAGAAGGAAAACAGGGAGGTGAGGTGAGATGTTCAGGGCTATAAAGGAAGTCAGTAGCATACTAAGGACTAGAACCCAGTTGTGCTAATGTTTCCAAACCCTGAAATGCTAAATGCAGACATACAATCCTACCAGCAAACAAGGTAAGCATCACATTAGTACCCCTGTTTCAAACATACATGCCTACTGGGAAGCGCTGGACACTTCTGGTTGCCAGCCAGTAAACTTTCCCCCTCCTCAGCGTGAACTCTGATTGTGTGCCAGTTCACTTACCCATGATTATCATTTTTTCTGTCTGATGAGCGTAGAACAATTGCCTTTCGAGCACTGGTTAGCTAGAGCCGGAAGAACCGTTTGCCTCCAGCCCAGCTGTCGGAGTCTCCATGCAAGATGCTGTGCAAAATGTTGAGTTAAAAGAAAACACGAGTAGGGGGAAAAGAGAGCTCTCTGAGAACCTCCACATGGTTCCTGTTGCTAAGGGAACCACTCCCTTTGTCTGCATAGGTTAGGAATGGCTGCTTCATTTGGAGTCTGTCTCTTAAGTACCGAAAACAGCACAACAATTTCAGGAAGAAAAAAACCAAACCTCCAGAATATCTAATGACCAAAGAAAAACTGAACCGCCTAGGAATTCTTACATTAAAACTAGCTATTAATAGTTCATTTGGGTGACTCCAAGGAGACTGTAGAACTCATCCGTGCCATCTGATGGGACGATACACCACTGCAGACAGTTTAATTTAGTTATTGTAATCAGCTTTTGGGATCAAGGTAGCTGATTACAGAAAGAAATCAGATCCAGTTTACTACAGCAAATGGAGAGAGATCAATAGCAAGAAATATAAGCTTTTAATAGCTTATAACACACTATAGAAGAGAGATGCCTTTACTTCCATAAGCTCTTATAAAAATCCAAGCCTGAATCCTTAGCTCTGCTCTCTGTGGCTGCTCTCCCCTGCTGCCTCTCATCCCCCAGGCCCAGCACTGCACTGGCCGTGTTCCTGAACCCCCAAATATTTGAGCTTCTATATTCTATACAGTCCCATTGGTCTCAGTCCAAGACAGTATATGGAGTTAGGAATCCCTGCTTCTTAACTTTGTCCATCCCTGGTTTTAAGGAATATACCAGGATGTGTACTTGTGGCTGAAGGTGGTTTCACTGTGAGCCTGAGGTCCTACAACATGAAGAGCTAATAGAAATTGTCATGAAGCTTAGTACATTGGGAACAGAAACACCGTGAGTCTAACCTCAAACTTTTTGTTTGCATTAAGAAAATCAGCCTTCTTATGAAAACATACAGCACAACATGCTTTGCACAACACAATCATATCTCGCTCTCTCTTTCAGGTGACATCAAAACCAGCATCCCAAAATACCGTGAGTGTAATTATTTTCTGTGGAATTACTTGTTTCAATACCTTCATATTATGGGGTAGAAATGGTCAAAGACTTGGATCCAGATCCAAATTTTCAAGCATAGACTTATCTTAGCACATCCAGAGAACATCAGAAAAATGTGTTACGTCTGGATGAATAGACAAAAGTTCAAAATCTTAGATGATGCACTTCTGTATGGAAATCAGATTTTTCTCATTCCACCAGAGAGCAGCTGCCAGTGCCTGCAACAGTGGAGAGAGGTCAGAACTAGTTCAGTCTTATGGTAAAGAGCTGAGCTTCACTTTATGCAAGATAGTTGCTGAGGAAAGTCAGTGCCAGTGTTCTTCTATTTTCCAGAGAGTTGAGCTGATTTTTTTTCCCCTCAGTCAGACTGTTGCTCTTAAACAACACTAGTCAGATAACAGTACGAGACGTCCTTGCTTACACACCACAGTTCAGCACTGATTCTTTGACATAAAGGCCTGAAGAATTCAGCTGTCACTTCATTGCACATGTTGAATTGTATTTGCAGCATGATATGTGTTGCACCCCCCCTCCCTTTTTCCTCTCACCCCAATGAGTCAAATAAAGCAGTCAAGATTGCTTTGTAGAGAGGCCCTTCTGCTCTCCTTTGCAAAAAGATTAGGAGATTAGAGAGGGCAACTGAGAGTTCAATTTAGGGACATTAGGAGGCAACTGTTAACATACAGGTTTCTGTTGCATGATTTTTAGCAAGGAACAATTAATATGAAACCAATTTAAAAGTTTGTGATTTTATTAATCTTAAAATTTCCTTTCAGAGGATTAATTTGAATTGCTCAATCCTGCTGTGTATATGTGGGTGGTATACATACACACCCCCAATTTTCTCCTTCTCATGGATAGACTGATGTCAAGGTTAATGCAAGCAAAGGATCTTGAGATTCTGTACAGTCACAGTGAGGGAGACGGCAACTTTTAGGACCCAACTAAAGTTTCTGCCAATAAATTCTTTACCCACTTTCTTCTGCTGCTTGCAACCCATGAAGCCTTTTTCAGCATTATTACAATGACAAGGGCAGAAACATGTACATTTAGAACATTCAAAGTTAACTCCCAGCATAATAAAAACCTTCAACACCCCAAATTAATGCTTAGTGAGTCTAACAGTGCATTTTATCTAAGCCTTTTACAAATACTTGTGTACATAATGCTATCATTAATACAAGAGTATTTTGCTGATCATTCCCATTTTATTGCATCAGAAAAAGAGACATTGGGAGCAATTTCAGATCACATTACAATTTTATGAAAGAGCCAGGGACAGCATCAATGCAGCCTCCTGCTCTGCTACACAATGTCCCCCCCCCAAAAAAAAAAAAAAACAAGTAATGTTTTTTTCCCTGATTTTGACAAAGAAAGATATTTTCGCTGTTTAATAGAAATTTTAGCATCTTATACAGGACATTTAACATTTTCCTATTATTACAAAAGCAACATTTTTTTGACAGACTAGCAGTGAGGCTCAGACTTGATGACCACAATGCCAATTTACACAGCAGTGGAATTCTACTCAGGAAACTTTCTTCGATGAAATAGTAAGAACTTTATCTATTACTATAAATCCCAGCTTCTCAAAAGCTCAATTGAAAAATTAACTGCTTCAAGTACTGATCTCCTAAAGAGTCTGACTTTGTTATGCTAATCCAACGTATTAAGAATAATCAGAAAAGGAATTCATTAATGGCTACTTGAATCAACTGCTTTTTGTCTCAAATGTGAACACATCCCCTCAGTCAGAAATTACCTAACACAGTGTGATTGAAATTTATTTATTTACTTACATATAACAAGCGACTGAGCAGCTTGCAGTGCATGAAGTGAGGCTATGGAAAAGTACATTACAGTGCTCCTGCTTCAGGGACCTCTCAGTCAGAATTTCAGTATATGTGCCTATTTTCTGTTTATTATTCAGCCAAAACCATTGAAACTCTCTATCCCCTCAGTCCACAGTCTAAAACTTAGTGACCAAGAAAAGATTGCCTGCCTTATTTAAGGTGGTTTAAGAGGAATTTTTAAAATAAATATTTACAAGCTCTAAAAATATCATCTTGTTTTGTTAAGGTTAAGTATGTAAACACCTTACCTGTTACAAATATAGATCTTGTTATGCAATGAAAAAGAGAAGCAGATGGAGCTGTTGATAGCCTTAATGACAATAGTGCAACATGCAGTTGCACAGGAACCAGTATTTCCCTTATAAGGAAAATTTTTCCTATTCCCAATTTTTTTTTCAGTTGCAACTTGGAATTAAAATTCCGACATGAGAAATTTTCCATAGGAGGGTCATATTTAAAAGACCCTCTATGTAAAAAAACCTTTACTTTGAATGAACTGACATGGATTTAAATGACCTGTGAGAGTATGTGTATGGTTGTATGTGCATGTATAAGGTTTCTTGTCCACTTTCGTGAGCCCAGACTCCCATCCTTTGTGGCAGTCTGCCAAACAGGCCAAGAACGTGAAGAAACTTGACTTTCTGGCACCATTCCACGTGAGATGCTGGGGAGCTGAGAGCTGGGAAAAGCGGGTGAGCTGGCAGGAAACCAAGCACATTTCCATCAAAAATTTCATTGGAATAGACATTTTCATGCAACGTGTTAGGTTTTGGTGAACTGGCATTAGCTGAGAGAAAAATGTTCCACTGGAAAGTTTCCAACTTGTTCTAGTGCTAAGATCTTGACATTTGGACCTCCTATTTTTCATTCAGCTGAAAAATGGTTTTCTATTTCCCAGTGTCATGCACAGAGATAGAATATAGTTTATTGTACTACCGATTGTCTAAAATTATTTGTCCTGATATTGTAAAAAGAAGCCTTATTTTGCCATACTGCAGTAAGTGCTGTTCTCTCATGCCTGCATGCTTTTCTGCAGTCCCCCCGCCCCTCAGTGTCTTTCATCTAAATGGATCACAACATGGAGTGTCAGCAGAAGAGGGACTCAGTGGTAAGAGAACTAGTTTGTACTCAGAGACAGATTTTAATATCCATCTCTGAAACAAGATCTCTGTCTTATTTTCTGTATTAGTTCAGTAGGAAAAACAGTACATACCCACCTTGCAGTGTTATTAGAATTAATACATAAGGATTATAATAATGGACTTGTAACAGTTCTGACAAATGTATAAAATACATTAACTTCAATGACTAAACTGCAGAAATCTCTTGAAAATAAAGTATTTAACATTATCTTGAGTAAAGATGTCACAAAGTTGTGGCACAAAACAGAGGCAGAGAAGGCTATAGCACCGGATGAACAGTCAACCGTATATTGAATGCACATATAACACCCACCCACACACTTCAAATATTTGACTTCACAGATTCTTTAAGACAAAAATGTATATGCAAGCTTAATTTAGGCCACGTGTTCCAACACCCCTTTTAATTATTGTATTTGCTTAATTAAATCTGCTGATCCCTTCTCCCTTTATTATTCCCCCAAATCAGGAGCTGAAGGGTCTGGTGTGTCCATATGGTCTTCTGCAGGGTTTTCTTCCCAAATTTTTCCCCTTTACCTGAAACATAATTTCAGCGAACAAAAGATACTGTCTCCTCTACAAATCTTGCTTCAGATATCCATGAATCATTATGGACACCAAACAATTATTCCAGCATGGCCTTTTTGCAAATCTATGTTTATTTTGCCATTTCTCCAAGGTAGCAAGTTGAACATGAGAAAGCCTCTGTGCATGAATTAATAGAAAAAAAACATGCCTGTAACCTAGCCTCACTGAGCCAAAACACTCAGCTCTGCTTTCAGGCACATACAGATTTTTTTCAGTTCAATCTCATGTTTCTGTGTGAATATTTCATTGATCCTACTTCAAAAATTCAGACCGTATTCAGCAGGCAAGAGTAGTTTATCAGTACCAAAATATTAGATCACTTCAAAAAAACCCAGTCATGTGTTGAACAAGGGTTCTTAAAACTAGGGAGGGCCAGACAAGAGGTGCAATGCGTGCTTTATTAAAGAAGCTTTGAGAGTCCAGGATGGTGCAGGTACTGCAGAAATTGGAAGTGACACCTGGATGCCACTTTAACTAGTGAAAAGGATAGTTAATGTAGTGCTTACCACTGCTTAATAATCAGGAAAAAAAAAACCATGTCTGGAGCTAGCAAAATTCCAGGGGTGTTCCTGGATATTTCTCTGAAGTCCAACTAACAGCCTACACAGAAAGCAGCAGCTTACTTTGACCAGTTCTGTTCTGCTTCTTATAGTTGGTCTTCATAAACTATTGTATAACTAATTTTATGCTTCTACTATATTTGGGAATTGTCTGTTTGCACTCCACCTGTATTTAAGGTAGTTTTATTATGCTGCATAAACAGTTTTAGTTACTCAATGAAGTAAAAGTGAGAGGGGCATCTAACTTAGGAAACCAATCACAAACAGTGATGGATGAAGTAAGAAAGCCGTTCTTTTTTAGTTCATTCTTAAGAACTACTACCAACAAAAACAACTATATGAGCCCTAGGATAAACCACCAGTTAACTGTGAATTCATATTTTATCTTTGTGCTGGTTTTGTCTGGGATAGAGTTAWTTTTCTTCCTAGTAGCTGGTATAGTGCTGTGTTTTGGATTTAGGATGAGAATAATGTTGATAACACACTGATGTTTTAGTTGTTAGAATGTGCTGGTTTTGGCTGGGATAGAGTTAATTTTCTTCATAGTAGCTAGTATGGGGCTATGTTTTGGATTTGTGCTGAAAACAGTGTTGATAACACAGGGATGTTTTAGGTACTGCTGAGCAGCGCTTACACAGAGCCAAGGCCTTTTCTCCTTCTCACCCCACCCCACCAGCGAGGAGGCTGTGGGGGGCACAAGAAGTTGGGAGGGGACACGGCTGGGACAGCTGACCCCAACCGACCAAAGGGATATTCCACACTATATGGCGTCATGCTCAGCATGTAAAGCTGGGGGAAGAAGAAGGAAGGGGGGGATGTTCGGAGTGATGGCGTTTGTCTTCCCAAGTAACCGTTACATGTGATGGAGCCCTGCTTTCCTGGAGATGGCTGAACACCTGCCTGCCGATGGGAAGCAGTGAATGAATTCCTTGTTTTGCTTTGCTTGCGCACACAGCTTTTGCTTTACCTGTTAAACTGTCTTTATCTCAACCCATGAGTTTTCTCACTTTTACCCTTCTGATTCTCTCCCCGATCCCACCGGGGGGGACTGAGCGAGTGGCTGTGTGGCGCTTAGTTGCTGGCTGGGGTTAAACGACGACAACCTTACTTTTCTTTTTCCAAGTAGGCTTGCACTGAAATGTTTATGGGGGAAGTTAACATCTTTTGCACTGTGTTTGGACAGAATCCTGGTCTTTAACTAGGACACAAATTTTCCATTAACTGATGATAACCATACTACTATAGATATTTTGCAATCTGTCTTTGCACTTTATAAGGAGGTAAAACCATGTAATTTGGCAGGTACTTTTAGAATGAAATTCTGACATTTTTCTATTCAGACCAAATTGTTCTACTGAAATCACAAGGTGGATACGTACATTAAGGTGCTTTAAAACTTAAATAGTATTGTTAGAATTTAACATTTAATGAAATTTATCATATAAGATACAATAAAAGCTCATCTTATTCAAGCTGCACATGTGAAATTTCTGAGCTTATTGGAAAACTTGAACCAAATTCAGCCTTGTCACTGATGGGATACTGCAAATTTGGACAGTTTCTGCATGCTTAGCTTTTGAACCTGCCTCTCAGAACACTTATTCACATTATGCCCCATTCAGGAAGTGATCTCACTGGAAAATCTGAGCAAACAGTAGGACAGAAGTTCCAGACTCAAAAAGCTAAAGAATGTTCTTTTTTCCCCCTTCGACTTCTTTTAAATGAATTTAGTGCTTGTGAAAAGAATTAGATCGACAAGCCTAAAGACCGAGGATTATTGTGTATGCACAAGAACACAGCCATTTTCAGTGTCCTGACTCCAAGCTGATGTACGTTCACTCTGAGTTGCAAGTTTAACTTACCATCTTGGACATTAATAGGACTGCACTCAAAACCAGTGCAGAGATAAAGCACAGATTTCTTAAGCCTGAGGGTAAATAACTATATAATCATATAGACAGTTTATTAATGCAGTAATTCATCACCTAAGCTTTTAAGTTCTCATAGCAGAAAAGAAACTGAACAACCCATTCTCAACTGAGCACTAATATATTCTTCCTACTTGTACTGTAGTAGTATCCTTCAGTCACTAGCGCGCTCAATTTTGAGCAAGGGCACCAAACTTGAGCTAAAGCCAGCATTAAACATATCCCTATAGGATTGCTGTCTTGCTTTTTGCTACTGGTAATGAAATAAGTATTAGTGGAGTAACAAAATATCAGCCAATCTTGTGCTGTATACAGTAGACTAAATCCCAATCCTAGACATATTACACCAAGTCTTAAGGAAGCCTGTGGACATTCCCGTAGCTTGGTGAGGCAGAGGTAATTCAGCTTCATGTCTCCATTTTACCTCCTGGAAATTTCTTATCCTGTTTGGAAGAGTAACTCATCTCATTTTCAAAAGTATGAAACTTCTCCATCTCCATTTCAAGTTGGTGTCAGTATTTCTGGACTATGCAACTACTTTCCTCAAGTACAATTGACAAAATTGGCTCCAATAATGAAGATATTTCCCTCTCCACTGCTGGTCTCTAGAAATCTCAGTATACTCATATTAATCATGGAAGTCTTCTAAATCTCAATTATGCTCATTGTTTTCTATTCTAAATTCTTAATTCTGCTCCTTCCAACTATAAATTTCAAAAATATTCACGTTAATCCCTTGCAAAAGAAACAGAATAACTGTCTGTAATTTTTTAAAGAGCAAGGGTGTCCATGGGAGACACTGTGGCAGAACTGAAGAAGGAAAAGCACTAAAGGACAACAAAGGAATGCAAACAAGTGGAACACCCGAAGAGGGCAGGACCAAATAAATTAAATTAATTTCCAATTAATTTTTCAATACAAGAAAATAGAATATATCCCAAGCCTGCTGAAATTGATGGGAATCTATCAAATAAAGTATTTGCACAGAATTAGCAAAGCAGAAATCAGACCTGTGGATACATGTTGGTCAATATCTCAAAACACAGTTAAACTACTTCAGCTAGTGTTCACTGCTTCTACTTGATAATGATGTGCATCTTACAATTCCCCTGACAAGAGCTGACTTCAGATTTATCTCTGCTGTTAATTTCTGTTCTTTATGAAATATAGATTTAGAAAGTTATGCCACCCACTTGCAGCRACTTTAAATTTCTAAACAACAGCAAAGTTCACTGATAGCATCAAGTGAAGCTGCTGTAGCATATTTAATTATTCTCTTTACAAAGAGCGAGTCTCTCATACTATGTTTAAGTTTATATATAGATATAGACACACACATATATTCAGACTAAGTTTACTGTACTATGCTTGATTTCTCTTCACTATACCTATTTTCCGTGCTATCACTGAGAGCATTTCCAATGTACATATTTGCTCTGACACCTCTGGATATCATTATCATGTTCTCTCATGCCCTTGAGTGAGATTGACTCACTTCCATCTCTTCTGTTGCTATGAAAAAGTAAACAGTGGCTACAAAGCTGATAATGAATTGGATTTCTTTTTCTCCTGTATGCATTTAATCCTTTTATCAGTATACCTTAGACAGCTTGTTCTATCGCCCAAGACATATTCATATTTTACAACAATTCTTGGTTAATTTTTGCAGAAATTTATACCTGGCTCTTGTGTTCTTTTCACTTTGATTAAGCCAAACGAAGAACAAAATAAAACAAGTTGACTACATTTAATCCAATAATTATGACAAATTCCTCAAAAGTAAAAGTTTCAGAGAAGCAGGCCTTCTGTGGGTGCTCCCATCATCAAGCACACGCTCCTTTCTGTGACTCATAAAGGCAAAAAGAACTCCTAAAATTGAACTTCACCCACTCCAATCAAAATGCCACTCAACTGCTGATTGAAATATCCTTCATTCAAATCAGAGTGAGTGCCTTTAATGGCTACCCAAATGGCTGTCAAATTAAATAAGAAACAAAATGCAAATAAATTAGCATTCCTAGCTACTGATACACTATAAATATTTATGAGGAAAAAAAGATGCTGTAATTTCAAATGATACCACAGGCCTATTTTGTACAAACAGTTAAAACAGTTATACATGCAATACTGTACTTTGCAATTTTTTTCCATTTCACATCACCATAATCACCTAATAAATATTTAAATGGACCCATTTGCTGTAACTATAAAAGAACCGTGTAAACTTGTTGTCATCTAGACACATAAGCCGCAGTGGAGTCAATGAATTTCAACAGTCACTTAATATTGCAAGCCACAAGCTACCTTAAACCTGCCAGCAACTGTCTGCCAGGAAGCTACTGTAGCACCACGGCTACCTCCTCCAACCCAGGACACGAGATTCATTATGAATGCTAGCATTGCTACTCTAATTAGGCCTGGGAGAGGTTTAACAACCATGCTACAGTCTTGCTGCTGACAAATATAAAAATAAAGCCTTGTTCAAATTAGCAATGTGAAGTGAGAAGGCCTAGAAGCAGCAACTGTCTGACCAGTAGTGAAACAGTTCTAATCTATAGTGAGGTTATTTTGCTTCATAAACTGCTAGTATGTTACCTGCAGGAGGTCTCCCTGTAAAATGAATTATAGTAAGCTATATGTGATAATTAACCGTGCATTAGCAAATATCTTGAAACAGGGGGGCTCTGTTTTCTCTGTATTTTGACTAATAAAAGCATGAATTTGTTCAACAAATGATCATTTAGGTTGTGGAATGCTAAGCATATTGGAAGAACACAGTAAGCAATAGAATATTGTAGGTGGACTAACAGTTTCCTTACAAAAACAGGCTGTTTAATAGGCTGGCTCCATACTACGTTATTCACAGTACTAAAAACCACAGTGTTGGGAAGACAAATACAATATACATTTAAAATAATATAAACCTTGTACTCCTATTTACTTTAAAAATGCCATGGATGTGACAATAAAAAAAATCCATAAGCAAACGTTTATTTCAGAAAGACAAAATCCCAAATGACTCTTTCCAGAATGTAAACAGATAGTGAGGCAATTGGTATGGTCATCTTCTCTAGAGGGGAAAAAAATGTAGCTGGATTTAAAATAGTCTACATCATATGAATGTGAAGCAAGGCAAAAAAAATCATATTAATTTATTATGTATACTGCTTATCACAATAAAAATAAAGTGGTGCTATAATTTATTTTAGCTTCATTTACATCTTATGAAAACATATTTAACCATAACGCTTTATTGAACTGTGACTGTACCAGCCATATTATTGAATCAGGGGTCAGAGCCACTTCAGCATACAGAGGTTAACAATCTGTACCTCTTTATTCCTACTGGATGGACTGGAGCTCAAGCTTCCAAACATCACAAGCTGCAACTCTTTTTACTACAAGTAATCTATCAGCTTTAACCAGACTCCATGTAGTAATGACTAATTATAGGATTTGGCCTTACCATGGGAAGATACTCAGCCCCAGTGTTACGGGATGAACCGCAAGTAAAAAGAGAAATTCATGAACAATGATGTTTGGGTTCATAAATATGGGCATTCAGAAGTCTCTCAAAGCTTTTAAAATCTTTAAAACATTAGAAGTGTTCTCTAACTAAATTTAAGATAAAGCCAAGATCAGAATATACCTCTCAGTTGTATCTCTCTATTTCCTTCCACCCAGCACAGCTCTCATCTGCCCTGTAACAAACAGCACATCTGAAGTACTAGATCTTTCACTTCAGCATGCTGGGTGTATTTCAGTTGAGGTAGGGGGTATCAGCAAGATATCCCCTGATTTCCGAGGCAGGGAGTTATTGGTAAGATGCCAGAATTATGAATATGTAGCAGACATTCAGTCTTAGAGTAAGACAGGATACTAAGAAAGTTGGTACCTGGAGAAAACTGAAAGGGTGTGACTCTAGCATCCTGTGATACACAGTCAAGAATGCTTCTCATCAGTTCCTTGCAGCCTTCCTTTTGAACATCCATTTGATTCAACCAAAGGATATTGGCTTGATATTGGCTTTCTAATATCTACAGAAATACTGTTTTTTGGCAGCTAGTAGATGTAGATATATATATCATATACATGAAATATTTTCTTTTCTAATAGTTAAACTATTGTTGTCATCAAATTACAAAAGAAGGGTCAACAACACATTATTTAGGAAGCATGTAGAAAGAAAATATGCATACTTCTTACAGAAAATAGTATATATAATTAAGAAGTTACTACAAATGAATGGCAAGCACATTTCTTGAAGGTTTTTTTTTTTTTCAAAAGGCTACAGTTTACTTCTCCTACTTAGACTGCAGAAAGATAAGAAATTATAAAAAACAACTTGCACTAATTTGGCTATCATTAYATTGCTTCAAGAGAGTACACAGTTTTTGTCTTAAATTCATAAGTGGCAATCAGCTGGAAAAAGAGGATGAGTTTGAGATTCTATTTTTCCCTAAATCTCCATCATCAATGTGTTTGATTTATGTCCAAGAGCAATTTAAGTGTATAATTGATTATTTTTTTATGGTTCTCTCTCTCAACAACATGATTGTTCTCTACAGGTAAGGGCATCAGATAATTTTAACCATCACACTTTGAGAGTGACACATGTATTCATACTATTGCAGTTAATAAAGTTTAAAAATCCAGTAACACTTTTAAAATTTAATTTTCAAAAACAAAACCAAATCCCTAAAAGTTGTTTTTATCATTGCACTAACCTTCAGTTTTCTAAGGTAAATGAGAACTTAGAAAGTAGTGTGCTGTATTTTCTCAGTTGAATTACACGTATAGACTTTCAGGCAGAGGGTAAGATTGCCCCCTTTTGGAATTTTTAAGTGTAACAGTCCAAATAAAGAATTAGGTGCAAAGCATTCCTAATACCTACTCAAGATATGCATCTCATCAGGGATTATGTGTGCTTCATACTGTTGTGTTCTAGTGTTATTATGTATGTGGCTTCACATTCCTTATTAAAGCAATAGGCATGAATAAATTCAACTGCTCTTGCCAGCAACCACAAAGGCACAAAATCTAAAGTCAGATAAAGGTAAACATATGGAACCCTCCAAGGAATGCAGCAGTAAAGATGGAACATATGACTGCATTCTCCCCTTCTCTGCTCTATAGGACAAACTTCAGAGACAGTAATCTATAATTACAGTGTTCCATAAAGTAGCATCCTCTGATAAAATGCACAAAAAGCTTTGTATTTTAAATAAGAAATGAAACAACTGAAGTCCTGAAAACAATCAGGACAATTCTTCTGATTCCAGATTTAATTTAATAGCAAAACCACTCTTGGTATACTGATCTGGTGGTGTGGGTTTTTTTTAATTTGTCAGTTTTAAAACCTAAACGATGGTCTTTCATCAAGTGTTCTAGTCCTTTAAAGAGATGTTAATGACCACAATCAGAAAATACACAGTAACCAGGAGCCTGGATGGAAATCTGTATTTTCATTACAATCTTATTTTTATTATTACAGTCCCATAATGTCAAATATATCAATAATAATTTGTTACTGAAAGCAATGCAATTTAGTCCTTTTAAGTAGTTAATAATTGGAATTATTTTGCAAATAAAGCATCACTAGTCTGTTGCTTGACCAGTGTCTTCTTGTGGCATCTAATTTGAGGAAGCTAATCTTTTTATAATGTATAATTACATTATACAGCACATTCCTATTTTTGCTTCAAAACTCAAAAATATTCTGAACTTGTTTCAGTTCAGTTTGTTCCACATAACTTTGGCATTATGGCCCTAGATCAGTGTTTCTTACTTATCTTTGTGTGGATGGAATCATAAGATCCATACTATATTTTATGTCCTGAAGTAGGGTGATATGATACAGTCTTCAAGATACAGTACCTTTTCAAAAGGAAGTATGGGCACAGTCAAAGCTGTGAAACCAAGTAATACCTTGCCTTAAAGCCACCAATCAATAAACCAGTGTATGCTTTTGACAGCATTTTTACAGTAAGGCAGCCTCTGCTAATTTGAACATAGGTGCACCCAGTAGGTGTACCCACTGGTAACAATGCACCAGAAAACACTCTCAAGACCAATGGTGCACAGCAAGAAGTGGAGGTGCAGGCTGCACCTTACATTTTTCTGTTATCTATGTATTTATTTGGAAAAAGGGATATGACTCCACCTCCAGCCAGCACTTCTCTCAAGCAATTTGTTGCCCACACTCCTGTGGAAGACTGACTGAACTTGGTATGCAAAGTGTATAATCACGTTTTGCCATGGCACAGACTAAAAAATTGTACTTCCCCTGTCTGCCAGTCCAAACAAAAAAGCAGTGACATAGCTTCAGAATTAGCCCATGGATTGTTTCCTACAGACATGGCTACTCCTTAAAACAAGGACTCCTTACTGACCTAACCAGAACTGTGCAATCAGGAGTCAGCTCTTATAAAAGGAAAACAGGAGCTCTGATATGACTTTAAGGAAATAGAGGAACCTACGTATGCCTTTTAATAGTATTATCATTCATTAGGTGGAAAAAATTGGTGGAATCAAAGTTATTCTGATTTTATTTCAGGTATTATTCCCAATGACTAAGTCTGGAACCCCAGTCCTCTGGAGATGGCACTGAAACACCTGCTATATCTGTCCTCTCTGCTGTTGTCTCAAGACCAAGCAAGTAATCTCATGTAAACAATTCCTGGTTTATTTGTTGACATTTTTTTTTCTCAATTGTTCTCACCAATGTCTGCTCCATCCTTTTCAGCACATATGTTCTTAAGGTTCAGGTGGACAAGACTACCCTTAAACCTCTCCACATGTTCTTTTTAGCTATATTAATAAAGGCTAACTTTAATAAATGGCTTTAGCCTATGTAACTGAACAAACATTTAGGCAAATGTTTAAGAGTAAGCTCATTAACAGTCTGTTTCATCGTTTCAAGGCTAGAATAATAATTATTTCCCAGGAATGATACTTTTAAAGCTATTTCAATTACCAAATGCCACTCATTTTCATATGAACCTGGTGGCTCAAAATCATAAAGAGTTTAATCTAAAGAAATATACTAGTATGTCTTCACCTAGAAGTAATTTCTTAAGTAGTTCAATGGCCATCTGACAAGGGGAAACATGGAGAGATCTCCAAATGGAGACAGATTGATAGACTGACATAAACCAGATACAAAGCAGAAATCAGAGAGTATTAGTGGGAGCTACATTGATGCATCTCATCATAGCTGAAGCAAGACTCCTGTTCAAGCAAACTAGGAAGGGCAGACAGTCAGTACACTACATCAGACACACAAGAAAACAGAATATTTAAGCTGTGAAATTCTGCTGAAGAACTCCTAACCTAAACTCTGTACGCAGTATTAAGTAACACCATGCCATTCATCTGTTTCAGCTCCAAACTCTAAGGAATATAACATTTGGTTTTCCATCTTACTACAATCAAAATTATATCACCAAAGGCTATTGTCTTCCAATMATTTAAGTACAGTTCAGTCAACTAAACTGAAATTAGACAGAAATACTGGTTTATAGGAAACAGCATGCTTGAGCATCAGTACTGATATTATACCCTGAGCAGAATGCTATGGAGCAATGTTCCTGTGGATGCTATAAAAATACTCATATTTCAGTTTTTAAAAATTGAATTTTAAATCTAAATTTATTAAATTTTAAAAAATTTTAAAAATTAAAAAAGCCATCAGTAACATTTTTTTCTGTGGTTAATATTGTAATATTCTTAATCTCTTAGATATCAAACTTTATAGAGTGTGATGAAAGTGATCCTTATCACTTACATATGCTTTATCTTTGCTTCACAGTAAATAGATTATCACAATACTGAAGATAGATACTATAAGTTTTTATATTTTCATAAAAATGCTGAAGTCCCAGCTTTACCAATTAAAACTCAGAGTAGAAATCACCATTACATAAAAAGCACCAAGTGTAACAAGATGAACCACAATGTAACTTTCCAGACTGTTTGCCCAAGTTGTTTAATGCCCTGTGTATTTCTGTTGAGGAAAAGTGAGAGCTTAAGTTGAATTATGTCCTTGCTGCTTTCAAAATACTTTGAACAGTTACTTAAGCTGTAGCCAGTGTGTCATGCATTCCAATACAGAATATAAGAATCTATGTATTTAGTGTCACTGTAAGACTTTTACCTAGAGTTTTCCTTTCAGTGCTGTGAAGTTAATCATAAGGAAGGAATGCATACTCTGATCATGCTGATTAGCTTACTAAATATGACTTCTAAAGAGATCACTTTAATGTGTCCTCGAGGATGCTTAAAAGCCATTTTATTAAGAGAAACACTTGGTTTCCTTTACTGACACATTCATTAGACCAAAAGGCTGTCATTAAGTAATCTGTAGCTATCTTGATATCTATATATGGAAGAGGAATACCACAGCAAAACATACATTCTATATTTAATAACCACATTTTTTATTTTATAGTCACTGAAAAATACTCTACAAGGGTTAAGGATAGGAGCAGGAGAAAATTCATTCATGCTTTCAGAAAATTTAAATAACAACTTTATAGGGCATACTTTTTTACATATAAAGGGCATGAACCAGTGCTCTGGATCTCTCCACTTAATTCTGTGCTTTTATTTTACCTCTTTACCATTAATGAAGGACACTAAGGAGCACTGCCAACTGATCTATAGTTTTGTTCATTATTTTAAAAGTGCTTAAAAAAAAGTGTTAGATGCAATAAACTTTTTAGCTGCTTCCTTAAGCTAAGAAAAAAATACCTCATGTTTTCCATGGCTCAGAAATTTTTAGAATATGTTCTCATCTTTGCCGTGTTTTGATATAGATTCTTCCCATTCTGACACCAAGTCCCTTATTACGGACTGGGGCCTTAACATAGACAAGGTCTAAATTCAGTTAGCACACTGGAAGCTTGGGTGGGAGGTTCGCCAAATATCCCCACCTACTGCTACCATTAGGCCTTCTCTGCTAATTCTTCAACAGTACCTACATGAGAAACAGGTTCTACCTGTTTATAGGTAGGTTCTAATGAACTGTGCTCTTCGTTCTCTTTCCGTGTTCTAAGGAAGGGTGGAAGGCCTCATACTAGAAACAAACCCAGCATCACTGCATAGCAGTTTTCAGGAGAACAGTGTTACTTGTAGGACATTGTAGGAATTCTGTCTGCTTATTTGTTCAGAAGGAAAAAAACTCTCCATCATTAGCAAATCTATTATGGCACCTGACTGAAGCATGTGACTGGGCTGATATAATGCAACAGAATCAGAGTATTATTTGACAGAGAATTATTTGAGATTTATTTTAAAATATTTGAAAGACTCTTTGTGAGTGTAGGAGAGAATGCTTATTATGTGCTTCCATAATCACATATTTAATCCAAAATTAGAATCTGTTGAGTAAATCCCAAAACAGTTTATGATTTCTCTAAAGCAATTCCCACACTCCCCAATTGTTCTTCAGGCAACTAAAAGGCCATGTACCACAGAAACAGCTGTAGGCTGCAGAATGTTTTCATCTGACTTACTGGTGAGTTTCCACTGTGCTTTTTTCAAAGTTGAAGACAGAGGATACACTACTGGGCTCACAAATAAATCCAAATGCTGAAGACTGGTTATAAGAAATATAATAAAAGGATTGAAAGCTGTGTCTTCAATACAAAGCTTTCTTGTATCTATTAAACATCAACTCAGCTAGCTTGCCTATATTTACAATTCCCTACATTTTTTCTAATACCACTTAAAAGAGGTCTAACAGTGTTTGTAACAAGTCATATAATCAGCTAGGCCATTTGATCAGTAAATTTGGGTTGCATAGCAGAAATTCTGTATAAATGGGAGGGAAACATAGTACAACGATGCATGCATCATGATTATTAAGTATTCTGTACAGAAATGTCAGTTCTAAGGGATATATTTTCTGCTGGTGTAAGAAGTGCTCTGAAGTAATAACTTACACTAATAAATGCTAACTGAATAGTAGGCCCAATATGTGGCAACTTGTTTGACACATATCAAGTTTCTCCACATGCTTAGGGAATGCATCAATTTAAAGCAGGAAGAAGGCTATTCTCCGGTGTTAACCACTAGCAAATGAGCTTCCCTTGATTCCTATATATCTTTAAGGCAAAGGCCCTGGAGCAACACTTTTCTTTGTATCATCCTAAAAACATAGAATCATAGACACATGACAAAGTGTATTTGTAGGTTGAAACAGGGGAATAAATACTGTATCCACTCAGTGTGAATTCACTTTATAACAGACCTTAAACTCTGAACTGTGAATTTTTGACAATGAAGATTCTTATCTTTTGCCTTCCCTCGGAGAACTGCATTCAGGTGTTAGTAAGACGACTAATTCCATCCCAGTCGGTACATTCTTTCGGCCTCCATTCACGTCTAGTATGACTAGGAGTCAAACTTCTGGTCATTCTGCTGCATTCTCCTGGTCAGCATCTATCCAGGTTTCAGCCTGTTATCCCCAATTCATTCTTTTGTGCAATTCAGAAGACTTGCACTACAACATAACAGGAGTTCTGACATTTCTTGAAAAGCCAATCCCTTAGCTGGAAATTAATTGCCTGGATTTAGAACTGCACTAATAGGGGGTATTTATATTTTGTTCAATGGCCAAAATTTAAAWCAGAATCAGAGGTCAAATGTAATATTTCTATTAGAGGGTTTTGGTTTTAAATTAGCTTTTCAACAGAGCTAAATTTAGTCTCAAAACATTGTTTTTAAACAGAAGTCAAACATTTCTGCTTAATTTTTTTGAGTAAACTATAGAGCAGTTCAGCACTGATTCACAAATGGTTTCCAGTTGATAAAAAGTTACTCACCTAAAAAGAAAAGACTAAAATGTAGCTCTAACTATTTAAAAAAGAATAAATTTACAATCCGTATTTTCTGGTTGCCCTTCTCCTCTTCTCATCCTTGGCCAGCCAGACATCAAAATAGTGCTGGCTAGTACTGAGCCACCCAAGCATTGGCTGCTGAAACAGTCAGAAGCATAAGAATGTTCCACCAAGTTCAGTGAAAGTATAGTCATTTATGCCAGAAGTGTACACAAACACATTTAGAAATATGATTATCCTGGGAATTGAAATTACCTCATTGACACTTAATCCTCTTTTTAAAAATAGTGCTTGGGAAATTTAATACTTTATATAATAAACATTCATATTTTTATTAAAAAGTGATGAGATTTTAATCTTTTCAAAGAGATTGAAACCTAGGTCTCCCTGTTTCTTAGAGAGAGCCACCATATTCCAGATGCATAATTTTTAATATTAAAATTGAGAAATTAACTAGCTATGTGATTTCAAACTAGCTGATCTTCCAATAAAAATATTCCACAAAGGTTTTTTGGTGCAGACATCTAATCTGATGTTTTCTTTGTTTTCATGGAAGATCTGGATTTTTCTCTGAATTATATGGTTGCTTCAGATTACCATAAACCTTAAACAAAAAATAATGAATAAAAAAATAAAATAATGAGAAAAATCTAAATGAAAAATATTTTTCTAATTTTGATAGTTTCAGTTCAATCTGTAACAAGCAAAGCTTTAAAGACTCTAAAGTGTTTCTACAAGGTAAATTCAGTTGCACACAGAGCATTAGAATTAGGGGTAAACACACACCCACACCTAGCACCTCCAGAAGTACTTTCCTTCCCTAATAGTAGGGGCATTGAAACAGCATTGACAAACATGGGAAAGAGTAAAGAAAGAGGGAAAGAATGGTTTTAATTTTGGATACAGCTTAGTTAATCCATTCAGTTGTGAATTTAACCCTATCTGACTATCATTACTGATATTTTCTTTTCTTTTTTTGATAAATACAGAGTCCAAAAGAACACTTTTGCAATGATAGCTATTTAACACCAGAATATACAATTGTAACATTAGTAATTCCCAATTCCTTCACCTAAGAGAGTAATGAATTTTCTACATCAAAAATCATTATTGAGTTTATGATTAACACAAAATGAACACAGTTGTTTTAAAAAGCTTCTTACATGTAGCCCACAGCTTCATTGAATGCATTGATTTGTTCTACAGGCACACACTGAAGACAGTCTGGAGTTCAAAATGACTTGCCAATGGACTAAACTCTGCAAAATATCTTAAATATAGTTAACAGATAAAGATTGATGCTATTTTATATAGGAGCTTTTCCAGTCATAACTAATGTTTTTGATAAAACTGCTATTAATGAGGAAATTTGTTTTCATTAAAACAAAAATCAGTCTTTTTTGGGGAAGACCAAGTTTATCCTAAAACCAAAAGAGCAGCTATAGTTTGCGTATTTAATAGTAACAATACCAAAACTTATTTGACTTTAGGGGAAAGTATTTCTAGCTCTAATGATAGGGAGAATTCCCTGTCATCATTCAATTTGGCTAAATAAGGAGTCCTCAACTTTTTCTAAAAAAGCAGAAGATACTTGTAAAAGACTAGATTTACAACTTCTAGTAACATCATCCACTAACTCTACACTAGGGAAGCTCTAGGAACAATAAAGGTAAGAAGTGCAAGAGAGGTCCTGTTGAGATTAGCAGTAAAGTTTTAAGCCCAGTCAGCAAAATTTCAGTAAAGACACAGTGTAATTGGACATGCCATCCATTGAAAACAAAGGAAATGGGTATTAATTGCTCAGTGAATTACAGGCTACCCTTCTGTCATAGCATGTATTGAGCTCAGTACAAAGTTTTATGTAAATTCTTTGGCGACTTTCTTTATCATGAGCTTAAAACCATTAAGCTATCTTCAAAAAAAGAAACCAGTACCGCTTCATTGAATATGTTGAAAGAGTACACACAAGAATGTCATGCTACTTCCAAGACAGTCAATTAAATTGTAACATGCATGTGCAGGCCAAGTTTCTTCCATCAGGAGGAGTCTCCATGAGACTATTTAGTTACATGAATCACTATCTAGAGCCTCTGACAAGATGCTGTCAAATCAAATTCTCCCAGAGAAGATAGATACACTCATGCTAAGTTATACCACTGTTTTTCACTTCAAACAGGCATCAAAATCAGTTTATGAAACATGCAAAAAATCTAGCCTGGTGACGTGCCGCAGTTCCCCATAAATGTTCTAAAAACTAGAAGTGCTGTTGCTATAGCAAGCACATGAGCTTTGAATTCATTGCTAATGAGTATTGCTTGTAAAACATACTGAGAAATAATTGCAGGTTAATACCACGTTTCAGAAAATCCAAATGATCCTTTGTTATTCCATTTGTCATGGCAGTCTGAGTTTGGTAGCACAATGCAGAGTTCCTTAATCTTCCATTGACTGGAGTTGATTTGTCCCATTCAAAACTGGTCCCATAAAGTTTTTGGTAATGCCAAAATTTACTTATTCTTTCGTTATCAGAAACAAACACACGCACACCTTTTTGCTGAGATTCAAATGAAACAAGAACTTTTCGTAAAAACCAGTTTGTCTCAGACTGTCATAAAACTCTATGCATACTCATACCAGGCTGCCAGTTTTTAGTACTGGGTTTGCTCATGTGTAAATGCAGGTAAGTTACTGATATTAACACCCTTCCATAAACTGACTCTTGAAGAAAACAGTAGAAATGTAAACAGTTCCATAAACAGAAATTATAAACACACAGTCTTAAATACGACAATTACTTGTTTATAAGTATGTCCCATTAAAAGGTATTGACCACACAATCAAATTATCAGTATATACTTGTATTAAAATATCAGCATATACTTGGAAGGCAAAACAAAAGTGTTTTCTCCCCTATAAATACTTGAAATTCCATTCTTCATATAAAATATTCCACATATTTAGAGAATAGGAAAGAAATAATCTGCCTATGCATCACATTAAAGGAAATTCAATTTTCATTCTTCAAAGATGAAAAATTGTGTCCAGAAATGCATATAGTAATCTGCTCATCAGATAAGTGAACTATGTAAGAAATTATTTGAAAATACTTACATACAGTGGCTCCAGTTTGCTTCCCCCTGACCAGATTACTCTGTTTTTTACTTCTGCTGTTGTTCAAGCCTCAGCTGAAACAAACTGTCTTTGACAGAGATGCATTTCCTCAGAGCTGCTTTGTCTGTCTGCAATTCCCTAGATGAACACTGTTCCAATAATTTATATCACTATTGGAGTTCTGTTGCTGCCCTAACACAGGCAGTGTGTCCGCTCTGTCATCTCCCACTTACTGAGCTTCTGCAGGAAAGAAACAATAGATGAGAAACTGATAACTGATAGTATCCAACTACTCAAGGAAAAGCAACCTGAGACCACAGAGTAACATGCTAGACTGTAATGGTATACTATAGTATGTCATCTGTCCTCCGGCAGCATTTTGAACCGCCAGAAAAACTATAAAATACTGCTAATAAGTTTGTGAGGGCACAACAACACTGTAAAAGAATTCTTAAACAATCAGTAACATGAATATTATGGCATTCAAAAAGTAGATGTTCCTTTAAAATGATATTATGTCTTAATAAAAGGAAAAATTCTCAATTTCTCCTTACCAGGAGAACAGCAAAGGCTGAAATAATCCTGACAGATACTATATTCCATTTCAGTAAGTTAAATTACATTACTGATGTTAGCACCATAATGCTGACAATTACCTTGCATGAGGATCAGAAGCAGTGTAACTGTTTAAATAATAAATCTTCTGTTTAGAGGAAATAACGGGAAATAATTTTAATATTCTGATGAAGGGCCATCTTTTTAATACAGCTTCCTAAATTTATTCTAGTGTATGAGAGACCTTAATTACAATAACTTCTGTGGTGAAGCAAATGAACAGATGAACTGTAACATGAATCTTCAAGGCAAGCTCTTCATCAAAAAGAGAAGTCTCCACAAGATTTAGTTATATGAATCAATAACAATTCCCACAAGCCTATTAATTTATACAGTGGTGAATTTTGTTCTGTGTAAAGGGGTTCATAGAAATTTTATCAGATAGCTAACGTTAAGGTAGTATTCAATTTGGATGGAGAGTTCAGATAAGAATTTATATCTCCATTAGAAAATAATCAATGCACTAACATCTATTAATAACCACAAAAACTGCTGGAAGAGGCAGTTCTGTTACTACTTTTTGAGAGTTCAGTAAAAGTCATTTTTATAGACAGGACTAAATATTTTTAACACTTACTTACAGCCTCCTCTGGGATGGGATATACTGCTGCCAACTCAGCACCACTTCCTGACACTTTAAGTGAAAAAAGAAAGAAACATTAAACACAGTGGCAGAAGAAAAGTTTAAGTGCCTTGATTCATTTTTCCAAATTGGAATCTGATTGCAATACTTGAGATAACACAGCTTTTATAAGAGGGCATTACCTTTTTGAATTGCAATCAATGAGTTGGGATTTCTGCCCCCCACCCTCCTTGCAGAATACACAGTATCAGAATCTTGACATTTGAAGCATTTATATTATAGGGAAGAAATAATCACTTAAAGACAGAAAGCACATAAAGATATAAATCCAACAATGTCATTAAATTCTTAAGAAAAGATTCCTACCTAATACTCCCCAAATATAGTGCTCAGATTCCAGTAGTCCTTAAGGACACAAAGCAAAGATATTATGGAGCCAGACTAGAACCACTTGTTACCATGACCTCATTCACATGGCAGTGTTGGAGAGCAAGGAGACGAAATAATTACGGTTACAAGGCTTTAAGCATGACCTTCTGTGGACAAGCCTAGCCAGTGAGGTGCTATTCTCACCCCCCTGGGTAGATAGTAAGCTGGAGGAAAAGGGAGGAGAAAGGAATCTGGTGGAAATTTCATTGTACCCCATTCCTTGAAAAGATCTTCTAGTGTACTCTAAAGAGAACCTATTTTGCTGTAAATATTTGTTTGTTTTACTTAGTGCAAAGAACTGATAGAAGACAAACCATTTCACAACTTACGCAAAGAAAACCCTCCCACAGTCGAGCTATTTACAAGCATGAACAGAACAGATCTTGACATGCTAGAGATGCAGCATGTATAGCTGGAAGAAGCAGTGGAACATAATATGTCTTCTATTTCTGGTGGAAAGCAAAAAGCAAAGAGGAGACTGAAGCAGTTACTACCTGGAGACCCTTTTAGAATGGAGAATGAAGCAAGGTTTTGAGGCACACACCAAATTCTGCTCAAGGCCCAGAGTAAAGGTCTTGGTCACTAGAGCTCATAGAAATTACAGTAGAATGGGTAATAAATGAAGCCTTGACAGCCCCAGTTGAAGCATTTTACAACAATACACTCTTTTGTCAGAAAATTCCCAAACTGCCCATCACCAAGGGCAAGCCATGCTGATGTCATCGTATGGGGGGAGGGTCAATAAATATTTTTACACATAGACAGAATGAAATTATTCATTTACAAGTTCACAAGATACGTGAGACCTTCAGCCAAAAAAGTTGAAAAATATTGTATTATGATTCATTTTAGCAATAGGCCACAGATAACACTTTCATAAATGTCAGGTCTAACTTTCAGGAGTGATTCACACTCAGTCAGACTAGGTTTCTAAATCACTTAGGTGCACCTGAAATTTTTGCTTGAGATGAAGCCAATTTAAGGAAAGAATGTATAACCAAGCTTTTCTTAAACAAGCACTAAGTAATGTAACTAGGCTAGAAAATAACTAACAGAGATGTGAACATTACTTGTTGAAAGATTAGAAGGGACAGGTATGGCAGGATTTCCTGTGACTTTAGGCAATCCTCAGCAGCAAAGGAATGATACTATTTTTAAAGCAGCTGCTGTTTATAATGTTCCCCTTCAGATCTCCACTTCTAAGTTCCAGCCCATACTGCAGGCAGGGACCCTCTGCCTACACAAGAAAATGCTTCAGTCAGTGTTTTCCTTCCCAATCTTTCAGCTGACCTAAGCAGCTCCTAACACTTTCCAGGCTAAGATGACTCAGCACTACAGCTAGATAACATTTTATTCATTCCTTCCTAAAGTTCAAATAACACACAGTCTTTCACTCCTTTCAAGCTCAAACCTCAGCAGGCCTCTTGCACCTCCCTGGCTCTCTGAAGCACCAACAACTCAGCTTTACTAAGACTCAGACAAGAATGAGTCAGACATTGACATCCAAAGCAAGCAATCATCTCCTGCTGCATCTATCATTATATAGGAAGACTCTGACAGAAATTCTTCATTTCAGGCTCCCATGCCTTTGTCATCCGACTGTATTCCTAACCAAAGTTGAGTTTTCCCTTTTCAGACCCCTCCTGGAAGCCTACCAGCTGCAGCAGGCAATCCAGAACTGCTTTACTGGGTCCCAAATCAGACTCGTTTACTGTTTTCATTAACCCTGAAAACATAGTTTCTCAGGCTCATTCAAAACCTAATTTTCTCAAAATATTAGCAAAATTGTTATCAGAATTYAGGAGACACTAAACCTACTGAGATAAAACCAAAATGGACATTCTCCGTTTTCTGAGTTGTACATTTCCAAATGAAGACAGAAAGTTCTGCCAGAGTTTTGGTAGGTCTCAGATACCCTGGACCTGATCAACACCCGCAGATTCTTTCACAGATTCAAAGGGGAATTAGTGAAATGCATCTGTATATGGAGCACATTTATATCACCAATTCCAACAGACCCCATAAACCTACTAATTTGTGCAAAGGTGAATGTCATCCACCGAATACCAGCAGCACCACCTTATTCAGGAGTGTATTACCAACATTATGAAATCCCAAATCAATCCAACTGGGATATTTTCCCTGTCAATAGTAGCAATACTGGCTTTTGTTTGGAATATCTAATCTTTCCTTTTCATGAGCAGCATCATTCTACTTCAGAGATGAGGAAATCAAGTCACAAGAAAGGTACTGGCTAAGTAAAAGTAGCCAGTAGCTCAACGCCTTAAGGCAGGATTCGAACCTAAATATTTGAAGTTACCACGCAGTTCCTTACTAAACAGCCTGTCCAGACAGCTAACAGTGTTCCACATCCTGATGTCAGTTACAACTTCATCTTCAGTGGACAAGTTCAAACCTCCAGCAGCCAATAGCTGTGTGTAGCTTATGCATGCACTCTTACTGACTCTGAATTATTAACTCTGCTGGAGCATCTGATCAGTGCTAGCTATTTTTGGCTGGTATTCACAGCTCCAATTGAGTAGACTCTGGCGAGTACACCTRGCAACACTGGCTCAGAACAAGGCTGACACAGACACACAACACAAACAGGAAGAACTGGAGAGAGAGCCTGGGTGTTATTGATATAAGATTGTATTTTTACTAGGCTAATAAATACAGTGTCTGCTCATTCCTGTAGGTGTGTGGAAATCTTATTTCACAATGTCACATTCCTGAAGAGCACAGTTGGCATAATCCAGATAATGTACTTTAAATACAACATGCATTACCTTGTCATTTTATAAATTAGACTACAGCAGACTTAAGAAATAAGTAGGTGAAAGGTAATCCCATGGAAAACTGCTATCTTCACTTTTGATGCTGGTTTAGCCACCATCATTCCTATCAAGCCAGTCTAATTGCTTTGTTTTTGTGGGCTCTTAGGGAATAACATTACTACGAGTTTGGAAAAAATAACAACATTGACTGTGCTGACTTTTGATCAATCACCACCTAGCCAGGAACGTCAGACCTATTAAGTGTTCCTTCTTTGCCAGAAATTAATGAGCCAAAAATAAGTACCAGCGGTTGGAACCAGCTCTGTCTCAGCTGTATTCAATGCCACAGTCACACTGGATGATGAGGAAAGGGAAAAAAGGAGTGAAAGAAGAAAGCAAAGATTAGGAATAATTGCAGCATGATTTTTTTTCTTCATTACTAAGTATGAGCAACTACTAGAACCGTATGAAACTCATGGTGGCCAAAGTGAAGATAGGTCATTTTAGATTTTATCGAACAAAAGTTTCAAACAGACTCAAAATTAGGAAAGAACAATAAATAGCTCTTCTTGCTCAGCATTTCATATACACATGGAGTTGAACAGAAGAAGAGTCAGGAAAAGGAACTAGCTTTGTATCAAAGAGAGTTCCAAAAACCAGCTTCTGAAACAGCACAAATTAACTCTTAGTTTCCCTTTGAGTCTTTCATTTTGTAGATCCTAGTGAATTTTCATGAGACTACTGTTGCCCAGGAGCCTTCCCCAACTTAAGCTGTGTAGTACAATACTGCTCCAAAAGTTCTAGCTTCAGATCAAACACCTGCTTGCATGCTTTAAATGTAGTATCACCTCAACCACATTAAATCTTGGATCTCTGTTATCTTATTCACTATCATCAACGGTTTTAAGGATCGTAAACCTAAGCRCAGGATACTGTTTTTTGGCCTCCTGAGACGTAGTTAGGTCAAATTCATGAGATGGAGGTTAGACATAGACTTAGTTTCATTGTTTAATGAACTGAGTCTATAGACAGAAATTTATACTGCAGTCTTAGAAGCTCACCTGTTACAATGAGTCTAAACTGGACACTTTGCATCTTGGCGTCAGATCCTGTCCCAAACTCTTTGACAGATAAACTACTTTATGCTGAAAAAATATTAACCAGGCTTTTTTTTTTTTTTTTTTTTTTTTTTTTTGCATTAAGTTTAAAACAAACATTCTAATGTTTAAAAATACCACCAAGAATATTTAAAGTAATCCAAAGAAGCATGCTTTTTTAATTGTCCAGATCTTATCAAATTTCAGTAGAAACATACAGGATTTTTTTTTTTTATTCAGTACTATCGCAGCCTCTTTTCCCTGTATTTCCCAAGATCTTTTGCCAACAATAAACTTATTTGTTTTCCTTTTATAAAATGGTCAGAAGTGCTCTCAAGACAATTAAAAGGAACCATGCTGTTTGAAGTAACACTGTCATTATCCTGTCAATGAGCCCCTGTAACCCTGCGGTTATGGCAGGAGCAAAAGAATTTTAGTACAAGCAATGACAGCAGGTCCCACAACTTTCGAATTTGCCACATCAGAACAAAATTCCAAGAGGAAATTGCATCCATTAGGATTATTTTCTTGAATCATTTGAAGGTCAATACTTTCAAAATAAATAAAAGGTCAAAAATACTGCAAGTTTGCATTTCTCAGGTAARAGGCTCAGATCATGACCTCAGCCAGAATGGCTTAGAGTTCAATCAAAGGCTCAAAACACAAATTTGCAAAAGCCAAAAAATCATTTTGACTTATCTAATGTTTTGCTTAGGAAGAAATTAAATCTCAAAAATTTCAGAATGCCAATTTTGTACCCACTTTCCACATGGTGTGTCTTGCCTTTTCCTATTTGAAACTACCATTAGATTTCCACATTTCTTTATAAATCGAAAACTTAACAAATCTCAAAAGGTATTCTGGTGTGTTTTCTTTCAATTGTGAAATTAGGAGATGGATTGGCTAGCCACTCTCTCACGCCACAGCTAGTTCTTTCACAAATTGTGTGAAATAATATTTCTTTTATTATATTATTATAATATTATAACAATATTTCTATTATTATATTATTATGTTGTGTACATGTATATACAGGCAATGCCACATTTATTCCAAGCCTCTGAACAGTCATGTCCTAGCTGCAGTGTGAGCCGAGGCTATGGGATCCAAGGCCATGGGTGCTAAAGAGCCACCACACCCGAGGCCACGGAACCAGAGAGTTAAATTTGAATTGCCACTTCTAGTATAAAACCTTTGCCTCTCCTCCATGTTATATTATACAGTTGTTTCAGAGAGGTATTGAAATAAATATTTACACAATCAAAATAGACACATGCACAAACATACTTCTGTATGGGAGGCTGTCTAGATGGTTTTCTGACCACGTACATTTTAGGATCATCATCTTGGCGACTACAACACTAGCATTACCTGAAACAAAATTTTTAAATGTGGCCATCAAGTGGCTGAAGTTCAAAACTGCATCTTAAAATGTAAGCCGTGATTTTGTGTGAGCTGAATGATTTTCCGCTGCAGTCTCAGGAATCTCACCTCACCTTCCCACACAGCTCAGCCTCCAGCCAAACCTTTCCACCCATGTCTACAACTCGAAAGCCCAAATCTGCATTTGGTTTCATCAGGCTATTGCCCTCCAGCCCCAGGAACTATGGCACTGCGGGAAAAGAGTTTAGTAAAGAAGAAAGATGTCTGAAATCTGGCTCTACCACCATTAACCCTTCAAATGACACAGTGCTGCCCCAAAGAAATCTCTTGGGCTTCTGAGGCTTCTGAGGCCCTGCTAATATCTAGGAGAGCACACTCGCTGCATTTCATGGGCTTACAATTTCATCCCTGGTTTCTGAGAGTTTTCACCTTCAGAATGCCACTTTATTTCTGAGATTACATCCCCTTTCACCAGCTGTGCTGAACCTCCCCTGAAACAGGCCTGAGTGTACCCCTGCTCTACCCTGCCACCCAGAGGAGACACTAATTTGTAGCAATCTTCCCAGAAACTCACTGGGACTGTGACCTTGTAGAAGCGTTTCCTCTGCCGGCACTCCATGCTCTGTTAAATGGCTGAGAAGAAGCTGGGACGAGGACTGGCTGTTTCCCTGGTCCTGCCTGTGAAGCCCGGCTCTGCTCCAGTCTCCCGGGAAAGGAGCCGTGCTGCCCTGAGCGGACCTGGGCAGGCTGGGCTGGGGAAGCTTCTGGAGGGTGGATGGGAGGAGGGCAGTTCCCAGGCGACAAAGTGGGGCACCTCAGGGTGAATGAAGCTCCAGGGCAGGGCTGGACAGGAGAGCAGCCATCCCTCAGGTGAGAGGAGACAAGTTTTCCCTCAGGTGACAGAAGAGGAGCTTTCCCTCAGGTGACAGGAGAGAAGCCTTCCCTCAGGTGACAGGAGAGGAGCTTTCCCTCAGGTGACAGGAGAGGAGCCTTCCCTCAGGTGACAGGAGAGGAGCYTTCCCTSAGGTGACAGGAGAGGAGCYTTCCCTCAGGTGACAGGAGAGGAGCCTTCCCTCAGGTGACAAGAGAGGAGCTTTCCCTCAGGTGACAGGAGAGGAGTTTTCCCTCAAGTGGCAGGAGAGGAGCCTTCCCTCAGGGAAAGGCCTGAGTGCCACAGGGCAGGGAGCACCTCAGTGTTGTGCTGAGGGCGAGCTGGGAGGAAAGAACCCACTCTTCATGCTGGAAGGTTTGATTATAAACTCTCCTTCATCCACTTCAGCCTTTGTGCTCAACAGCAGTGCCATTTTGCTTGCCATCTCACTGATCTGCTGGTGCTTGCTCAGAAAATTCCAGAGGGCTTTAATGGTAAAGGGCTGCTCTAGTCATGGGTCTGGGATTTCTTTTGGGGCCTGGGTGATACTTTACTGCCATGTTGCTGTTGATTTTGCTGTAATTTTTTTCCTCCCCTGTTCAGAGCAAAACTGGTGCTCACAGAGGGAAGAATCAATCAGAAGGGATGGGGGCGGGGGGGTGGTTATTCATGTGATATTCTGTATTAGCAGATGAAGGGAAGGGACCCTTTGCTGCTTTGACAGGTGTTGTCTTTTGGGTTTTACATTTTGTGCTTTTACTGGGAGATAAGCAAACTCTGCCCTTTTTTTCTGACTTTTCTGTAGCTTGTAAGGGGTTAAGGAAGAAGCTGCATGCATGGTGTATCCTCATCCTGGACATAGGTTTTTTCCATGTGGCAAATGAAAAGTGATTTAGCATAAACAGCTAAAAAGGGGGAGGAAGGTGCTGCAATGTGAGACATGCAGTCATTGTCAAAGATTTCGTTTGCTGAACTGCTACTTTGCAGATTTAGCTGCCAACATTACATGTAACAATGTTGGGGAGGAAGGAAATGATCCCGTTCAGTTTCTGCCATTGCTTTTATCTTGATTCCCTGGGGCTTTATGGGGGCAAATTCTAGTCCAGACAAGAAGTGCCGGGAGGCTATCTGACTACAAGCAGTGAAACTGAGGAAGAGATTTTCAGTGAATTTACTAAATGCTGCCATCAGCGGTAATTTATAGCTCAGGTATCAGCCTCTGGTTCCCTGCCCAATGTTATTTTGCTTTCACCACTCTTACTTTCTTATAAACACATCTACATCCAGATAAAAGCTTCTTTGTAATTTTTATTTATTTGGAGATTTCTACATGTGATGGAAAAGCTTTAAATGCTAGATGCGGAACCAGCTTTGGATCTAGGCAAATTTTGCACTCACCAAAACAAATTTGAGCCAAATTTAGAAGTAGTGCCATATGACATGCTCTTGAGGAGTGAGAGGTTGGCTGTAGGCCCAGATCTGACAAAGATCTTTTGCACATTTTTATCTTTATACTCTGTGAATAGTCCCACTGATTATTCTGTCAACCTGAAGTACTAAAACATCATCAGGCTGGCCTTTAAGATTTAAAAGATGTGATCTTTAAACCAAAGAACTTTTAAATAAAGGTATTTTTTAATTTGCTTTCTGTTTACTGAGCCTAAAGGAAACATCTGCGTCTTGTTTTCCAGTCTTCTTCTGTGAAATGACAGAAACTTTTTTTTGCCCAAATGAATCTGGAGGTTCTCATGCAGACTTACGACTTTCAGAAATGAGATTTTAGGCAGATGTCATACATCGTAAGATTCTTGGTAGGAACTGAGAGAGTTGGCAACATAGRCAACACAGCACTGAGTCGTTGAGGCACTTGCTTAAAGCTTGCAGAATCAGTGCCTTGGATCATAATTTCTTTGGGGCAAGAGTCATAATTGTATTGTGGCTAAGTGATGCACATGCAGTTATGTGTAAGTGTGTATAGCTTCACTCTTCTGATGATTGCTTTATGTATCTGCTTCAGTCTTCTCATTACACCAGTTTCAGTCCCGCATGCAGCTGGTCCAATGAAAGTACCAGTGAATTAAAGATAATTACAGGCCAATGACTGATGCTCTTACCCTGTGGAAATCATGGGAGGAGTGAGTAAGAAGATGGCAAAGAGTCTGATTTAGCTTCAGGGCAGGTGTCTTTTGGAGAAAGCCAGCATACCCGCAGCAGCAAGAAAAAAAGCTCTGAAAAATACTATGGAATTTCTCCAGATAACAACCAGAAAATTAAATGTTGTGTAAATGAGGACAACAAAWTTAGTGTGTAGCTGGAAACAACAGAGATACAAGCATTCAAAGGGTATTATTGATGTATTTTAATTAAAAATTAAAGCAGCTTAGGGGCTGACCTAAAGTGTTGGCAGTGAAATCAAGCCAAATCCAAGAATGTTTGTTTTGCATACAGCACTTAGCAGCCCCAGCTGAGATCAGCCAATACTGCTACAAGGTTCTACAAAGAGTGTAATTACACAGCCTCTGTCCCAAAGATGTTGTGTTTTAGTGTGACAGAAGGTGGGTTTTACACATGGAGAAATACAGCATAGAAAAGTTTTTTCCTCTGTGAAACAAAGAATATTTATGAGAGAGGAGCTGAATACAGAGCTCAAGTCTGAAGGGAATACTATACCTACAAGAGCATTCTTTCTTGTCAGTTTTGTGACAATCCACATTGTTACTTTTATTGTGTAATGGAAATATTTTTATTGTAGTTTAACTAAAGAGGTCAGTTGAATACATATTTACGATATATTTTTATCACAATTTGTCCGCATTTGTCTATGTCTACGTGTCCACTGTAATCATCGTAGATGCCCATGATGAGACTTGATTACTACAGGGCTAAACAATGCTGTTGCTGCCTAGGTTGGTGCACATTTGAACACAGACAGCAAATGTTGCATGCCATTTGAGTTTCATATGATAAAATTCCTGGCTGGACTATTAAAATCTATTTTCATAACAAGCAAGTGGACAAAGGGAAATGAAAACAGCTTTGCTGGACCTGCAAGACACAGATAAACTTTAAAGCAGAATTCAGCCAAAAAATCCCCAATTCTATGGGCAGGGCTAGCAGATAAAGTTAATGAACTGTCAAAAACATACTGTGGCAGTATCTATGTCTTTTCAGACTGCAGAAAATGTATTTGCCCTTGAAAGATACTATCTTTAGCCAACCTCCCTCTAAGCTTAATTATTTACAGATTCTAATTACTGATTTCCCCATACTGATCCTTCCTTAAATACATCCTTCTTTTTGGGGGAGACTGTGTTGCAGCATCTTTAGGTGCTCTGTGTTGGTATAGCCCTGGCATTGCTTAGGACTGGGAAGGTCTCAGTATAAAAGTGATTCTGCACACTTTTCCTTCAGAAGATCCTGATTTGTTAAAACTTTCACAGGAAAAGGTAACTTTCCCCAGAATTCCTTGGGAAGGTTTCTTGTGTCTAAAATACTCTACAAAAAAAACTTACAGAATGAAAAATATCTGTGGGTGTCGTGGTTTAACCTGGCAGGCAGCTAAACACCACACAGCCATTTGCTCACTCCCCCCTCAGTGGGATGGGGGAGAGAATCGGGGAAACAAAAAAAAAGTAAGATTTGTGGGTTGAGATAAAGACAGTTTAATAGGACAGAAAAGGAAGGGATAATAATAATAATAATAGAATATACAAAATAAGTGATGCACAATGCAATTGCTCACCACTCGCCGACCGATGCCCAGCCAGTCTCCGAGCAGCAGCCCCTGGGCCAGCTTTCCCCTAGTTTATATACTGAGCATGATGTCATATGGTATGGAATATCCCTTTGGCCAGTTTGGGTCAGCTGCCTGGGCTGTGCCCCCTCCCAGGTTCTTGTGCATCTCCACCCTTCTCAGCTGGTAGAGCATGAGAAGCTGAAAAGTCCTTGACTAGTGTAAGCACTACTTAGCAGTAACTAAAACATCAGTGTGTTATCAACAGTATTCTCATACTAAATTCAAAACACCAGCTACTAGGAAGAAAATTAACTCTATCCCAGCCGAAACCAGGACAGTGGGCTACAAGGCTTGTTCCAAAGCTCATCAAATGCAAAAATTTCCTTTGACTTTAAGAACACTATATTGGATTATTGAAGTCATCATAAATGACCTAAGAATTGTTTGGCAAAGGCACCTACTGTGTTAGGCAAGTGGCATAGGACCCAAAATTGTAGAAATTTGACACAGTACATTTTTGGCTTCATCAGATTGCTTGTGAAAAGACCCATATTAGGTTCTTTACAACCATTGAAAAGAAAGCCTAAAGCATGTTTTGAAATGCAAGTCATGGTCTCTTTCAGTGTAGTCTGCTTTATGTAGACAGAAGAGTCATAAATGCTTTCTGGGACAGCATATTTAGTTTAATTGCTACTTCACTCAACAAAACCCTGATAAAATCCATAATAAGCAAAGCAACACTCCATAAGCTTTTTTATGGTTGCAATATAGAGGGATTCCCATTTGTCTTGCTGGCATTATTTATATGAAACCTTCTACTACATACAGGTTAGGGCTTAATTTCAGAATTTTATAGCCAACCCTGACTAAACAATGCCCCATATTGTAGTCATTTTATTAAAACAATTGGAATATTATGCTATTGTAATTTTATATAATAATATTCTTGAGAAATAGTTTTCTACTGTTACTGTGAGGGTGGCTATTGATTCTCAGTTGCTTAGCATTCTGGCACATACATACTTATATGTATACATATGCGCACTTTTAATTGGGGCCTGGCTACTTGCCAGATTAACATACTAAGGACCATGATAAAGGGGATAAATTTTTACTCCAATAATGTAATCTAGTCAAATATTGTAATCAACCCTTTGACCTCAGACCTTTGGGAAATGCCTTAAGACGTAGCTCACGTCACCTTTAGGCAATCGTGAAACCCATGCAGAAAGTCCTATCTAGTATTGCTCGGGGAAGTGAAATAACAAGTCTGCTGGTGTAGAGACTGAATGAAATAAAGCCCTCTGTCCAGACAGTTGCCGTTACTCATTCTGTATGTACGGTAGGGATAGAGGAAGAGGGGGAAAATGACTGGTAAAGGTGCAGTTAAAAGAGTTATAGGAAACAAAAAAAGAAGTTGGTACAAGGGGAGGACAAGTGAATTATTGCACTACTTTAACCACTCCATTGGGGCTTTTGAAGCAGGAGTTGCAAATTAGGACAGTCCATACTAAGACTTGGAGCAACCCATAGTCACTAAATATGGGCAGGAAATTACATGCACATATCTCCAGTCCCCACATTAATAAGAATCAACTATATTCTTGGTCATTGCAACTGGTCTCTCAGGAGTACTCATCAACTTGGAAGACAGAAATGTACCTAAACAAAATTAATTTCTGCTTTAATTTTGGAGAGAGCTGGAAGGAATTCTTACTTCCAGAGTTTGTTCACTATAGGTGGATAGTTATAATATACATCCCTACTTCTAGTCAAGAGAACTTAAAACAGCTAAATCAGAGCTTCAGAAATTCAAGATATTATTTATGCAGCCAAATTGTTGAGAAAAATAGCTTGGCTTGTAAACATGTGGTGGCATAGAGAATACAAAATGGTGGCTTTAATAAAATCATGTAGAATGGGAGATTAGGCTTGCATGGTTTCTTATTACTCCATTGGTGTAATTTCTTGGGATTCTGTCCTTAGCTGAGGATTAAATTTATCCTCAGCTTTGTTTATTATATTTATATATATATTTAAATTTATCCTTTGTTTGCACAAAGGACGTAGTTGAGTACATAGTCTTGTGTTAAGATACAGCACTGAGGTCGAGAAGATGAGGGTTAGCTATTGGCCGCAGAGTTGCAAACTGTTTGATTCTGGCCATGTTACCTAACTTCTCAAATTTTAAAGTGTTGTAAAATAAAGATAGTATTTCCTTTCTCCCACTGTTCTATGGAATAAGCTTCTCACACCAAAGATTTAGTTTTTCTGTGTTTATGCACATTGCTCAATATATTGTAGCAAATGGTTTCCTTATTGAGAAGTTTGGTTAACCTGATTTGTCCAGTCAGTTTTCTGCTATTCAGATTTGCACAGCCCTATTAACCAAGAATGGTTATCTGGAGAAAATACTTTGGAGGAAAGTAATGATGGAAACTTGATTTAAGTTTTTGGTTGCATGTTTTGGATGCAGAATTATTTTTTGCTGTGAAAAGCTGTGATTTTCATTAAGATCTGTCTTAAATATAAATCACAGAAACAAAGAAAGTAATTTCTTAGGCTGCAATATCTAGAAGCACCAAGAGCTTGAAGGACAAACAGCTAACGTTTTCTGAAGTAAAGTATTTAGAAGTTTGATTTTTTTTTCTTCTTTAACTTATATATTACAAATTATGAAAGCTACTATCAAGCAGCACTTTCCTACATATCTTTGACTTTGAGGAAAGCACTTAATACAGGATATGTTATACTTGCAGTTAATATATTAACATTTTTCTCATCCAAAACTGAGGCTGAGCAGGAATATCGTCAGAAAATAAATATTTTTTAAAGAAATGAAAGCTATTTTTACTTTGTTTTCTGTTTGAATTTAGCTTGAGACTGTGCAATCCTCTTATAAAACTAAAATATTGTATAGGAAGACTGATATTTTTAATTTAAACCTCATCTCCTTATAAACTGTTTTAATCTAGGTACCTATGAAGTCTGAACAGCATTTCCTCAGATGTTGCTTTCATATTTTTGATGGCTTCTCTGTGTAAAAATATTAGTAAATAATTTAATGTTTATTTTTAGGATGAAAATTTGGAGGATTCTTGTATGACTTGATAGACAAATCTCATAGATATTACTATACTGCCCTCTGGAGTACAGTGACAAAGCATGCATATGATAAAAGTTTTATAGGCATCTGCTGTTCCTCTTTGCATCCAGGAAAATTATCACTGGAACAAGTAAAGCCTTGGCTGTGCTCTTTGAAAGGGAGGATGAATATGTAGTGTTTCACTTCACTTAGCCCAGTATTTTTTGGGGGTGTATCATGTTTTCACTAGGTATGTATTACTACGTAGGATTTTATCCCTGGCTAGACCCAGAAGCGTTTGATTAAAATATATGTGCCTATTGTAATATCACCTCAGTGCTTGTTTTGAAATTCTTTAGTGTAGCTTTTAATGTTTGGTTTAGAAGCAGCAGCTTGAGGTTTCTCAGCAAAACTGAAATTTGGTGTCTAGAGGCGCAAGACCAGTGTCAGACTGTCTCATTGAATCAAGCTTCTGTGGCTCCTGTGTAACCTAAGCCTCAGAAATCCTGGGACTCTACTAGGAGAAAGTAGTTGATCAGCGCTAGGTATCAAAGACAATAACAAAACACATCATTTTTCCTCACAAGCTCAAAAAAACCTGAGACATTTGGAAGCCATATGCATCTGTTGTTTCCTAAATTAATTCATCTTTTTCCAAGATTTGTCTTGTGGAAAAATTATAAATTCCCCTTCACTTCTCCCTCTTCCCCCTCCTTTCCCCCAAATTGCTTTAATCCCATATAAGAATGAAAACAAAGGTCAGGAATTTATGTTATCTCTAAGTTCTGCAAAAAAAAATGTGCAGTTTTGGCCCAGTTTGAGTTACTTTAATATCTTTTTAGGAATCTTATAAATAATATAGATATTTAGCATAAAGATTCCCAGTTGCAGATTGTATATAGCTGGAAGTGTGGTTAAAACACAGCACAGGTCCACAAGTACAAAGTATGACAAACCACTCCTTTATCCTGTTTCTCCAGTACAAAGAGACTTTAAAGTGTCTATAATTTATGTTCATTTCTGGGTCCTTTCTCTGCTTCCACAATAGGAAACAATGCACAAATTAAAAGCAAAGGTTGTTATCTTCAAAAGTGTTTTCAGGGACTTTAAAACACATGCAAGCAGCTAATTAAACTGTTAGAAGTCGTTAAATATTTTAAGCACTTTTCCATTGGAAGTCAACAGGAATTAGGTACCTTATTTCTTTAAGTCCCTTTTTAATGTAACAAGGTGCCTTTCTTTAGGTGCCTAAAGACTTCTGAAAATCTACTTTTCTCAAGTTTAGAGTTTCAGGTCAGACATAAAGAAAATGTAAGCTAATTGACAGGCATAGCAGATCACATACAGACCGACAAGTCATGAAAAATCAAGATCACTGACAGGAGTCTGCAACACTCAGTATGGTGGGAACATTAAACTGCATTTCAGTATAACCAAGTAAAATACCATATATATGGGAAAGGCTACCTGTGAAAAAGATCTGAGAATTCTGTGGAAGGCTCAACAGAACACGACTTTCCTCCTGTAGAATCTTTTGGCCAACAGAGCGAACACAAATACTTGTGTTTAGGAAAAGGAGATGCTGAATAAAAGTAGAGGGATTATATTGTCTTTGTATTTGGCACCGGTGATACAACTCTCGAAATCTCTGCCARATTCAGGTGCTATACATCTTTAAAATTGCTGAGAGTCTGGGCAGACTTAAGTAAGAGCCACAGGAATGATGAAAAATACTACTAAAAGCTCCTTTAGCTTGCGGGAATGATGCAGTGTGTTCGTGTGCAGTGAATTCCTTCGCAGGTTCCTTTATCCCTTGATGCCAAACTTATCCCTGCAAGACTTAGTAGCTACTAAATTTAGGGACTTTTTAGGGAAAACAGAGAAGTCCCCAACATAATGACAGCAGTGGAGACATCAAGGCATTAAGCTGATGATAGGGAATGAAGAGAGAAAGGCACTAGCTGAGATGGACTAATTACCAAGAAAAAACTTGGTAAAGGGGCATTCCCAGACTATGAGGAAATCATATTTGAATTCTCACTGGAAGGGTGGGGGGAGAGAAGTATGACTAGATACACATTTGTTTTTTTCAAAGGATATCATAACCTCTTACAAGCATTAAATTAAATTGTTAATTACTTCACAGTCATATTGTGTAAGCAGCACTGTAGCTACAGGTGGCTCAAATGTTGGATCAGAAGCCTCCTGAACACTGTAGCTGTTTGGTTTTTTATTGGATCTTCACTATCCGAATTTTACTTGGATAGCAGCTCAGTTGATAAATGAGTGATGGTCAGGTTTTTGGTGATTGCACCTAGCATATGTTGGTAGAAAAGGAAAGAAAGTAAACCCAGCTGTCCTGCTATTTAAATCCTAAGTAGACAGTACTGTCTCCTTTGCTGTGGAGTTTGTCCTCATAAAAGCTCACTCTGACTTTTTAGAAGGCTTAAGATTCTAATGCTGTCTGGCAGTTTTAGAAATGCCACCTTGTATTAATAATCTCTAATGAGGGAAGCTTTAATATTACTAAATAATTGTTTGGGGAATATATTCCCCATACAAGTGAAGACTTCTTTGTGTGCATATGACCTGCATAGTGAAAAAACCATTATTATTATTATGTCCTAACTTTTTTTTGAGAAAAGATAGCATCAGCAAATAAATCCACAATATCCTGGTAAATATTTTTAAAGAGGATCCAAAAACAGATCAGAGCACAAAGGTAGCTTTACTAACAGCTTCTACTAAGATTAAATATCTATATAAATATATGTATATATCTCCCAAGACAAAATACACAGCTTCATATAATCTGCTAAAGAGAAAAGTAAATATTTTGCAACCACAAATGAAGTCAAAGCATAACATTGTGGTGAGACTTAAGAGGAGTTAACAGACCAAAATGTCTCATTATTTCACAAATTATAGCAGCATGAAAAAATACTCCTTTAGTTTCAGGATACTTAGCTCTGTTTTATGAAATAAAAATATGTGGTTAAAACAAAGCAGTGTTTCAAGTACAGCTCCGGAAGCTGGCTTAACTCGGTGTGATAGGTGGGTAGACTGCAGCGTGAGTGACACCGAGTCTGCACTTCAGGTATAAGAAATGCATTTCTTTCCACACTCGCTGGCATGCTGACAAAGCTTCATGCACAACATAATCTTATGCCCAAATGAAGGAGCCAGGCTTTCTCAGGCAAGGTGATACAGTTAATGCTTTAGGTTCCTTTTGCTAATGGTGTGGATTAAAACATTAAGGATAAAAATGCATTTAGTGGCCTTGACCTGGTTTGTAGTGGATGCTGGGAGCCAAGTTCTGCCCTCAGTTACACCCTGTAGCTCCCCTGAAGTCCATAGTGGTGCCAAGTGTAACTGAGGGAAGAATTCAGCTGTTCAAATATGCCCATGGTTACCAAGCCAACTGGCAGAAATTGCCAGGGAATAATAGGAGTGTTGAGGGCAAGAACTGAGGAGCCTACGCAGGGCGGTCTGGAGATCTGCACAGTGCTTGTCTACAGACTGTCTGGCCTCCTGAAGTCAAAGCTATTAGTTTTTCCTACTTGCTCAAACATACTGCATACAAAAAAAGCCTTTCACTGGTGAACTCTGATAAATGCCCACCATCTGGGGCTCCTGCAATCTCTTAGTGCTTTCTATCAGCAGCCTTTTGTTTGTGCCAGACCTAACCTTGAAGTTTCATGGGGCAGAGAGCAGATCTGAATACATTTCAAATTTCTAAAACAGGGAACCATTATTGTTATTAGCGAAGAAGAGCTGAGTAGCTTCCAGGCTACTTATGACACAAACTCATCTTCTTGCGGCACAGCTAGTTAGTTATTTAGTGCTTCATATTGCTCAAATAGGGAATAGGCTTACAGCTCATACAGCGACTCCCATCTGAGGGAACAAGAGACTATTTTCATTTCACAGATGAGGAATCAAGATCTTAAAGTATTTGTCTGAAGTCACATGGCAAGAAAGGAACTGGAACTCTGGTATCCTTAGTTCTAGTGCCCTCATATGTTAGTTGTTAAACCCCTTACCAGGTAGTACTACATCAGCTGTTTGTAGCCTTGGTGAAGTCCTGGAGCTTTAATCTTTCCGTGTAGAAGAATTCTTGACACTGAATAACCTTGGGTTCTGGTTTTAAAATGGAAAACAAAACATAACAATCTTTTTATGGGGCAAGTGGATTCTTTGAAATCCTGCTCATATAGCTGTATACTATTTGAAAAGTGTAAGCTTCACCAGAACAGATTAAAATCCCCTGGCAGCCATTTCTATTCAGTTTCATGGACAGAAAACAATAAAGATGTAATGAAAAATCAGATGGACTGAACTAAGAGGGTCCAACTGTTGCAGGCAGAGGGCAGTCATTGGGTGAGTAGGGAAGGAAAAAAAAAGTTCTTGTAAATGTACAAAGCGTAAACCCCCTCTAATGCCAAGAATGACATCCTTGACTAATATTGTGACAATAAATTCCCTGTTTGTCTTACAAGGACATCATGAAATGGAACTGCTGCCATGAAAGTCATGTGTACTATTTCATATACAGCTAACAGAAGAAAAGTAAGCAGTGAAGTAGGGAGGGATACCACTCTACAGCATCAGTGGGACTTACACTGGTGTTGAGTTTCTGTTGTAAGAGTAGTACTGCTTTATTAATCCTCTATTATTAATCCTCTACTTCCTCTGTTTCCATAATGTTGGAATTTGACAAATATGCTTGCTAATTTTTCACTGCTTTAGGCAGCACTAAACACATTCTGAGCCTTAATCAAATATAATACTATTGTTGTTCTCTGGGATAGAGACAATACCACCAATAATTCTTTCATTATGTATATTTTACATGTGGAAACATCAGACTCTTACCAAGCCCAACTGTATCAGAGAAGCTATTTCTAATTTTGAATAAAGAAATTGATGCTCATTTTGTTTTGGTTGATGATCACTTTGTTTTGAAAAGCTCTTTAGACAGACAAATTATTAAAAAGAATTGGATGGGATATCCACATCTGGAACAGGTTAGTATTCATTAATCAGACTTTCAGCTGAAATAAATCTTTCTTGGTCCATTTAAAATAGTAGAAGTGTTCTGATTTGTACCAGTTCACTCTTGCCCATCCTTTGCATTACACACACATTATCACTTGAAAAGGTCTTAAATACCGTAAATCGAACAGGCAAATACAGGAATAAATACACAGTGAGACGTTAAATCTTTGTTAAAGGCACTTTTGTTCTGTGAGTTCTATAACTAAGAAATCCATAATCACTGTAATCATTTCTTTCATGCAAAGCATGCAGATCCTTCCATTTTCTCTGGGGCAAATTCAGAATAAATCTTTCCTGCAAGAACAGATTTTTTCCACCTCCAACAGTTTATTGCAAAGTCTGCAGTTCCTGACAATTACTGCAATTATACAAAAAGAATTTGCACTTCTATGGTATTGTGGAATCTAAAAGATATCAAAGGAACACTTCACATGCAATATACAAAGACCAAACTCATACTTCCAGTCATTTCTGGAAAAAATATAAAAGCATTTCTCTACAAGAAACTATATACTTCAGTATTTAGAATGTGAAGCAAGAAATTATTCAACAATTCAAATCTGAAGGGAATGTGAATTGGGAAGAATGTTAATTGCTTAAGCAAGGATTGGCCCATTAGATTCATAAATCAGTTTTGCTTATCTAAAGCACTTTCTTTCCAATGATTCAGAACTACAAATGGTTCAAAAGGGGAAGACTGATACATGCAATGTCTCAAACTTTGCCTCAGTGTCTTCTAGGCAGCTGTTGTATAGCGTGTTGAAAGACAATACCCAAAGGTGGGAGGGCAGAGACACAAGGTACTCAGATGTAAAATGAGCCCATTCTAAYTATACTAAAAGATCCTATACCTTCAAATGGATGAATGTCATTTATTGAATCATTCCTCATTGAAGAAACCGCTTTCTAATTATATTTTCTCTGGAGAGAGATCCATCTTCAATTATCTTTTCGGATTTTCATTGATAAAGAAAATTATCTTTCAATAAAAAAAGAAGGATGGAAATGAAAACTACCTTTACAATTCCTTTTTTTTCCACAAGAAGAGGGGATTGAAGGACAATAACTTATTTAAAAGTAAGGAAACAGTCCATTCCTTCCTTGTTGTCCTGTTAAAAATGGAGAAGGGCAGTCAAAATGAGAATTGCCATTTTTTAGAGCTCTCCACATTACTGCATGAAGAGGACCAGTCTCAGGTGACTGATATTGTCAGAATTACATGGGAGTCAGAGGAGGTAGTGCTGATTTACACTAGCTGTAGGATTGACTCAAAGACTATAACGTTGTTTTTTTGGTTTGTTTGTTTTTATTGTTTTGTTTTGTGGGTTTTTTTTAATCACTCTGGCTGCTTCAGTACTCATCAGGATGATATTTTAGAATTTCAGTGCTGAACAGTCCACAGTTTCTCTGCATCTGTTATTGTATAGAGGCCAGGGGTTCATATAAATTATTAAAAATGGCRAGGGATGGAGAGAGGGAGAATTCACTTTTTTTCTGTGTTGGTTTTTATATAGTACTGTATGCCATAGAGAAATAAAATAACATAAAGACCAAGTCACTCATAAAGGTGGGGTTTTTTGTGTAGAAGCAACATTCATAGGCATAAAAAAACCAAACAAAACTCTAGTCTTATACCCACCACAGATTCTAAGACAACTGAACAGCTTTTCTGTGACCACTGAGTATGTCATCATTTCATCCTCCGTTTGTAGAGTTGGCTGAGAAACAACATGAAAATGAATACTCCCACACTACCACTGTAACAGAAGATGCATCCGTATGATCTGCGTACAGAAAACACTTTGCCCATAGCTCTTATGCCTCCTGACAGCCTGGATATATGTTATCTTTAGAAGCCTCTGTATTCATAAAATGGACATGGGACAATGTGACGCTGGAGATATAAAGCATGTCATGGGATATGGTGTGCCAGTTTACCTCCTGCGGTCTTTCTGGGRAGGAGAGTATCAGAGGTCCAGAGGAGACTGAAGAACAGTTTGGAAGATGGGCAAGGACATAATCTATCAGTATAGCCCTCTAAGCACATGTCCTGAAATTTTAATGGCACGTGGTTGTATCTTTTTGTATCTGAATTTTAAGTCATTTAATCATCATCCTAAAGTGGCTTAGGATTTCATAAATACAGACATTCTTAGATTGATATGTTTTTAAAGGTTGATTTAAAACATCATTTTCTATCAATGAAAGCATGAACATGGGATATTTTAATCAAACAAGGAAGGTGTTGTTTTCCTTAGAATCACTAATGAGAAATCTAGAAGAATAAAAAACTCCAGAGAATGGAAACTCGTATTCTAATCATGCTGAATATAATAGAACTGCTAATAGTATAGAAGACAGTGTGGTATACTAATCCTGGTAAAAGATAATAAAGTTAATCAGCCGCTGTGAAAAAGCCAGTTCTGCAAGTACAATAAAAACTAAGTAGCAATCAGTTTCCCATGCAAAGCGTCCTTCCTGGCAGATACAACTCAGGAAATCTTTTAAATATGCAGACTGCTCATGAGTGTTCTGATCTGGTTGGAGAGAAATTCATTACACCATACATGATACATATATACATTCTGTGATGTGGATGATTCACTTGAAAGTACGCCATTTATTCTAATGCATTTAGCTGATTAGCAGGGAAAAGACAAAACATTTTTGACAAATATTAGTAATTTTCTGATTGTTGAATTTACTTACAGTGATGGTGAGTTTACTGAGTTGCTGCTGGATTTTTTCTGCGAAGGACACCTTGATATGCTTCATTCATGTGGAACATCTGAAATGAATAACAAGGAACGGATGGAATTTTCAAGAGAAAAAGAAAATAATAAAACGCCCACCATAAAAACTAATTCTCTATAAATAATCTCAATCAGGAAAACCTTTACCCCTGAGACAATCCAAGGCTGCCTTTTTAGTAGCTCTTTTCCTTGTGACAAGAGCAAACTTTCCCATGCCACAAATCATTCCCGTCTATCATTTTGATATAATCTGAAGGAAAGCCATCCTACCATCGTAATGTGCCCCATTTTTTTCAGGCTTAGATAGGGACATATTTGCATATTTGATTGGTAGGACTTACTGAGCTTAGAATCAGTAATTATGATCTTTCTGGCTGTTTTTCRTACTTTAGACCAGCAATTTCATTTTTGTAGTTAAGTCCTTGCTTAATTGTCTTCTCAAGCTTAATCCATTTCTGCCAATGTTCTTCTTTTGGATCAGCTTTTCCAGTTATTATTGTGTTGCCTAGTTTATATGACACGATTCACATTGTAGAAGAAAGATGTTGGTCTTTGCAAAGAGGACGTAGGAAAAGTTCCCATGGATCAGTATAGTAGTGCTGTTTATTCAGAAACTGAAGATTTATTTTCTGTTTCCTTGATGGAATGGCCTTTCCTTTAATCTTGCGAAGTAGTCTGTCACAGTCTCTTCCAGAAGCTGATTTTAACTAAGTCTGATTTGTGAAGAGGGCTGTTTCCTACATGCTTCAGCAGCCTCTCTTTTTGTATCATACCTATCATTAAAGTCACAGAACAAAAGCAGTTCCAGATCCATCATTAACAGCTCCCAGGATTGCTACCTCTGTTACTTGGCTTCTTATTCCATTGCTGTGGTTGCAACAATAGGAAATTGTTTGACATGAAAGCAATACTCTTCTATTAATGCATATCAAGCCTCTTTTGGTCGTAAGTGAGGAAAAGCAAATAGTTTCTCCTCAGTGGGAAATAACTACATTTGCCATTGGTTTTGGGTTATGTACATTGCAAAGAAAATAACTAGCTAATGGGCAGGTTTTTAGATGCTTTTTTCACTTCTTGGTAGCCTAAGGGGAGATGTATTATTTGCCGAGCCAGGAGATTTGTAAGCCTGGTTTGAGTTATTGACTGTGTGGGTTTGTACTGCACAAGGAATGCCAGTAATAAAAAGCTCATTCCTAGCCTACATTATTGGTCATCCATCTTGGGCAGATGCTAGAAGACATGAACTGATACTGATCCTAGAAAGTGGAAAGCATTGTCCCTGAATAATGACTTGAATATATATAAAGATGGGAGAGGGACCAGAAAAGGGAGGAAGCGACCGAGCTTGCAGGCCTTTGCTCAAGAAGATCATTTATAGATACATCGCTGCTATGACCTATGATGATAAAACGGAGATGTTTTAACCTGGAATCATTGCAGCGGTGAGGGTGACTTGCAGGCTGAATGGTAAAGCTACAGCTTTGGCTGTTGGGTAGGAAAAAGACTAAAGGATGCCCCAAACAGTAGGCACATTCCCATTTTTACAAAGCATACCATTTTGCGATTGATTCCGGGTTGTTCTTACACTCAACAGTGCAAAATGACAACATTCCACTGTTTTTGTTGTTTTATAAAGGTTGTAAAATGTTAGTCCAATGCAGGGCAAAAGGAAATGAAGATTTGATCTGTAATCTGCTTCTTATAACACCAGAGGGCTGTTGCAGATCTCACCAGCACTCCTATTTGGTATTTTTATTAAATTCAAGAAACAAATGTTACAAATTTGACTTGGATCTTACCCGTTTTAGCATTCCATTCACTATAGGATGAAGTTGGACTGAAGTATATTTTGCTAGATGTTGTTGTAGGGTTCTTGCACATTGCAAGGTAGAAGTGGCTAGAAATAGAAAAGGATTCTCTTTGAACTATCACAAAAGAATCACAATGGGCTGCTTTTCTATGTGCTCTCCTAGAAATTACTCTGAAGTATTACTCCTACTCTAGTTGCAAGCTATGTAATTCTATTGACTGGAAAAGAATGACTTATAATAAACTTTCACCAAATGGAGAAATGAAGACAGCTACCTAAATTATGTAGAATTGATTATACTAAGAGGCTGTCACAAATTTCTTATGAAAGCATGAATGACCGCACTTGGCAGCAGCTGGTGTGACATTTCATCCTTTGTCAATAAAAGAAAGCAATTTTACAATAGCATGTTTTGATATGCTATAGAATTTATTAAACCACTTAATCTCAGTGGGACAAACCATGAAGATACTGTTCAGTTGCTTCAGTAAAAAGGAAAGCCTAAATAAGAACTTACAGGTTTGATCCAAAATAAAGAGTTCAGAGAGAATGTAATTTGCTTTATTTTTACTTTGAGCTATATTTGAAAAAAGCAATCTTTGAATCCTTTAAAAACTTTAGCTTTAAATTTAAACTTATAATTTTACCTTTAGGGCTTAATCAGATGACTACTGAAGTAAATAGAAGACTTTTAAAGATTTCAGTGGGTATTGAATGAAGCTCAGACTTACTGCTTACATTCAGTTTATCAACTTGCTGTGGGATATACTATAAAAAAGAAGAGTATAGCTGAGGGACTTTTTCCAATACTGTCCAAACTGAGTCAATAATTATCCTAACCTTTCCAGTTCCTGAGCAGCATCTCTATTTGGAGAAATAATAATGAGTTTTAAATGAGAGAAATGCAGAAAAGACTTTTGCATGAGTCTTTTCCCGCAAATATTTTAACTCTGCACTGTTCATGCTAGTTATAAGCCATACTTGAAGTTCTCTTCACACATTTTGAAGTGCTGGCCCAAAATTCAAATCAAGAGTCTCATGGATTCTGATAAGTTTTGGATCAAGTTTTGAACTATTTCCGCACGAATGTTTTTTTAATTTCAACTTTCCTACTACTGCACCAGTAACAATTATAGTTGTCAATAAACATGAGATACTCAGTGCTGACAGCTAAAGTTATTTTAGTCACATACTACCTAACAGTGCTCAGAGTCCATACAGTTAAAATATGTTTTTCCTTTGGCAGCCTTTTTTTGTGGTTCAGCATCATTTCCCTCCAAATGTCTCATCAGCATCCAGAAGTTGGTCTCATAAAGCAAACAGCAAAACTTTAATTATATTCTTTTCATTATGACTCAAGGATCTAAATTTTGACCAAGAAATTGCCTTAGCCTTGAATGTTAACAAATTTTTACCATATGATTTTAGGAAAACCTTGATGGGAAACCATCTGTAGGCCACCTGAGAGTTCTGGGTTTTTTAAATAGAGGGAAAGACAGCCCTATCCTGGCTAGGGATTATTGGCTCATGAAGCAACTTCACTCTTCTGATGTTGTCTCTGAAGATAATAGTCTTCACTTTTTCAGCATAGTTTCTACCATGCCTCTTATCTGATTTTGGAGCTTTTTCATTGTTACAATCTTATTTTACTCCATATAAATAGAGGACACATCACAGGGCCAGACCAAAAGTCACCAAGTCGCTCAACTGTATCGTAAGCTTCATAGATCAACTGATAGGAAATGTAATCTTTTTATCTAATGCTCCCACGTGTCATATTAAAATATTATATTTCAGTTGTATGACAGAGGCTGAGTCTACTGCATAGCACTAGATGGCAGTAACATATTACACTTCCCAGTGAAATCATCAACTCACTGTGTCATTAGTCATCTGGGTTGGGAAATGTAAACTAAGTGCAAAATAGAACCACATTTCTTTTCTGAGTTTGTTTTGGTCTACAGTCTGAAGTTGATCTAAGCTGACCACAAAAACCATTTCTCATGCTGCATACAGCATACTTCCCTGCAAGGGCGAGCTAATTAAGCTCTTCATGCGTCTGCCAAGAAAACTGTAGATATTGTTAGTTCAGACACCAGCAAAATCAAACAGCTTTATGCATATCACATTTAGCCAAATCTGCCATCATGCAATTGCATTGAATATTAGATGAATATGATTAATGTCAGTGGCATAGTGTACAAAAATGTAGTTTCAGTTAGTCTTGCATGGAGATTTTTCATGAGSTGTAAATTGACATAACTGTACAAGAGTCTCTGTTCTTATTGTCCTAAACAGATGTGAAACAGTCTGTGAACTGTTAAAACACTCGCATGTTTTCACTGCAGAAGCTTCTGTTAGTAATGTGCTGATATTGAGATGATAGATGTGTTCACTTGAAAGATGCGGAGCTATGATTTAAGGAATATCCAAGCCCTTGTCAGAGATGGATTTTTGTCTCTTGCTTTCACCAAAACACCTCTTGATTGTGGACCAAGCAGACTTCTTTGCTGAGGCAAAGTTTTGACTAATAAAGGTTTGTGTGAGTGAACTTGGATGAACTATCTTGAGTGAAGGTTCACCCAAATGAGTTGACTGTATGCTGTTTATTTCATGATAAAGTCAAAGTGTCTTGCAGGGTTTTGTAGTGACTGATCCAGAAAACTTGAGTTTCACTTCTTGTTCTGCTGTTGACTGAGTGGATCACTTTATCTTGTGTTCTGTCTTTAAAATGTAAATAATGATATTTAACTGTTTATGAAAGCATGTCAAGATAAACTAATGAAAGCAGCTTTTAGTTGCAATTACTACTGACTATTAAGTCATACCCTCTCATTTCATTTCAGCCATAATGAGGATTCTGTCCCGTTCTTTGCACTTCATTACTCCGTGCTCCTTCAGGCAGAACCAATATTTTATGAACAGAACCAGTAAGTCACTTTAATTTAATTTCTCCCTCTGACTTTTCACAAATAGGGTCCTTACAGTGTAAATCTCTTTAGAGGCAAACCCTTATACATTTTTACCATGAGCTATGTGGTGACATATAATGTTATTTTTATATATATTTGAGAGAGCGAGAGAGAATAATCTAGATCTTTCCAGACCCTGTTCTCCTCAAATGAAAATGTTAGTGCCAGAATCCATCTCTTGAGCCAACATTTATTCATGCATGAGAAAAGGCTTCAGTCTGACATAYTGGTAATATTATACCTCGGTAAGTCTCAGCGAGAAACTGCAAACTGTAAGAAACTTCCATGAGTGATATTTTGGACAATACTTAAAATTCTTCTTGGTCTACTTTTAAGATGCTATGGTTTTATTTTATAAAATCTAAGTGAAATATCTGTACTCTGATCTTCCTGCTCAGGTTGGTTGGTATTTTACTCCATGAGAAATTTTGTGATGTTGAGATTACTTACTCTGAAATGTATTCATTACTCTTTAAGATTTTAAGGATCAGAATTTGTTTCAAAATGTTAATTCCAGCTCCTCTTGAAAACACCCTCATCATGATGGTGCAGTTTCAAACAGCCTATGTAATGAAGCAAAGTAATATTTTACCTAATGTGCTAACATTTCAGGTTGCTCTGGAGTGATCTCACTAAAGGAGAGGTTAGTTCAGGCCAGCACCTCAGTGTAAAAACAGTTTTGCTGAAAGAAGAGTTTGGAAGACTTGGAGAGTAATAACAGGGCATTTTTCTATGCCAAGTCATGACAATATGCAATAGAGCAGTCTTTGCCTAAAGCAGACATTGCTCTGCATTGCAGAGTTTTATAATATCTTTCTATTTGTTACTTAGAAAAAGAACTTGGGGATTTGATCTGTAAGTTCAGGGCTCAGAGGGACTTTGCATTGGGCTTTAAAGATTTAGGTGTTTTTGTTAAACAGCTAGCTAAAAATAAATAACATTAAAATGATTGAGTGTCAGTGTATTCTTATTTGGTTACAACAGCTATAACTTTGAATATATCTTTATTATTTCTCCTTCCAATCTGCAAATTGCCTTTTATAGATCTAATTAAACTTATTCCATGCCCTTTCACACTAAATATTGATCAGACAAATCTTAGTTTCATTTCATGAAATTTTGGTGTTCAAAGAACATTGTAAGATGTTCTTTGTGCCTGGTAAGACAAAACCCACCAACTCTTGTCTAAGAATACAAAATAGCACAGCGGTGTTTGTTACTCTGGTTAGTTCACTGCCAACTGTGGTCAGCATGAGTGATCTACTGATGTTGCTAAAATGTTTATCTTGTCTACAGAGCTGTGAGATATGGCTGGCTGCAATTAGTATTTGTCAGTTCCCAGGAGGTAGGAAACAATATTTTAATCTGTTTCCCTGGCTGTGATGAAGATACTATTAATGTATTTACATACTGTGAAGCTAGAGAGAGAGCATCTTGACTTCTGATAGAGTGCTGTTGCATTTACTGGTGGAGATTTGAGTCGAATGAATTTTACAAGCCAATGGGGGGAAAAAGCACGGCCCAGTTCCAGTTCACTGTTGCTATTGATTTCAAACAGAAAAAGCAGCTAAACAGCCCAAATCTACTGCTATATTTACTTTTTGTCCCCCTTTTTCTTTCATTACTTGCTTTTTTTTTGTTTCTTGCAGAAATAGATTTATTACTACGAATAACATCCTCAAAGAGGAATAAAGGTCTTTTCCCAATTTTTTGTACACCCCAATTTGATGCGCATCAATAATATGTTCCAATGGGGAATTTCAGTGTTCCTTGAAACCATCAATCTTCTGCATAGTAATTAGACCCCTATGAAAGATGGTGTGAAGAGAAGCACACAAATATTAAGTGACCCTTACAGGGACATAGTAAACTGGTAACAGAATTGAGTAAATAATCCCATTCAGCCCGGCTGAATCTAAAGGCTAGATTTCTAACCCTAAATGGGATTAGCAAAAATTTCTAAGCTTTTAATCTAGCTAGTGCTATCCTTTTAAAGATTTGTCTCTAGAAGTCCAGACACTTTGAAAGATTTCTGTCATTAAATGCCCATGACCTAAGCAGATTTGTTTTGGGCCTTAATTTTAATAAAACAGTTGAATTATTTTTAAAAAATTCTTAGATCACAATGAATTGCATGCAAATTGAATGTGCATTATAATCTGCCTTTGTAAATGAAAGCAGTAGCAGCCAATTACAGATACAATGTTGGGGATTTTGCATTTTCTTAATTTGTTTTAGAATGGGCCTCTCTGCCTAATGTTCAGCTGTGCCATACATTATGAGATTGCAAAACAGAGTGCTCAGTAGGGAGAAAAAATATTTTAGGATGTTGCCTTTTGCAGCACTGCAGGAAAAAGTCGTACTATCTAACAGCTCATTTGTCATCCAGGGTGGTTTCTTGCAGAGGGGACAAAATATCTGTAGAACTTTTCAAGAAGGTTTCCTGTCGTTGTGCACCATTTGTGTGAAGTTTCACAGCCATAATTTTACAAAGCAAGAAGCAAGCACTCTTGCTAAATTCAGAGAAAAATGGCCCCAGTCTGCTCAGTGATGCCACAGTCTTATTATTTCTATTTTCCAGGAACTCTGTTTTATACAATCATCACCACTAGGTGTCACCAAAAAAATCCGGTAACTCCTCACAGGCGCTGTTTTAAATGAGTGATAAAATCACAGAATGTTTAAAAATACCATTTGCTCAGTATGAGAGAATAATTTACAGGCCTAATAGGTTGATTGGAAGCATATCTCCTGAGGAGAATTTATTTGTAGATTCTTCCCCTTTTTTCATTATTAGTGATTCACTTCAGCAGGGCAAGATGACACTTTTTTTGTAATCTCTCCTGCGCATATTGGAAAGTGATTTGGAAAATGTGACAAGTTTCTAAGCACTGTACATTTTGCCCTGTGGGATTGGCTTAGAAGAGTGCCCAATGCTAAGGCACTGTAAGGATTTAGTAAACATAAGCACTGAAGCAGAAAACAAGTAGGTGAAATACTAGAAAATCCATGTATTAGGTTATGAGCATACCAGAGAGGCTGGTGGGTAGACTCCTCTAGGTGACTGCTGTGTCACTTTTTGAAAAAAGGAAGAGTGTGGGACTGAGAAGACATCAGAATTTATGACTGAGTGGAGATACCAAGAGATGAAGTCATAGACAACCAGGTATAGCTCCAGATTTTCGGATCTGCAAAGATCCAGATATAAGTCAGACCTAACAAGGACGACTGATCAGACAGAACAGCTACTAGAAAAAAGAAATCAGTCAAATTTTTGATTTGCTTGAAGAAATACAAAGTGTTTGGTGAATTTGGGGAGGAGCAGAAGGAATATTTTATGTTAATCTAGGCAGTTTTGACTAATAATCCAAAAGATATTACCAGCTAGAAGTTTAAAAGAATAAATGGCATTTCATCCATTGTGTTTTTATTAGTAGTAAATGAAAGCATGAAACTGAGTGCTTCCTTGTTCACATGGTGACCAGGAAAATTCAGAAGATAAAAAGAATTAATTTCTTTTGTCATGCTGGAAGTGAAGAGGAACTGAAAAGAGACTGGGTAGGTGGAAGGCAAAGCAAAACTCCCACTGTTTTAGTGTAGGACTTTGCCCTGTGTTTACAGCAGGCAGTTGCAGACTGTAATTAATATATCTAAGAACAAGGTTGACAGCTCATCATTTTGCTGAGTTTCATGATTTGGTTGAGACTTAAAACTTTGAGTTGCCAAATCTTAGTATTTACTTGGTTTTCAAGCATATTTGCAGTCTTTATGGTTAAGAAGCTTGAGAACAGATTTTCTAAGGTGCCTACTATCAGATGACAGAAATAGGTGTTTTGCGTGTACGCATGTGTGTTTGTGTAAGGAAGATATTAATACAATTTTGAAGGTACTGTGTTGAGGTTTCTGATTCATTGAGACAATGAAACTACAAGGTAAAATTTCTGTATAATACCTGCACCAGAATTTACCTCTGTGTATGTGAGTGAGTGGATTCTCACGTAGACCTGAGTGAGGGTCCTTCCTAGGAACTGATACTCCCAACTCAGAATTTGCCTCAGTGTTTTCTTCAAGTAATGGCCACATCCTACTGTTTTTCACAGACAAAAGTATTAGAGCTGTACTTTAGCCTCTGAATAGCATGAATTAGCAAAATACTTATGTTTTTTTAAACCAAATCACTTTTTTTTAAATTTTTCTGGTCTTTTTCCAACCCCGCGTGAAACATCAGGAAAGTATCAGGAAAAAGGAAACCAAATGCTGATGTGACTTCTCAGATAAAAAAAAAATGATACTGTGTCCACATTGCTTCTATTTCCCCAAATCCCTGATGTTGTAGTTTGCACAGATCAGTAAGCAGTGTGTGCCCGGTGGTGCCCTTGTTTGTTACACTGTACCTGTGGCCCTTTCCTAATGCTTTGATACGCCTTCCTGGTTCTACTGTGTTTGGGTACCCAGTTTCCTGTAGTCTTTCCTCACTATTAAGCTCTATTTACTGCCCTTTTCCAGGTGCTGCTTTGCCCTCATTTACTTCACATGCATGCCTTTCTGTGCATAGGTATTTTTGTTTTCCTTCCCCTCTGCCACATTTCAGAGTCAGTAATCCTGCGCTTGCAACCTCTGCCAGTTGACTCACCAGCCTGTGTATGCAAGGTCATTCTGTAAGACAATGAGGCTGCCAATTTAGCAATATCATCCACTGGATCAGAACGCGTTGGTTTTGTTTCTCAGCTTCCTCAAGTAATCAGTATCTGCTGTCTTAAGTCCATTAACTAAAGATCTTATTTCCTGTGCAGGTGCAGTTAGCTCTCTAGATAACTCTACTGAAGCAAAAGTTAGGATAATAATAAATATATTTATTTCTATCCTGTGAGGCCCCTTTGGTTTCCCAAACTGTGGCCTTCCAATACAAATGAAACAAAATAGTATTTGAAGTCATATGGCAGACTGGGTTGCCTTACTTTGAGATTGCTGGCTTCAAAATGGGAGTTTAGTCTCCTGCTCATAAACAGTTTGAAGAGATTAACATTTTTGTACCTGGACTGTGCTGCCCTGTACAGCAACTCTTCTACACAGGCAGAATCAATCCAGGTCAATGGGGAAAAGAGGCAGGATTCTTATAAAGGCTCTGCTGAGAGGGAAGTAACACTATGGAGCAAAGCCAATGTTAAAATTCTTAAACAGTGTTTGGGGGGGTGACTTTCCGCTGCTGCTTGTGCCATACAGCTGTGAGAGAAGGAGGGAGTTATTTGTTTCTGCAGATTTAATACTTTGTCTTTGTTTTGTCCAGAATATTAGCTGCTTTTCAGCAGTGGAAAAGGCTGTTAGTAGTTGAAAAATGTTAAATTTGTTTCACAAAAGAAAAGTAAAAATACTATTTTCCTTATTTTTCCATGACAGTTGGAGCATTGTCCCAGTTTTCCCCCCAAACCTGAAGATTTATTTTCCTTGCTGCTGTCCCTCTCTTTGCATCTTTCTCTAGCTCCATTTTATTCTTAACAATAAAAATTTGAAAAGTGGGAGGAAAATGAGGTGGGAAAAGCTTAAATATTTTGTATTTCCACTTGAAACTAATCCAATAAATATTCTTTTCAGTATGTTTTAAAACTGAGTGAAAAATTTGAACTTATTCCACTGCTTATTTGAGTACTTTACCACATTATAGACTTCATTAGTACTTGAAAAAAATTGTTGTTAGTGGGACAATGTGGGTGTTGTAGACAAAAACACAGCCTTGCTTGATAAACAGCAACTGACAGAGAGAAATCCAAAGTGGAAGGCTCAATATTTGTCCTTTTAACCCACCTAAAAGCATGTGACATTAGAATAGCCTTCTACAGTATTTGCAATTTCCTCTAATATCCCCAGTGAACCAGATGAGCTTTGTGGATGCTTGCTTCACTACCAAAAATAGACTGCACTATCCTAGCTCGCTGACGTTTCATTCATTTGATCTCTCTGCTGTGGAAACTACTGAAGGCATATTACTGATACTGCTATTCTGAAGAGTTAAAAAAGGAACCTTTTTTGTTTTCCTCCTCGTTTGCTACTGTAGGCAATGAACTTATTCTTACTCCCAAACAAAATAGTGTTTGAACTGGAGCCTCTGTGCAAGGCAAGGGTGGAGCAATGCAGATTATTTTTTTTTACCTTTCAAAATATTAGGAGAAAACAGGAAACTGCAAAAGTTGAAGCTATCTTATCTAGGGAAGAATGCTCTAAGCTTGGCGTTTCCATTAGTGCAACAGCGCTAAACTAATATAGGTTTGCAGTTTTAAAAGTCAGAAGACAGTATTTACTGGGACTCTAGCAAACGTTTTTGTTCTTTGATTAGTTAGCACAGCAAGCCAAAAATGTCACAATTTCAAACTATGTCTCTGCTTAATGAAAAAAGGGACAAATGTACCTGAAAAATTGCCCTGTTTTTTTAATGGAAAACTGATGAAAGGTTTTATTATGAAATATCATGCATATACTTTATCACATCATTTTAAACAAAAACATATTCTGTTTTCAGAATGCTGCTTAACACTGACCAACATAATTTCATAGTCAGTACTGTCTTTTCAGTCCAGTTTGTATTTTTTCCCCTCATTTTTCTTAGTTTGAACAGTTACCAATTCCAAAAGGCATAATTCTTATTCCCACATAAATCCAGATACATAGATCCACATACATATTTTGGGAATGAAAATGCATCCAAAATTTCTATAATACAGTAAAATGCACAAGCACTGACAGGCATAAAAATAATAGGTGGGTAGAAGAAGATCCTTGAGAGTGATGTTTGTGCTTCACTCTCCAGAGCAGGAAGCATGGCTAAGTTGGTAGCTCACTGGGCTAAGATGTCAGAAGGTCAGATCACACATTAGGATTTGGGCTCATCCCAAATGTTGACACAATATTGAAGGGGGAAGGGAAAGGGAAAGGCATGTGACAGTAAAGGACATTGTATTCACCAGTAAACATTGATTGGAAATATCCATCATTGGACCAGGTAGAGGAAAGTCCACTATAGAATCACCACAAAGATTTCTTAATCTTCCGTTGCTAAATATTGAATTAGGCTGGTAATGAGCACCAGGTCTATTGAAGAAGACTCTACTTACTAACACTAAATATCCTTTAATATTAATTTAATTTTAATTAAATATGATTGGGTATATATTCCCATCTGACAAAAAGAGTCTCACCATGTATAAGGCTAAAATTTTGTGAGTGCTATTTGACTCAGCATGTTGTCTTTAAAAATACTGTGCCATGATAGTTAAGGTAAAACTAGAGGATCACTGTGGAATGCTTASATATTCTAAATCTGCATTTCATCTTCTCTTTTTATTACATCTCAACCTTGCCCAGTTGAGCCTTTCCCAGCTTTAACCTTTCAAATACGATCTACAGCTGCTGGATGCAACAGGAAATGAACAATAACTGGCATCAATAACTTTTTTCTGAGTGTGCAGCACAGCCTCAGTTTGTGTGCTATTGCTGTCCTTTTCCAAAAGTAGTCATCATGTTTTCACTCAATAGTGTATTTATTATGATATTAAGCTTCACTAGCAAAGATTCAGAAAGTCTGCTTTCATTTAATTTAGTTTAAATTTCCCAGATTTCTCACCAAACTCCTACCAATAATTTTAGTTAAAATAATAAACTAAAGCAATAATGCAAGCCTACAACAAGCATCTTGTCAAAAATGTGTATGTACCTGTTTCTAATACAGATCTTGATTATAGGATTTCCATATACTTGTGCATCTCATTGTATATCATAGGAATTTAGCTCATTCATGTTGGTCTGTTAAATAACAGCATTTGGAAAGAAAATAATGCTGCCTTCTCAGAAGGATTGACACTCTAATCTCCTGGATTTATTATTATTAAAAATCATATCATTCAGCTTGGAAGGGACAGATGGGATCATCTCACCATCTGGCCCAACACGCAGCCCAGTGCAGCACCAAATTTGCAGTTGGCTCTAATTTCAAGGTCAGATAAATTGCCTAGGGCCTTGTCCAGCTGAGCTTTGACTATCTCCAAGAAGGGAGATTTCACACTCTCTCAGAGCAACTTGTTTCATTGCCGATTATCATCACTGTGAAAAAAACCTTCCTTTATATTGTCATAAAATATTCCGATACCTACTGATCACAAAAATGATGAAGAGCAAAATATTAGTTCTCTACTCAAGTCGTATTTTCACGATAAACTTACTGGCAAAGATACTAAGCATACAGAATTACTAGTCTGAAAGAGAAGATGGGTTAAGCACATACTTGTGAAACATACTTTATGAAAGGGAATGATTTATATTATGTGATGCCTGTAGTTGCATTTGGTGATCTGGCAGGTATTTCTAGGCCTGTCTTTGCTGAAAGACCTCAAAGGGTCCTCAGATTACTTGTTTATTCTTACTCTCTAACTTGTTCCAAATGGATTTTGAAGTCCTTTTTCTAAATTACTGACATGTCTGCCTGTCATTGTAGTGAATTAATCAAGCTCATTATTCAGTGATAATGCTCTCAACTTCATGGTTCCTAGAGCCATGCCTTAAATGTTATCAAGGGTCAGTTTATTCCCATGTTACAAGAAAAAAATCAGTGGAAGGCAATGTACTCTTTCACATACCCACCTTGCACTCTGAGACAATAGACCTTTTAGTGTCAGAGTAATTTCCTGCTGAAGAAATGTTCCTACTGTTTGTTTTTATTTGAATAGGTGAACAGCATCATATGAGCCTTTCACAGGGTAAATGGGTTGGCCAGGCAATTTTGGCTTCTTGTGGGATCATGCTCTCCACTCAAATGTACAAATCAATTATATGACTTCCGTGCTGAGAAAACGCATTAACTTTTAAAATGAACAGCAGCAGCCTGGTCTTAATAAAAATGTTTAAAACCCACTCTTAAACCGTAACTCCAAATTGCAGCTGAATATGAAACATCCATTTACAGCCAATTACACACAATTTCTATTGTGCTTTGGAAGATATGTATATGCACTAGGAATATTAAAAGCCCAAACCCCCACAACTGTAGGTAAAATAGGGAAAGACTTAAAACCTTTCAAGATATGCTTAGGCAGAAATGCAGTGAGCCTTGTAACTTAACAGCAGGCATCTATTGAAAGTATGTACAACACATAGGTAATCCTTGGCCTTACATATTGTAGAACAACTGCTAGAATCCAAAACTTGTCATTCTAGGAAAAACACAATCTATTAAAATGATTCATTCTCAGGAATTTCTTCCATAGATGAAGAATAATAAGAGAATTAAACTTGGGGCAAAAACTGACTCTTCCAGTGTCACAATAGTAGAACCTCTCCTACCTCCAGTGATGAAAGAGGYCTTAGAAAAATCCAAAAATCTGCGTGAAATCTAGTGAGGACAGACAAAGGCAAACTCACTTAAATCTTAATGTACCAGGTACTCGTGCTTGAACTGTAGGAACCGCTTTCAGTTTAACTAGTTGTATAGCTGGGATGCAGGAAATTTTTCACAAGGCTAAAATTAATACCTATATTCAAGGCCCTTCAACATAATTGCTTATTATGGCATGTTCCACTGAAGCACTTATTCACAGGATGCAGTTCTTCTTACTTTGGAAATAAAGGTTTCCAGTGGAGAGTTGTTCCCATTTCAAATGTTCCTGTCTCACAGCAGGACTCCAGGATACTTTTGTAATTCAGATTCCAGATGAGAATAATCATTTATGGTCACATTCTCAAAGAACAGGGAATACTGAACTAACAGAGAAAGATGACATTCTCTTTATGTATGCATATGTGTTCATATGTAATCCTAATTAATATGTTAATTGGCAACTGCAGAGAAGAATTAGTAGGATGCTTAAACACCACCTTTATTTACCGTATTGGTCAGGATTCCTCCTAAGTCTGCAGTTATAAGCCAGAGTAGTATGAAAAAATTTCAGCAAAACTCATCTTGCTATAGAGATTTGTTCTTGTTGTTGCTCCTCAGGAAGCATTTATCTTCCATATAGTCCACCTAGATTTATAACAACTTACCTCCTTTCGTAAGCCTTCCTTTCTGTTTTTGTACGGAAGTTTTCAGGGTCTTTTAACCTTTAAGAGATGAGTGAAAACCAAAGTTTTCTGTCTGAAAGTCTAGTAGTCTCTTCTGACCAGAAGACTACAGTGGGGCAGTAAATTTGGTTATGAATTATCCTCCTGTCTAGAGGAAGGCAAATGCGTGCTCAGGGAGAGATTACTCTCAGCTAAGTGAAATTTAAATACCCTTAGATCCCATTTGAAAATGTTCTTTACACATAGAAAACTAACATAATGGAAAGCAAAAGTGTTGGTGGGAAGATACATCATCTACTAGTGTGCATTAATATCAGAAGTCTATCCCCCTATCTTCCCACATTTTTGTTCCACTAAATTATAAAAACAGTCAACGACCTGCTTGAGAAATGAAGTATCAACCAGATGTTTCCTGAGCAAAGACAACTTGTGTTTCCCTTTRCACATCATCTTCTGAGAGGCAGCACTACAGTGATTGCATATCTGACATCATTCACTATGTTGACTTTGGGTTACTCAGAATCTTTCCTTTACTTTACCTTCCAACTCAAATACAATAGTTTTACAGAGAGATCATATGGAAAGAATGGATTTGAATGACTAGAACACAATGTGGAAGAATGGTTTATAGTCACTTTGTTACAACATCACTCTTTATGGAAACAGGGGATGGGTGACCAGTCATCCCCCAAAAGAACCACTTCTTTATGTGAAGAACAACATGCAAAAATATGTTTCTGTAAGAGCTGGTAATTTTAAAACAAAAGTTCTGTATGAGAAGAGATCCAAAGCTCTTTATGATTTATGGAGAGTCTGATTATTGCACTCTGGATCTATTTATTGCCAGAAACAACAGCATTTTTCTAGTTCTATTTGGCTACTAGGAAAACTTCATTAGTCCCTATTAATCTGTAGAGTGTGATACCTACCGATCTGTTAATAGGGGTAGGATATAGAAGAGAGGCTCAATCATCATCTAACAGAAACACTTCATTCTTTTTATTCAAACAACCCTATGTTTACAACAGAYCACTCTAAAAGAACAAACTTTGAGCTCCATTTTTAGGCAAGCTGGTGGAAACAGAAAGCTAGCTTTCAGGTGCTACATTAAAAAAGAGCATAGGAAGGGGGTTTCCATTTTTTTTAACCCTATACACCAGAACTCATAATGCATAATGACTTACAACTTTCACAGCAGGTAAATTTCTGTTCAAGCTATCCAGAAAAGTTCACATGATGCATATATAATTTATACAAGATCAATATTTAATCAGTCATGAATAAAGCTCTAAAAGGCTTTATGAATGTCTTYACATCTGAAGACTAAAAAATACCAACACTTTCTTTCTGCTTGTAATCTCCCATTTAGACAAGCTGCCACATCACACAAAGCTGGAACGGCTTTTTCTTCCCTAGTAATACAAGATAGGTGTAGCAACACATAAACAAACTGAAGTGTCACTGCATATTTATGTCACTATGAAAGCCCATGGGGAACCTAAATTTAACAGAAGATCTGATGTTGCATTCATCTCACATCATTGGTTAGGTGCTTGCAAATAGAGGAAAAGCTGTTTTCAGTAGCTACTGTTTAATCAAATGTGTTTTAATTTGGAAAGTTGTGTACAGCATAAGAAATTGCCTGTGCAATGGTTTTAATAAGGATACGTGAGCAAAGGCCATGTATTTTAGACTCTCAGTGTGGGGTCTGTAGGAAATCAAGTTTTCAGCAAGATTGACAATGGAGCCATTCAGCCTCTTGAATGCTCAGTCTTACCGTTTCAGCCCACTGCAGACAAATGTATACTATGCCTTGATGACAAATAACTATAATGACAAAGATGCAATCATGAATTTATGAATATAAAATGCTTTCACCCTTTCTCCTGCTTTCATTTCATTGAAGACTAAACAAAATTACGGATTGGTTGGAGAAAAAGGATGAAAAAAAAAAATTATCTCCTCTGTACATGATTCATCTCTGTGCACATACTCAGCTCACCAGGTACACATTTCTTGTAAACCTTGGAACTCTAAGTTTTAAGGTAGGTTTACAATTACAGATAGGTTTTGTACTACTGTGGTACAGAGGTCAGTTTTGCTCAGAAGGAATTGGAAATCAATTAGTTCGCATCATTGTTCCAGGAAGATTCATCCTCTGCTAGTCCCCTTTTTAAATTCTGTTATATCAAGTCTAGAATAGTTTGTTTTACTTTTCTGTCTTCTTTTTGAACAATCTACCTAGTCCCGCCTTTGCTGCTTTGCTTCCGGACATAACTTGTATCCACATCCTGTTGTTCAAAAGCAACTCTGGTATGCTTGTGATTGCTTATGACATTTGAATTCCTACATACTTAGCACACTGCTAAAATGCTTTCTTAATTCTCAAGGTAATTTTTTTAAACACTGCCAAAAAAAAAAAAATTGAGAATTGATATACTCGGGTAAAACACCATCATATTCTTGCTATGATGGAGATAATTCATTTTCAGTACACACAAACAAAATTTTGGCTCCAGTTCTAGTAAGCACATGTATACCAAAATTATGGAAAGTTAAAGAGAATTATGCTTCAGAACTATTCTCTCTCAGTGTCTGTTCTTTATCTGCTGGGAAAAAAAAAGTGACAGCTAAATTTAAAATGGATGGACAGTTGTCTAGCACTGTAATATTCAATTCAGTAATGGTCTCCAAGTCAAAGACACTTGAAAAATGCCTAAACTGCTGACAGCAAGCTCTTCAGAACACATGGAATCCTACTTAGTTCTCATGAATCCAAGTCCAGAAGCCTTTAAAAATAAAACAGCCCATGATATCAGCCTTTCATTTATGACCTGCCCAGCACGGCCACTCTTAAACGTGAGAGATGGAAMAAGAGCACTACATGGACAGAATAATGATTTATTGGAAACAAATATTTACACAAAGTATAAAGGCAATCACTTCAACCACTTCTTTTTTAACAAGACAAAGCTACCCCATTACAAGATTTGTTCAGTAACAGGATTAGATTTAGTAACGATGCAGAATATTTTAAATCCCTGAGACTGAGGCCCTCTCTCCTTTTATGCACTCCATCCTCCCCCTCCGCCCCACCCCCCACAGAGGTGCTGGAAATTTAATTTCCTGCTCAGTTGTGTTTTTAGTGGATTACCATCCAAAATTACAGTGTCATTCTTTACATCAGCATGAAATTTAAAAATGCAAGCAAGCCCAGGTTTCACATCTAGTTCATTCACATTCAGTTGCAGGCATCCAGTTTAAAATTACTTCCAATTTAAAGTTGGTATCCAAGCTGCTTTATAGATAAGGCTACTGACTCTGAAGATGTAACTTGTTCCCCTTAAATCAGACATGGAAGCCAACTCCTCCTTTTTTTCTAGCTGGACACAGCTAATGGTTTTTACTTCTCATACAGAGGTATTGAGATGTGAATGCAAGGCTTTAGGCACAAGTCCTTTTATATCTGGACTTAAAGCCATCACAAGGAAGCTTAGTAACGCAGAGTTCCAGTTCCTACTGCAGACTTCTAGTAATTTACCTATATGCCCTCAGCATTTTTTCAGTTTATAGCAAGCAGGCAGTTTAAGAATGACAAACTTGGGTAGCATAGTGTTTCCTCCTCAGCAATGCAAGTTCCATTATTCAGTTTCAGTAGGAAGCCACCCTGCAAGGCCACAAAGGCAGATCCAGGCATAAGACATGCAGAGAATATTCAGTCCAAGTTCAGACATTTTTCCTAGCAAGATCGTTGTCTCTTGTCCGAGGATGTAATATTTCAATCAACAGAACTCCTCTAGCTGACACATGACAATCAGCATAAGCAAAGCATGGGGGACAAGGCTAAACTTAAGTACTTTCAAAAGGATGAAGGTGATGTTGGTGTTACCTTGTCAGTGGCTAGCTCTTCAGTTGGAGATGGAAACAAAGATCTAATAAAATTCAAGGCATAACACAACTAAAATAAAATTCTTTCCAATATTAGAGGTAGATTTTACCCAGTGTAATATATAATAGCCACTCCTGTAAGTGCAGAGCTCTAGGAATTAAACAATTCAGATCGACTTTGACCTATGTGCTCTTAGAATAATTACAGCAAGCTTTTTGCATATCCTTCAAGAAAGTAGGCACACCACTCTGTAAAGAGAAAAGTGAAAAGTCACTCTTGCATAATGTAATCAAGAAAAACTATAAGCAAGATGAGAATTCCCACTATATAGATCAAGGCCTTCAAGCAAATACAGGACAATTCTAAGATCTTGTACAAAGCTGCAGACCATTCCTTTAATCCTTCATGAACAGACTGCATTATTGAAGTTTGATTGTGTTAAGGCTATTCACATATGCTCTGGAACATGGATTTGTTGTTTTTGTTGCACAAATTTACTTGTCTGGTTGACTAACCGAAGCAATTTGATAGGAATTAAAAAAAAAAAAAAAATTAAGACAACTGCCATGAGAGCAGACAATAGCAAGACTCTAAAAATGGGACTGCATAAGAGCTAGAAAGGTCAATACATCTGTTTCAGAAAAAAATAATTCTACCCAACATGCAGAAGACAGGTATGGATGCAGTGAATACATTGTTTGAAACAGATCAGCCAAAAACAATTGTGCTGTCAACCTTTACTTACCTTGGCAGCCCAATTGACCAGCCATGATGGAATCATGCCACCAGGATTATCAAAATAGTACATATAGACTAGAGATGAGAGAGAAGTTACCAGAAAGTTATCCATCCATAGTCTGAGTATTAGCTCTAACACCATATGACAGAAGCTGTCAGTGTGCATGACTGAATCACCAAGTACAACAGTTCTGCTCTAAATTCTTCACAAAAAAGTCAACTTGTACTGAAGTAGGATGTGAAGTAAGTTTAGCCATTCTCTGGGAAGTTGAGCACACCATATTATTAATTTAGACTATTGCAAACCATTTTTGGCAGCCTGTCTTATAAAATAAGGTTGTCTTTAAAGGACTAATCTCAGACAGGAGCCAATCTCAAGGCAAACCCTTTAATCTATAAATCTGTCAAAACATGATACTTATATCATTGCTGAGTTAACCAGATTGCAGCTAGCATCAGACTCTACCCAACTGAACTGGCTGGCAGGAAAAGAAGTGCGGGCTGGGGGAGGCAGAACAAAGTGGTCAGTAGTCTATTCTTAACTAACCAGCCCAACTGTTAAATAAAAGATTCTTAACAGTAGCACGCTGCACTGGATGTTTCCAAAAGTTTCACTCATTTTTAAGTATTCCTAGTGCTCAGCACATCCACTTTACAGTAACTGGTTTTAGCTTAAAATTTCCTGTCTCCTCTTTGTGCATTTTGCTAATACATACATTCTTTGGCTACATGACTTGTGATCACACTTTCTTGACCTCTTACCTTTAGATCCAGTCTTGCCGTCACTTTCAATTGCCAAACTTTGTTTATAGCTTTTAACTCTGATAATACCAGGCTTTTCAGGGCACTGAGGAACAGACACACTTTGAGCTAACACAACCCATATCTTCCGCCCATCAACATCCATCTCTCGACATTCACGAATATAGACATACTGTATTCCAAGTTGAGGAGGCATGTCAAAACAGTGTCACTTTGACATATGATGAATTGACAAGTGAATTCCATTACAAATACCAGCTCCTTCAAGTTATTTCTTATGCTTCTACAGGATTCAATCCTGCAGAGTAATAATTCAGCTATGTGAGCTTTAGCTGTGTGTGGGAAGAGGCACCCACACTCTTCTTCATGTTATACATATTCATGTAACATGAGGACTGCAAGATCTTAGATCAAGTGCATTGTTGGGATCCCTGGATGACCAGGTGACAAAAACTGCAAGAGGAACAAAAAGCTTGAAAGGATACATCTCTGTTTGAGAGAGGAAAAGGGTACTTCACTTCCCAGTAGATTACTTTTTCACCATCGTATGTTTTCTCATACAGTTCTACAGTTGAAAAAGGAAGATTGTTAGATATTTTTAATTTCTACTGCAACAGAACCATACATGGCATCRAGAACTGCTCAGATTTCTGACATGAACACATTTTACACACAACCCTTACGTCAAAATTGATATGTATGTAAAGTTGTAGCAGTAGAAGACAGTAAAAAAAAAGAGTTCTGTAGCAGGGTAGTTCAGGAACCAAATACACAAAAATAGGTGGCCTGTTTTTCTGCTGCTATTGAATTCATTGATGGGGAAAAAAAAAACCAAAACCCAACCCAAAACACAAGAGCAGAACATTTCTGGGGGAGGCAGAGTCAAATTGAAAGCCTTTCGATCTCAAAGCTTTTTCCTCACCTATGCATATTCTGTATAATTCTGAGCCACAAGTACAGTATGCTTTTTCACATGCATGTCGTCATCCTTGTAAATGATTCTGAGTTAACATGGAACTAGGACGAGTACTGCTTTCTAATACCTGAAGAGGTCTTACATGAGGGATTAATGAAGTTTGGAAAAGCTATTAGGAATTTCACAGCAGTATATACAGGCAACAGTGAACAAGAAGCTTGAGCAGTTTATGAGCCTTCATTACACCACCTTCACTCTGCCTGGAAACTCAATCAGAAGGCAGCTGAATAGGAAAAAAAAAAATCTAAGAATAGTCCCTAAAACATGGCAGTGAGTCAGTCAGATAGTAGCGTGGCATGAAGGAGAAAAATTAGTTCAAATCAAACTACATAATTGAGTTTGAAAAACTGTCTACTGTATGGCTTCTTCCCTTGAGGCAGTAACTGCCATTATCAGGGTAATGGACCTGACAAGCCATGGGGCTGAGCCAGGGTAAGTTCATGTCTGCTCAGGGACTGGTCATTACATGGGTGCAGTTAAAAAGGGTGTGATCCAGAAAGGTGGTTCACAGTAACAGTCAGAGTGGTCTTCTCCTCCTTTAGAGSAGACTTCTGCCTAGAGGTGCTATATATTCTTCAGAGCTAACACATACAGTCTGCCACATCACTTTCAGTGGTTTTGAAAATAAGGCTAGAACAGACTGATAATCTCATTGCTAAGGCAAGAAGAGTGCCACAGATGGGAGATTCTTTCCTTATATACCATGTTCCAAACTAGGCTTCTGTTAGTATGCCCTGCAAGTCAGCTGTCACCCACGAAAACAGCTTCTCCTTTTCTCCAGGTTGGAGCCGTACTGGATGCACAATACTCCCAGTGTTGTAATAAGCTACAGCGTTATGCTATCCACCAGAGGTCACTGGAGCATTGGTTTACTAGCTTTACTTTCATTTCTAACTGCAGAGCTTTCCTTTTTCAAAGGGATTAAGACACTATTTTAATGACCTCAATGCAATTTTTAGCTACTAACTCATCTACCTTTGTATCTTTGCAAACACAGAAAAAACACACAATAGGTAAGTCATGTCCCACCTGTACTCACTTTAGTCTGTCAATACTAAACAGCTTCTGATCAAAGCAGAATACAGTGCATTTGAATAAATAACCAGATTTCACTTAGCATTACTACAATAGATCACAAATCCATTTTATTCGTAATAGGCACAGCTGCATTTGCTGCTTTAGCAGTCAATTATTACCATTAAATTGTTGGGAAGTATGATCTCAATCAGGATGGTGTTGCAATCAGGAGTAGCAAGTTTCAATATTGCTCAGGCCCAACCATTTTGTATCATGCCACAGAAGGATGTGGTACCTCAGTCACTACTCTACAGTTTAGTCACAGCTTCCCTGCTGAACTGGCAGCTGCAGCACAGAGCAGGCCTCTAGATGTCCACATCTTTTAGATATCCAGGAGCCTGCTTTGGAAATAGCAAGGGTACTAACAGCAATGCAACAACAGCAGCAGACTGATACCAAAATTTCTGAGGCCACAGGCAAACCCTTGACAAGAACAGATCAAAGCATGACCCTCTGAAGTACTCACAGGAATCCTGTCCATATCTGCCTCCAGTCAGGCCTTCATAAGGCAGAGTTTTGCTGAACAGAACTAAAGGATAGAGATTAGCTCCTCTTATGCTTAGTGCAGGAGCAGTTACCTTTTCAACTAAAAAGACAGCTACTTCTACTCTGGTCATGTTTTTATTTCAATGCCAGCCAGCAGTTCAGCAGAGAACTCTTCTTTGGACTGCCATTATTGCACAGCTGTAAGAGCAACAAGGAATACAAACAGTAAAACAAATAGCAAGAAGGCTCTGAATGGAAGTTTTCTGGATTTTCTCCCTAAATGTGAAAGGAGAAAAACCAAGCTTATGTAGTTTACATTGAAAATGTTGGCTAGCACTATTTCATCATATGTACAGTTCTAAAGAATGGGTGGACTTGTGTCAATTTTTAAGCTAAAAGGAGAGAATTAACATTATGTTTATGCCCTTCAAGAGTTAACTTCTGTGAAATGCTGGACTTGAAGTACCAGCACAAGTATAAATTCACAGATGAACGTATCATGGTCAGCAAGGATATAAACACCAGCTCTCCAACATTATCTAGTTTTTAGTTTAAGGGTGTAGCTTCCCCCAACTGCTTCCTTTCTTTTCTCTAAGAAGGCATTACAAAAAANTTTAAGAAGGATTCAGTTCTCCTAAATGCACTTAAATCAAAGACTACTGAAGTAACTTAAGATAATATAGTATTTTTACATCCAATATGATAATGTTTCATTAATGGCAAAGTGGCCTTTGCTACAAGAAAGCTATTGCCCATTTTGACAAATAACACTTACTAATGAAGACATAGCTTCTTAAGCTTGACCAGGTACTGACATGAGTCAAATATGTGGTCCTCTGTGGACCAATACAGCCAAAGCCATTACCAGTAATCGTTCACCATAGAGCTGTCCTAGACTTAACAAGCACAACATTTAACAATTCTTTGGTTTTTAAACAGTGTTCAGCAAAACACTTTGACCATGTTTCAGTTTTATTGGCTGGAACTGATTTTAAGCACAGGCTTAAAAGGGAAGGGCTCCTCATTTTTAAAATAAATGGATTACTGGATGCCTACATCAGCTGAATCCTTGCCTTGTCACTGCTGACTTAAGATGTTTTAACATCATATGGATATCCAGGTTCAACTCCCTTTTTCAAAGACAACATTAAATAAACACAACCAAATTAGTTATTCCTTTCTCTGTAAAAGTCCGAAGTCACCAACTATCCTCTCGATACACCCATTTCTGATTGTAAAAGGTGCCAAGAACAACCAATGCTTTCAGGAAAAGACATTCCATCACGCATCAAACTGGTGCAAGCCACTGCACTGCTCCGCTGCAATATGCAAAGATGCACAAAAGGTACCATCTCCACTTCTCCCCAGAACATCTACTAAAATTTAACCTAGGAATTACAACAACTAGAAGCTGCAAGGTGCTCCAGCATAACAAGTGATGCCAATTATGTGCTTTAACCAACATGGAAAGAATTCATTCCAGAAGGAAGCTATATGGTGATTAGATGTTAGCTGTTCCATGTCAGTGTTTACTTTTATATTTGCAGAGTGCAACCTTATCCCAAAAGATACTTAAGTCTGGCTGAAAGTCTTTGGATGCAGCAACTTTAAAATACCTTTGAACAAAATTTTAGTGGGACGAGTCAATGTGGACATAAAGCTTGCTTTTAAACTGCCTAGACGAGCTTACCTTTAACATACTGATCCCATTGTTTTCTGAAATCTAAATCCATATAGACATCTGCACACAGTTYTGGGGGACAGTCAGCAAGACCACCGAAGATTTTATACTCATAAAGTCCTGATTGCTGTGGAAACAGAATGGGGAGAGGAAAAGTCACACAGGAAAGGGAAGTACTCTGCAGCAGGGAGAACAGCTGAAGGAAGTTAGGTGGGGCACATACTACAAATTTGCTCAAGAGCTGTGAAAGCAAGTGTTCAAAAAACAATACAAGATTCAGTCTTTAACCTCTCGACTTTTTGATCTATACATGAAAGTTTAAATCCAGACAGGCTGACCTGCCCAGCACAATGGTTGTTGCTTCCCTTACACCAGTACCCTTTTACTTCATAAGTAGTTCCAAAGGGAGCATGGTTCTTCACACAYACACGCCCCTTTTCACCTCCACTGGTCAGTGTGGACTAAATCCTGCCCACACTGAAGCTTACCAGAAGCATTACATTGTTGTGGCAAGGTCTCCAGACCCTATATAATGTGTTTAAGAATCTCAGCCATTTCCAGGAGGTTATCAAGTACTGCACGATCTGGAATAAGCTTTCCAGCAAGTAAGGTGTGCTTATACTTCAGGCTGTGATACAAGAATGCCTTCTAATGTTCATGCTTATATACAATGCACTATTATATCTGCCTTGAATATTTATCAGCTATTTTCTTTCTGAAAGCTGTCTGCACTGAAGGGGTGGGGTGCAGGATATCTCCTATGTTAATGCTTTTAATGTTTCTCTCAACATATGGAAACTCCATCTGTGCCTATAGAGCAATGTTTGTTCTATTGTTAGTASCAGTTCAGAACTAAATTAAAACAATGAGAGTATTTTGAATATACAGTGTAGGAGTCAAATTCAAGCATTCCCAAGGAAAGGGAGGGAAGGATTATACAACATTGTTAGTGAATGGTTGATTTTTCTTCTTCCCCTCCCCTTCACACATCAGCCCTAGAAGATGAAGATTTGATGTACCAGAAGATAATAATGGGACCAAGAAGCTTAAGCTACTCATCTTCACTGTGGCTTCACTGAGGCATCAATCCCTAGCTTCAAACCTGAACTGTTCAGCACCTGTGCAGCCCCATGCACTCATGTCATCTTTGTAAAAGCCATCAACATTTTTATTTTCACAAGAAAAACTATTTTTGAAAATACCGCATCTGAAATTGAGCCAAGACCCAACAGCATATGCCAGAGCACTACATTGGTACTTCAGAAATAGTTGGTTTAGCTTAAATACTATTTTATTGCAGGTCACTAGTCAGAAATGCCATGTGGATTATCTTGCACGTATGTATATTTACATTAAGCGTCACGTAAGGCAGGAGAACAGCAAACCACAATTCTCCTCGCTCTTCTAGTAATTCAGAAAAAAGTCTTACTTCCTCATGTCATTGGGCTGCTCTTCCACTGAAGAACAGAAGCCTTTGTATTCTTTTCCTGGACTTTGATTACAACTGCATCTTGAGAGGTAACAAACCAAGCTCACTCGAAACTTTAATTCTGCAGTCAACATGCAAAGCTAGCTGTTCATCAGCACACTCACCATTTCTTTGCATCCTTTAGCTTCCTCTTAATCTGTTTGATAGAAGAAAGCCATGCAGTCATTTTSTCATTTAAGCTATCAGAGCTTGCCTCAAAGATTTTGCATAGAATTGTGTGCTTTGTACCTTAGTGAGGACAGACTACAGTTTCACACTTCCAAACAGAGTAGAAGCTTTAGGACCACAAACTATTACATTGTATTGCTTGTTTCTAAAGCTTTTATGTTCCACCCAATAGGCAGCTGGAAGTGCCTGTAATACTTTTAAATTGAGGATTATCAAAAGATATGCATACAATATAGGTCTTTAAAGCATTTTTGCTATAGATAGAACCTCCATCAGCGGTTAAAATAGAACTGTAGTGATGTAATTTACTGTCACATAATTCAGAAGCCACTAAATACAGAGTGCAAGTGCTGCACTACCTAGTCTCCTGACTTAACAGATAGGATTCTACCTTACATTCAAAGGTAGGCTCCCAACTGGTTCTCAGTATCAGCTCAGTCATTCTTACATCTGTAGCCTTCAAGTTCTTATACTGTAGCTCAAGACAGATCCAGAAATTATGCTGTTCTTCTCTACCAATCTATTTGTTCCACTGCTAGACAAATCATGGCATACATCATTAMGTATCTTCTACTAAAAAGGTAGTATTTTGATAACAGTATGAAATAAMAAATCATGATCTGAAAAGTGAACAGTACATCTTGCAGGAGGTAAGATAGACCAAGACATTCAATAAAAACAGCAACATACAATAAGAAAGTTAAAACAAGAGTGAAATGTTTCAGGTTTTCAGAGGCCTATCAGCAGGAGWCTCAATCAGCAGGTTGGAATATAGCACAGAGCAGGAAAGCCCGGGAGATCTATTCGTGTAGCCTACAGAGAAGGTGGAAAGAGAAGGCAACAGGAAAGGTAATTGCTGCCTTCAGCTTCCGGGACTACCACTGCTATAGTGGACTCGCAGTTCAGTTAGCATTAAAAGCTGATTCTTCCAGTAACAACTTTAAGCAAAGACCCTTCTCCTAGACTTGGTTCTTCTTCTCACGTGGCAATTTGAAGCAACTGAAAGATACAACAAACAAGAGACTTATTTCCCAGCAGAATCAGAAGACTGGACTTGAAAAGGTCCCTTGCATTCTACCTAGTCTGTCCATCTACCCTAAATTAGGGTCATTGTACAAGACGCAAAAAACAAACAAAAAAAGACACCTCAATGTTTTTCAGTCAACTCAATAGTCCTTCTATATAAAAGCATGGGAAGGAGAAGCCTGAGCTACTTTCCATCTAGCCAGCTTCAATTTATACAATAGCAGCAAAGCCACAGCAACACAGGCTACCCCAATACAAGTCTCACAGACACCTGGACCCATCTGTTTGGCTAAATCCAGCCTCCAACTTTCCAAAGTTAGTTTGCCTTCGTTCACTGTGTGATACATTTACAGGTCTGTGATGAGCTCCAGTCCTAAAGTTTCTATTTCATCCACTCCAGAAGCAATACTCCTAGTACCCTCTATTTCATCAGCATATCTAATTCCTGTGTAGATACTTGGCAGACACCACAGGCTCACCTTTGCTATGTGCTCTCATTGATAAGCTTGTCTGGCTATTGCCAGTTACCATGCCCGTGCTGTAAATAGGGACTATTTACCACCAAAAGATTCCAAGGTGTATGAAGTGACTTTTTTTTTTTTAAAAAAACACTTTCCCTACCCTGTCTTGCCTTTCACACAGACCTATACGTTTGCTTTATTTGCTATTTTTTCTAACATGACCATGCCTGAAATGATTTTTCAGAATACAAATACAAAATTTTCATGCAAAGCAACAGCATGAAGTCCAGCTTTATAAGGAGTTGAGAGGTAACTATGATCACAGAGCTAAAGAAATAGGATATTTATATGGATTCAAAAGTCATTATTAAATCATAAATCTGCATCAGAGTAGAAACACTCACTACGTTAATCACTTACAAGCCAGTTCTGGAAGCCTAAACTTTTGAACTTCTTTTAAGAAGTAAGTCCCTCCAAAAAGAGGGGAATTTCATTCCAACCCTTTCTGAACTACCTCCTGATTTCAGAGGGAGGAAGGTGGAAAATCAGTTTGAAGGGAGTTTTGGAGAGAGGGAGAAGGAAGGGAAGCGGGAGTCTGCAGATCAGGAGGATACCATAACACGGGAAGTGCTCAGGAGCCCGTGTGCAGGGACAGATCTCTCCTTCACCACACACATCCCTCAGAGGGGTCTCGGGAGAGAAGTGGGACACGCAGAGCAAACACCCCGTTAGACCCACGACTGCTCCTGTCGCCGACAGCACCTTCCACTTGGAAYTTCTCCAGCCACCAGCTGTTAACAAACTTTAAGAGCCTCACAGTTTGCAGGTTCCCCCAGCGGTTTGTGAGAGCGGTGTTTACTGCAGCAGGGCAGCTTTCTCCATCAGCAGTTAATAGCATTACCCTGAAAGCTGCTTTCTGGGAGCCTAGAGAAACTGAGCCGAGGCCGCTAGCGCCTGGATGGGCAACGGACCTCAGCCTGACCTGTGCGGGGAACCGGCGGCTCTGGACGGGGACGTACCGGCCTCCCCTGCCCCCGGCAGCCAGCGGCCCCCCGCCCGCCCCGGGGCGCTACGGCCGCGTCCCGCACCGCTCCTCTGCCGCGCTCCCCCGCGCAAGGCTCAGCCCCGGGCGGGGAGGGCCCGAGGCACGGCCGCCCCCCGGCGCGGGGGAGCCCCTCTCCGCCCGCCCACCTCGTCGTACAGCCGGTAGATCCTCACGCCCATGCTCTCCACCAGAAGCTGCCAGGCCCCCCCCGCAGCCGGCGCCGGCTGGTCCAGCTCCCGGCAGGCGGCCCGAAACTGCTCCTCGGAGAAGCCCCGCGGCGGCGGCGGCG